>ML685880.1:702695-775020 GCA_007922175.1 Pelusios castaneus | reverse complement strand
TAGACAGGTGGGTGGATGGGTAATTGAAATGGGTGGATGGACAGATGAACTGATGGGTAACTCAGACAGGTGGGTGGACAGACAGACAGACTTGTTCCGAGCAGCCTGAGCAGGTCCTGTTCTGTTGCTGCTGCCGCACCAACCCAACCCCTGTGTTTGTCCCTGTTTTCCGCAGGCCCTCCCCCTGTGGTGTCCCCACAGGAGAAAGGAGAGAGCTGGTGAATGGAGCGATGTGAGGATCTGAGTGTGTCGCACGGCAGGAGTGACCCTGCCACTGGGGCCCAGGTTCGGTGATTCCACCAGGGCGCCGGGAGCTGCTGTTCCAAGGGCCTCTGCTGGAGCAGGGTCACTGAGTTGGCCACAGAGATGAGTGGAAAAAGCAGAGGAGCAGGAACTGAGGTGAGCCAGGGGTGTCACACTGACCCTCTCCCTGTGTCTCCAGGAGCCGAGCAGCGGGTGCCCAAGATCACCCGGGTGACTCCAGATTCATTTCAGGAGCTTATCAGAACCTGGATCTGCTCTCACTGCAATCAGGGATGACTCTGGATTAACCTTGGAGGGCTGAGATCAGAGCCCGGATCTGCCCTCACTGGGGTGACTCCAGGGTGACCAGAGAGCAAGTGTGAAAAATCTGGATGGGGTGGGGGTAATATAATAGGAGCCCTTATAAGAATACTGGGACTGTCCCTGTAAAATTGGGATACATGACCCCCTTGCAGATTGACCCTAGGGGACTGAGATCAGAACTTGGCCCTGGCCCCGTTGCAGCCCATTGTTTCAGACACATAGACCCCTCCCCAGACTCCCTCTGGCTTCTCCCTGCCCCACAACCTGAGGGTTCGTCTCTGCCCAGCTTCACCCTCTTTCTCCTCTCTCCAGATCCCTGTGTTCGCCAGGACCAGCTGTGACCCTCTCCCTGCCCTCCAGGGCTCTCCATTTCACACACCCCCAACGCCCTTCTCCCAGGACCCTTCCTGGAGTGTCATGGACTGGATGGGACCCTGGAAGTTAGACTGTGTCCTCCCCCCCACCCCCCATCCTCCATGGAGTGAGGCCTGTGAGGTGGTGTGTCAAGCCAGGCAGGCAGTGAGGGTGGACGGGTGTCTCCCTAGAGTCTGAGCTCCCCAGCCCTGATCGGATAGGAGGGGGCAAGGAGGCATCTTCAGGGGCTCAGTTTTCCTCCCTGAGGACACCTGCTTTGACCCAGGGCTGCAGCCCTTAGGGAGTGGGGTCGGGGGGAGAGGGAGATGGCCAGGAGATGGGGCAGGTTCCCCAGTCCCGTCAGGCTCAGTCTTGCATCCTCAGTCAGCATGGATGAGACCTGGGGACATTGGCTAGAACTGACTGCTCCCCTCTTGAACCCCACTGCCTCTGTGCCCCTTTCCCTCTGGTGCTCACCCCCAGGCACTGACCTTGTCTGTCTGGATCTCTTTCTCTCTCTCTGTTTCAGGGTGTTTGCCATGGACCCTCCTTCTCCTGGTGCTCCCATCCCCTGGCTTGACTTGGGCCCTTGTGGCTGGCCCGTGCTGGGGGGAGTCCCACACCCTCCCGACCCCGTCTCTTTCCCATGGCCTCAGCAGTTTTTTTCCTACTCTCACCCCCTTTCGAACTGCAGTGGGAATTTTCTAATAAACTCACCTGCTTCAAGTGGGCCCTGGCTGGGGGCTCTTGCTGGCTGGGGGACATCAGGGGGCACTGTCTCGGTGGGAGTCAGGGTCTGGAGGGAGTCATTTAGTGGGGATGGGGATGGGCTGCAGTACAGGGGTGTTGGCAGAGGGTCAGAGTCGGAGGGCACCATTGCACCAGGGTGATAGGGGTCACTGCAGTGAGGAGCTGGGGAGGTCGCTGCATTGGGGGAATGAACTGCAGGTGGGGTCATTGCCCTGGAGAATCAAGGCAGGGAGGAATGGGATCTATTACCTTTGAGCAGGGCTGGGAGCCAGGACTCCTGTGTTTCCCTCCCAATCCCCCCTCCCCTATGGGAACCTGGGGCTTGTTCATACCCAGCCTTGGGCTCCTCCTAGCCCTGCCATGTGTCCCCAAAGAGGGCCTTTTCCTGTGTCCTCCTGGCTCAGCAATGGCCTCAGGCTCCCGGCAGACTCAGGCAGCGTCGATCACCCTTGGGTCATATTTGGCAGGTTTCCTGCGTGAGTGACCAGCTACGCCAGAAGGGGTGTGCAAGGCGTTAACCGAGGGCTCTGACTGTGCTGGACACCCTGCCTGCTAGATCTATGTGCCAGGCTGCGGCGCTGCTGGAAGCCGGCCAGTTTTGACCCCCGGGTGTCGGTTCCCCCTTCTGGGTTCCCTGTGCCAACCTGGCTTGCTGGACGAGATGAGAAAATGGCCATCATTCCAGGCACCGCATGGAGGGAATGAGGCCCAGGGCAGCTGTTCCAGCCCTGCCTTAATTAGGAGTGAAACCAGATGCTTCTAAACAGACCAATCCTGCCGGATGGACCCTCACCACAATCCTGCTAGGCAGAAGGGATGTTGAGCGTGTCTGATACCATGAATGGGGAGAATTTAAATGGTGCCAGCTCAGGGAGTGGGGCACCAGTGGGCTCAAGGTTGGGAGTGAGGAGTACGGGCAGAGCCAGGTGTGGGAGAGTCCAGGACTGGAGTTGCAGGGGGCTGCAGATCAGGAGTGAGGGGCACAGGCAGAGCTAAGTGTGGGGGGCCATGAGGGCGGTGGATGAGATGAGCAGTATCAGGGGGTGGAGTTAATACAGCTCAGAGAGGTGTCTTGGTGGGGCCTGTCCCACCCCCACATCCCCAGACTGGTCTTCTTTAAATTTGGGTAAGTGGAGCAAGACAGGGTCAGCCAGCGGGGTGCTCAGCCCTGATGGAAGGCCTGGGCCGTGATGGCCAGAAATCCTGGCACTCTGCTCCAGGGACCATGTCGCATCATGTACCAGGCTCTCCTGGATGCTTTGTCCCCCTGCTCTGCCCAGTGGTCCGGGTGGTGGCTATATGCAGAATGCCTGGATTCCCTTCTCCGCAAGCAGGACACCTGAGTTCTTTTCCCAGATCTGCAAGGGGATTAGGGTCTGGTGATCGAGTGGGGCTGGGAGTCAGGACCCTGGGTTCTAGCCCTAGGAGGGGAACGGGGACTTGGTTACAGATAGTCTCACTCCAAATGGGGGAGGGCACCCTGGCTCCCAAAGGGGGGAAGACGAGTCAGTGAACTCAGAGGGACGAGGAGGGGGACTGATATGGCAAATGGGAAAGAAGTGGACAAAACTGTGGTGCCAGGGCTGGGCATTAGCTCTCCCATGCAGGGGGCTCTCTTCACCCCCCTGCACTGTTTCTTCCCACTGTCCCCTGCCATGGAAAGCTTTCAAGTTGGAGGGTTGGTTGCGCTTGGCCTGGGAGGCCGTGAATAATTTAGGCTGCCGCCTTGTTAAGTAGCTTTTGCTTTGAAAAATGCATGTGGGATTGTGTATTTGTCAGGGAGGGGGAGGATGCAGGGAGCGGAAGGGTGCCAGTGTTATGTCTGCACTGTTTGCTGACCCAGAACTGATTCCTGACTGGATCAAGCTAAGACAAACTCATTGGGAGTTGTTTTGGAATGGGATGAAGCTCAACTGGCCTTGGATGCTCTTTGCTCAAAAGCGGCCCTTCAACACAGGGGGCTGCACTGGTTTGGATAGAACAGTTCAAAAGCCAGTTTGCCTTCACTGCAAAGGGGTTTCTTGCTGTGTAATTCCCAGGGGCCATGGGACAGGTGGCTCTCTCCTCCAGGTAGCTAGGTCAGGTTGGCCCTCCACCCACCATCTGGGGGTGGCTTGGCAGAGTAACGTTCCACCAAGGTAGGGAGCAAGGTTGATGGATTGATAAAGGGACAGAGAGCTGGAGGGATGGGTGCGTGGCTGGATGGACGGAGGATGGATGGTTGGAGAGATGGCTCAGTAGATAGATTGCTGGATAGCAAGATGAGCAGATGGATGGATGGCAAACAGACAGATGGATGAGTGGCTGGAGGGAAGGGTGGATGGAAGGTAGATAGACAGACAGATGGATGACTGTAGGGAAGGAGCTGGGCTCCAGTGTTGATGTCCCTGAGGCTGTTGCACCCCGTGCTGACAACCAGACACCACATCACTGGCCAACCTGGACACGGCTGAGAGCCAGGAACTCTCAGCCACGCACCCAGAGGAGCCATGTCTGAGACATCCCCCAGACCTCCCTTCCTAGGGTCAAAGATGCTGCCCTCTGGTAATTATTGGCTCAAGCAACCTCAGCTATGAATGGGCTACCATGGGGTGGAGGCATGGGGTCTGAGGGCCACTCTGCCCACAAGGAACTAGTGTGGGTCACAGGGATCTGGCCTTGGGGAAGTGGCCGCTGGGTGGGGATCCAACCTAATTGCAACAGCTGGTCTGGATGGCACCTGCTGGTGAGAGAGACAGGACTGGCTAGGCCCATTGCAGGGGTGGGGGGCGGGGAGAGGGAGCAAAGCCTCCGACAGCATCTGCTCATCCCAGCACCGAGTGTGCTGGCCTCGTTAATCGCTGGGATTTAGGATAAGATCTCCATGGCAACCATGCCTTACATTGTCCCAGCTGCCTTTATGGGTTTCTTTAAAAGCCCATTTGCCATGGAGACAACTTGAGGGGGAGGTCTGGCAGCAGAAGAGTGGGTGACAGGAGATGAGGAGTGGTCATTTGTCACCCCAAAGCCTAGGGCAGAGGTTACAGTGTCACTCCAGTAACCCAGTGGTGTTACTGCCAGGGGCAGGGTGCATTTAGACCAGGGAGTTGAAAGCAGGGAAGTGGTATCTAGTGGGTAAAGCTGCGGAGGCGGGGGGCTGGTGGCAGGACTCCTGGGTTCTATCCCCAGTTCTGCAATTGCTGGGTAACCTTGGCTGAATCATGTCCCAAGAGTTCTGCCTCAGTTTCCCCTCCCAGCATGTGTGCATTTAGAGTGGAAGCCCTTTTCCTCGGGGCCTGTCTCTTGCTGCGTGTGAGCTCTTGCTCCAGGTCAGGGCCACACCTGGCATGATGGGAACACAAGGCTTCACTTGCAATGCACTAAAACCCCATCATTGTCCCCTGACCTGTGGGGCAGGCACCAGGACTCCAAGCTCAGAGCCCAGGACCCCCCAGCACCTCTAAGCACAGCCCATCCCCCCAGGACTCAGGGTGGCAGATGACATGAAATGTTTGTGGGCAGAGGAGACGTGCTGCCTGCAGCACCGGATGCGGCTAGCTCTGGGGCCTGCCTGAGCCGTTTCTCCCCTCTCCCTAGAGATGGGGAAATGGTGCATTTGCTGCTTGGGAAATAGCGCCAAGGGGCATGAGGTGTTGTGGTTAAAGAGGGGGAGGGGCAGAAGTGAGGACTCCTGGGTTCTATTTATCGTTTGCCAACCCATGTGACCCTAAAGGCATGTCATGTCCCCCTCTGTGCCTCAGTTTCCACACCCTGGCTCTCTAAAATGCTCGTCGCCATGCAGGCAAATCAGTTGATTGCAACCAGCTGATTGTGTGGGCCTGGCTGGTGGCCGGAGCCAATGGGCCATGGGGCCAGTCCTTCACGGCCCTTGTTCAACCCCCTGACCCTGACCCATTGCTGCCCTCATGTGGTCACCTTCCCCTTGCATCGCAGCTGCCAGAAGAGAATCCCCTTGTGCCACTTGGAACAAACTTCCTCAGCCTGGGCCCCTCATGGAAAAAGCTGCTGCACCTTTCCCCAGAGGTGGCTGCATCTCAGTGCTGGGTGAGGGATCACTATATAAACAGCCCCTGCAACCTGCCCAGAATGAGCTCAGTGCTGGGTTTGTAAACAGCAGCTGGGGCAGGACTGTAGCTCAGTGCTGATTCAGCAATTCCTCTATAAACAGCCCCACCCCAGAGGCAGCTGCATCTCAGTGCTGGGCACATCAGAATTGGGCCAGCCTCCTGCGACCAGGCAAGTGCTTGGCAGTCTGGCGTCCCACCAGCCGCTGTTGTCAAGTAGGCTGGGCGCTGCCAGGTCATATTAGTGTGCGGGGGCAAACGGAGGACACCGAAGCCCAACCAGTGCAGGCCAGTTGAAGAGCAGAACTATGTAAATGCATTGTGGCGTTAGCCCTCTCCAGTCTGGCACCACAATCAGCCCAACCCCAACACGCCAAGGCCCATTGAAAGAGTGAGATGCAAACCCAGGGAGCCCTCATCTGGTGCAGAGATGCAGCCCCTTCTGGGGTGGGACACGGGGGGCGGTGTTTGTACAGGGACACCCCTGTCATCACCGAGACGCATACCCACACACTCCCCTCTACTGTGACTGATTCATGCCCCCCCCCCACCCAGTCAATGGGGGGGGGAATTCATTAGCTGCCCCCCTCTTTTATGGCCTGCTGTTGCCATGGAGATGGAGTGGCCTCTAATTGGTGTTAGTCTGGCAAAGTCCTAATTCAGAGAACTGGTGGGTGGGAGGGAGTGAGTGGATGAGGGGGTTGGGTAAGAAGAATGGGGGGAAGGGAGGGGAGGGGAAAGAGGCAGAGGAGCAGGAAGGTGTGGGGCAGGGAGAGGAGGGGCTAGGCTAGGCCCAGGCAGGCTGGGGGGCTGCCCATCAAGGCAGGGAATGGAGGCAGGACAGGAGTCTCTGCTGTTCTCCCCGCACCCCCCACTGGGGCCAGGACAGAGGGCTGGTGCATTGAGGGGGGAGCTGGGAATGGTTCCCCCAGAGCACGAATGGTGCTGGGATGGACAGGAAGGAGGGTGGGTGGTCAGAGCAGTAGGCCGCCTTGGCAGGAGTGTGGGGTCTAGGGATAGAGTGGAGAGGGGGAGCTGGGATCCAAGGCTCCTGGGTTCTATCTGTGGCTTTGGAAGAGAAGTAGGAGCTGTTTCCCTCAGGAGGCCTGAGCTCAGCCTCTGCCCACCCCCCATTGCAGGCTGTGGGTGACTCCGGATTCTACCTGGGAGCTGAGCTCCATCTGCTGCCCCTGGTGCTGCAGGCAGAGAGGAAAAGCTCAGGGGTGATTTGCGGGGTAGGTGAAGAGGCAGGGGCAGGAAACAGCTGGGCCTCCACATGATCCTAGCATTGCATGGGGGGGATGGGGGGCAGGACTGAGGCAGCAGCCCCTTTTTGAGTGAGCACCCCGGGGGAGGGAGTCCCTGTGCCCTTTTTGCACAGGTGCAAGGCAGGGACAAGATGCTGCCGTGGGGAGTGTCAGGCCCAAGGAGAGCCAAGCACGACAGGATCGGGCCCACTGATCTTCACAGGGCTAAATTTAGAGTGACCCCAGGTGACTCCGGATTGATGACCGGGGGCTGAGATCAGAACCCAGCCTAGCCCCACTGCAGTCAGTGTGACTCCAGATTCACCCTGGGGGTCTGTGATCAGAAGTAGCCCATCTCTCTGGACTGCCTCACAGCCCTCTCCCACCCAACTGCTGGGAGCAGTTGCCTGGTGCATGGCACCACCTGCTGGGGAGATAGTGGAGCAATGTGGGCACCCCCAGATGAGCTCTCAGCCCCCTCTTCTCCGTCCCCCAGTGCACCAGGGGGTCACAGCCCCTATGGGCCAGGGATCAAGCAAACTCCAGGAGGGGTCAGAGCCCAACTGTGGCTCTGCTGAGCGTGGGTCACTGGGCTGAGACACCTCGGGTGGTGTCAGACAGGATCCACCCCATCCACCTTCCTATCCCCTGCTACAGGGCTGTGTTGGGGCGGGTCACATCATGGGGCTGGGGGAAATGTCAAGAGTGGTGCGCATCCCAACATCGCCAGAGCCTGGAGGTGGGGTAGGTTATCCATGGTAACCCCCCATATTGTGGCTGGATAGACCCCCTGCATCCCGGGTTCAAGCCCTCATCCCATCCCCCTGGCTGCCCCCTACCCCACCTACTGAAATCCCACGCTGCAGTTAGCCCCACCTCTCCCACCCATAGCCAGCTCCATGGCTGCCCTACCCCACTTCCTCACCCCACAGGCAGACTCATTGCCCCCAACAACCCAACCCAGCCAGCCTCACTGTCCCATCTACCCCACCCCAGAGCCAGCCCCACACGGTGTTTGAAGGGTGGGACAGGCTGAGAAGCACTGGGGATAGGGGAGGTCAGGAGCTGTTGCAGGAGTTTGGCTCTGTAATCTGGGGAGCAAGGGACTGTGGGGGGCACAGTGGGGCTGGCTGGAGGGCTGGGAGGGAATCAGGCAGAGCCAGAGGTTTAACAGCTGGTCCACTGCAGACTGTTACAGTCTGACCTGATCCTATGTCATACACTTCCCTGCATTTAATTTCCTCCCATTCTGTAAGTTCCCTGTCTTCAAGTGTCTGACGTAGTGGGATTTTCTCCCACAAAAGCTCATGCGATGAATAAATCTGTTAGTTTTTAAAAGTGCCATAGAACTCTGTTTTTCTGCATTAGACTAACACTGCTACCCCTCTGGAAATGGAGCCAAAGAAACTGATGATTCCCCCACGTGCCCTCTTCCTCCCTGGGCCTGCGTTGTTGATGTTGGTTTAACAGCTCATTTTGCCTCCAGTCCCAGAAGGTTAAAGCTCCACGGAGGGGAGAGGAGATGGCTAACCCAGCCGAGAGAGGACGGGGAAAGCTCATTTTTGGTGAGCTGTACTGTAGTATCGCCTGCCCCAGTCATGGACAAGGCCTATGGCTATTAGGTATATTACAGTAGCACCTAGGAGCTCCAGTCATGTTTGCCTGGTGCTGTACATTTTATGGCTATTAGATGTATTGCGGTAGTCCCTAGGGCAGGCACCCCGGTCATGGACCAGGCCCTCAGTGCAATTGGCGCTGTGCAAGGCATGGAACAGAATGATGGTCCCTGAGTCCCAGCTTACCTCAGACTTAGACCCAACACTCCCCGTGGGGTCCTGGGATCTTGAGTCTGAGCCCTGGGTTAGTGTGATCTGTGTAGATGGAAAGGGGGGTTAGGCTTGAGCCTGAGTGTGAACCCTGTGCTTATGCTGCAGTGTAGACAAAATACCTGTCAGGATGATTTATATGGTACTTGGTCCTGCCATGATTGCAGGGGACTGGACTCAATGACTTCTCCTGGTCCCTTCCACTTCTGTGATTCTATGTAGACGTGCCCTCAGTTTCCCCAGCTGTCAAACTGGCACAGCAGGGTCCTAGGTCGCACTTGCAGCTCCATGATGAGTGGAAGGAATGAGGCAAGTGCAGCACAGAAATTGCCTGGTGGGTTTTAATCTTGTTTCCCACAAGCAGCTGAAATTCAGTCAGTATTAATTATGCCGTATGAGAGAAGAGGGAGTGGGGGGTGATGGTGACAACCTCCTGCTCCAAGCAGTTGGAGATCTCAAAGCTCTTTACAAATGAAGGTGGTGTCATTACCCCATTGTACAGAAGGGAAAACTGAGGCTAGCGCCTTGCCCAAGTTCATTCAGCAGGCAGAGCTAGGCCTAGAATCCCAGTGTCCAGTGCCCTGCCTGTCACAGCTCATTTTAGTACAGCTTGGGTGATGCCCCTACCCTCCCCTGCTACAAAGAGATGAGCCCCACAGGTGTATTCAGAGTCTACAGGGAGGAGAACCATGCGGTACTATAGCAAGTGGGTGGAGTCATTTTAGGCCCACCCATCGGTGGTGTTTATTTATGCAGCTGGGCAGATTCATCCCCATGCAGTGCCTAGCCGTGCCAGACACAGACCAACTATTCCAGCCCTGACCTCTATCAGTAGGGGACACTCGGGGGGGGGGGGGGGGGGAGCAGGAGCACTGGCCATGGGGCAGAGCTCCCAGTCTCTCCCAGCAGTGGGCACTGGGGTGGGAGAAGATCACCAATTCTATCGGGTTTCCCTCTTGCGTTAGGCGCCGTACAAACAGAGCCTTCTTTCAAGCCCAGGGTCCTTTGCAGATGGGATGTGGGAGACCTGGTGGAACAGAAATGACGAATCCCTAGCCAAGTATTTTTAAACCCTTGGGAGGGGGACAGAAAAATGGGAAAGAAAATTCAAAGTGTGAAAGGACCCTTAATTTTCCTGCCCATTGCTTAATTGATTGCCAGCTAGTTTAGCTGGGACAGATCAATAATTAATTAGTGCTCTTGGGAGAAAAGTGGGCTCTTTGGCTAGCCGGCTATTTAAAGGCTGCCGGGACGGCAGGCCCACCTTTCTTAATTAACACAGGAACTTCAGCCACAATTAAACTCCAGCTGATCAACATCTGAGCTTAATTGCAATTGCAGGCTAGGGGCCCTGGTGCGGTCACCACTCACAGCGATGTACCGTAGCCCATAACATAGAGGAACTTGGAAAGGGATGTAGGATGAATGGACTGCTCAGCTACTCCATACCTGGCCTCTCCCAACAGGGGGCGCTGCGGGTACCGGGGCAGGAACACCAGCTGTGGGGGAACTCCTGGCTACTTCACTCCCAACCTCTCCCAAAAGGGGGCACTGTGGTGCTTCTTCTTCCCCCATCTCCCCCCAATCCCTCAACTGAGTCAGCCAAGCTAGGTTTGCAAGCTGACCTTTCTGGGGTTTAGCTGCATGTGGCAGATAGGCCGTGGGGTCAGGCCAAGCGGCATGGAAACAAACCCGGCCACAGCCGTGAACGCCAGTGGGCGATCAGCCCCAGAGCCTGTACTTGTGCATCTCCTGGCTCTGCCAACTGCTCCAGGACGGGCATTTCCGCCTCTAGACATGTGCTTACTTATGCCACACTGGAGAAGGGAAGACTGGAGCGTGGGCCTGGCTTGGGAGCGAAAGGCACGAAGGTCCAGAACCTCCAAGTTATTTAGACCCTTAACTCCTATAGGAGTTAGGCACCTAGATACCTTAGCAGCTGAGGACCTAAGGGACCATCTGGCGACGTGCCCTGGAACAATGTGGCTCAGTTTCCCCACTCTGCTGCACTGTTCTCCACCTGCTCCTCCCTTCCTTGTGCATTTTCCCCGACCGAGCAACTTGCTAATTTCCTGCACCCTGGGAATATCCGCGGGTTTGGCTTGTGTTGACAGTGGAGTAATTTTTAAATAGGATGTTAAGAGTCGCGGAATGAATCACCGGTCCCCGGAGCACTGCACCAGAGAGGCTGTTCAGATTAACGAGAGGGAGAGAGGGAGAGAATTGCCACTAAATCAACCCCCTGACAAGGGCTCTCAGCTGCTGTTGGCTGAGTCTGCATGTGTGCGTGCAGAAGTGTGGGTGCATGTGTGACTGCACAGATTTCTCTGTGTGTGTGCGCGTGTGCGTGAATAAACAGGTACACATCCAAGGGGGCACAGTGCACCCTGGCCATGCCTCTGATTTGCCCCCTATGGGTTGTGTGGGAGGGGGAGGCAGAGAACACATCAGAGTGATGGCCCCAGTGATTTCAGTGAAATTACTTCTGTTTTGCATTGGGCGAGAGACGTGAATTTAGCTCAATTATTCCCCGTGGCGAATTTGCTCACCTGAGTTCTGAATGCAAGCAAGTTGGCTTTGGACTCAGCATCAGCCTCTCAACTCCCATCCTTTCCCTTGACACCTGCTTTTTGGTTGTTTGCCCCAGCGATGAGCTACTTCCTCTCTGCCTAGCGAGGCAGCTGAGTTCGCTTTGGTGACGAGCGTGGGGAGCAGCTTTCGGTGGAGATCCTAGTGCCAGGCTGCAGTTAACTTTTGGTTTATTCACCAACCTGGGGAAAAGCCAGAGGAGGAGAAATATAGTGTAACCCACTCACTTATTTCACTGCAGCAGCTTCATTAAATAAGCCTGACAGCTGGAGTCAGTCTGCGCAGAGAAGGAATGGAGAGCAAAGGAATAAATATCCAGGCTGGAGGAGTTAGGGGCCTAGAGCCCCAGCTGCTAGAAAACAGCATTGCTCAGTTCAAGTCATTGGAGCCAGATCCCCGGCTGCTGTCAATCAACCAGCTCCCCAGCGGGTGCAAATTGGCATTGTTCTGTCAGAGTCAATGGGTCCAGATCCCCTAGATGATGTAAATAGTATAAATGTTGGGTTGGACGGGATCTGCACTGAACAGGGCCAAGTAAACCTAGACTAGCCCAGACAGGGGTTTGCTCAGCCTGTTCTGAAAAACCTCCCGTGCCGGGCATCCCACGACTTTCCTGGGAAGCCTGTCCCAGAGCTGAACGCCCATGAGTTGGAAATTTTGTCCTGATATCTCACCAAAATCTCCCTTGCTGCGGGTTTCTTGTACTGCCATCAGAGAACAATTGATCTGTTCTTGTTAGAACAGCCCTTAAAGTTGCTTTTATCCAATCCCCCTCAGTCTTCTTTTCTCAAGATAAATGTGCCCTGCTTTCCTCCTACGTCAGGTTTGTTCAACTTTTGATGGTTTCAGTGGCTCTCCTTTGGACTCTCTCCACTTTGTCCATGTCTTCGCTAACATGCAGTGTCCTGAATTAGACACCGTCCTCCAGGTGAGACCTCAGCAGTGTCGAGTAGAGTGGGACAATGATACGTGTGCTGCTCCCGTTAATACACCCCAGAAAGAAATTCACCTTTTTCGCAACCACACCGCATCGTTGCCTCATATTCATAGAATCATAGAATAATAGGGGTGGAAGGGACCTCACGAGGTCATCTAGTCCAACCCCCTGCTAAAAAGCAGAATCACTCCCACTAAATCACCCCAGCCAGGGTTTTGTCTAACCGGGCCTTAAAAATCTCCAAAGATGGAGATTCTACCACCTCCCTATGTAAACTATTCCAATGCTTCACCACCCTCCTAGTGAGAAAGTTTTTCCTAATATCCAACCTTGACTTCCCCAGCTGTAATTTGAAATCATTGCTCCTTGTTCTGTCCTCTGTTACCATCGAGAACATCCTACCTCCCTCTTCTTTGGAGCACCCCTTCAAGTAGTTGAAGGTTGCTATCAAATCTCCCCTCAGTCTTCTCTTCTGTAGACTAAATAAGCCTAGTTCCTTCAGTCTAACCTCATAAGTCATGTGCCCCAGCCCCCTAATAATTTTTGTTACCCTCCACTGGACTCTTTCTAATTTGTCCACATCCTTTCGGTAGTGGGGAGCCCAAAACTGGACACAGTATTCCAGATGAGGCCTGACCAGAGTCGAATAGAGGGGAATTATCACATCCCTTGATCTGCTGGCAATACTCCTATTGATGCAGCCTAATATGCCATTGGCCTTTTTGGCAACAAGGGCACACTGTTGGCTCATATTCATCTTCCCGTCCACCATAACCCCCAGGTCCTTTTCTACAGCGCTGCTACTTAGCCGATCGGTCCCCAGCCTGTAGCAGTGCATGGGATTTTTTCGTCCTAAGTGCAGGACTTTGCACTTGTCTTTGTTGAACCTCATGAGATTTCTTTCGGCCCAGTGTTCCAATTTGTCCAAGTCTCCCTGGATCCTGTCTCTGCCCTCCAGAGTATCTACCAACTTGGTGTCATCCACGAACTTACTAAGCACGCAGTCTATTCCATCATTAAGATCATTAATGAAGATGTTGAATAGAACCGGCCCCAGGACCGACTCCTCGGGCACTCCACTCGTTACCGGTTGCCAACCAGACATCATGCCATTGATTCCTACCTGCTGAGCCCATTGATCTAGCCAGTTTTCGATCCACCTTACAGTCCACTCGTCCAACCCATACTTCCTTAACTTGCCGACGAGAATGCTGTGGGAAACCGTATCAAAAGTCTTGCTAAAGTCAAGGTATACCATGTCAACGGCTCTTCCCGCATCCACAAATCCAGTCATCTCATCATAGAAGGAAATCAGGTTGGTCAGGCACGATTTGCCCTTGGTGAATCCATGTTGACTGTTGCTGATCACTCTATTTTCCTCCAAGTGTTTCAGGATGGATTCTTTGAGGACCTGCTCCATGATTTATTCAATTTGTGATGAACTCTAATGCCCAGCTCCTTTTCAGCTGCACAGCTCCCAAGCCGGTTATTCCCCATTTTGTTGCTGTGTGGTTGATCGTGCCTTCTTCAGTGAAGGGCTTTGCACTTGTCGTCATTGAATTTCATCTCATTCATTTCAGACTGATTCTGCAATTTGTTAAGGACCTTTTGAATTCTAATTCTGTGCTTCAAGTTTGAGTGATGCCTCCCAGCTCATCTCTTTAAAAGCTTTCTGGTAGCCAAGTCATTAAGGCATATATTGAACAGCACCAGGACCCCACCAGGTACACTCCCTAGTTTGACAGTGAACCATAGCTAACAGTCTTTCAGTCAGTTGCACACCTACCTTATAGTAGTTTCATCCAGACCACATTTCCCTAGTTCACTAATGAGAATATCAAAAGCCTTGTTAAAATCAAGTGATATCACATCTACAGCTTCCCCTCCCCAACTAGGCCAGTAACTCTGTTGAAAAAGGTTGGTTTAGCAAGATTTGTTCCTGACAAAGTCATGCCAGATGTTTCTTGTCACCCTATTATCCTTGAGCTGCTCACAAATTGATGTTTAATAATTGGTTCCAATACCTTTCCAGGTATCAGTGAGGCTGACTGGTCTATGACACCCCAGGTTCTCCTTGCTCCCCTTTTAAGACAGGTGCTTTGTTTGCTCTTCCCAGTGCTCTGGGACCTTTGGTGTCCACCAGAAACTCTCAAAGCCAATTGCTAACAGATCGGAAATTGCATCCACTGAATCAGCATTAGTCTATGGGGCCAGATCCCCATCTGGTGTAAACTGCTGTCAAACCACTGTTTCCAGTGTCATCAGAATCGCATCTGGTATAAGTCAACTCTGCTCCTTCTAGGTCAACAGAGAAGCACACTTGATGGTGTTGGCAGTGTGTTCCCGTGGGTCATGCCCCACTCTGCAAGGTAGTAGGTCTGGGTTCAATTCCTGGTGCTACTCCAGAGTCAGAGCTGGGAATTGGAGCCAGAGGGAGAACCAAGTCAGGGCTGGGTCTAAGACAGGAGGGTGGTGGATACAAGGCTGGAGCACAGCAGGGCCTGTCTCAGCCCATAGGGCAAGAACCTCATTTCATGGACAGCTTCCAACCTGCTGGCCCTCCTGGCTTAAATAGTGCACCTGAACCAATCAGGATTGCTGGGAGCCCTATCAATCAGAACCTCTGTGGGCAGGACATCCTGCAGTGCTGGGTTTGCCTTGCAGCTTGTGGCTCCTAACTCTGCCAGGTGGTGACACTGGTGCAGTCGCAGAGCACCAGCACCTGGTTCTAGACTTGGGGATGCACCCAGGATTGGGTCATGTCTCAGCTGGCTTTTGAGACGCTCAGCAGTGCACGTTCCTTCTGCCTCCTGTGACAAGGTGTTTTCTCCAGCCCTGGGCTGGACCCGTGCGTGAAGCCTCAATCCTTCCTGTGCCACGAACTGGCCAGGGGGCATATAAATGAGGAGAGGGCTGAGAAGCAGATAGACATGATGTTCCTGCCCAGGGCCTGGGAGATCCCTGGTCAGAGTGGGGCAGGTGGGAACAGGGTAGGAGTTTGGAGCTGGCTTCTCTAGCTGGCGCGTTTTTCCTCGGCAGTAAATTACGGCTTTAAACCTGGCTCTCCGCTCCGTGATGAAAGGCCAGAGGATGTTGCCTAGCGCATGAGAGGAGGTGCTCTGGGGAGCCCCTCAGTGAAATAATCAGCACTCATCGAAGGTGGCTTGGGGCCTGGATTGGGAGATTTGTGAGCTCCCGTGTAATGAAGCTGGGGGAGAGGAAGCATGGGGATGACATGCATCATACTGATTGTTTCCGCTGGCGCTGGGGGAGGCTGCGGCGCGCCCAAGGGCCGATCAGAGCCCAACACCAGCAAATACAAACAGGATTCTTCCTTGAGGCTGCAGGAAATCAGACACACACATAGAGTTGGGGCTGTCAACTTTCCACATCTGCACCACCTGCTGTCACCACCTGGGGTCACTCTGATATTATTACCCTAGCACTTTACACACACAACCAAGCGTGCTAGACGTTGTACATTTTTGTTGCTATTGAGGTGGCAGCTAGGCACCATAGCTTTGGACCAGACCTCCATGGTGCCAGGCACTGTATCTTTTTATGGCTATTAGGTGTGTTACGATAGCACCTAGGCACCCAGTCGTGGACCAGGACCCCACAGAACCCAAGTGTCTGTCTGATTTAGGCAAGGTCCAAAGGGGTAGCCGGCTTAGTCTAGGTCAGCAATTTATCACTAATGTGATAAATACATTTGTTAGTCTTTAAAAGTGCCACAGGACTCCTTGTTTGTTTTGTCTGATTTAGGGTAACCCTTTGTGCTCCCACAGGGCATCTTGTCCAGCTGCAGAGGCACCCAGAGGTTGGGCTTGTGGCTAAGGTGTGGCTCTGCAAGTCAGGACTCCTGGTTTTCTGCCCAGCAATGAGAAGGGAGTGGGGTCTAGTGGTTAGAGCAGGGTGGGTGCGGGGAAGCCTGTGAGCCAGGGCCCCTGGGTTCTGTTCACAGCTGCCTCTTTGCTCCATTTCTCCCTCCTTGGCCTAAGTCATTCTCAGCTCTCCCCTCCCTGCACTTGGGACCCTTTAAGAAGCCTTTGCATACCTGGTATTCTGGTCAACCTCAAGCTCCAACTGCCATTAAGAGATCCTGAGGGGCAGAGAATAGTCACAGCGCAATGCGTCCTGGCCACGCCCCGGATCTGCCCCCTATGAGTCCTGGGGGCAGAGAATAGCCACAGCGCAGTGTGCCCTAGCTATGCCAATTACTGCACCCATTATAAACTGAGTGGAGATTTTTTCCAGGTGCTGGGGAAAAGGATTGATCTAGCCGGGCAGGGACCCCTCTATAGAGGAGTGAACGTGCCAGAGTTAATGGTGCAAGTTAGAGTGGGGAGGGCCCTTTGACCCTTGGTATGGAAGTGCGACTATCAAATGCTTGAGCGCTAGAGTGTTTTGAAGGCCTCTAAAGGGATCTGGGCTCAGGTGCCCATGGACCAGGCGGAGAGAGGAACATTGAAGGTATGGGTCTCACAGCACATTCAGTGGGGTGTGAAAGGCAGCGCTGTCTAATGGGCACAACACTGGGCTGGGAGCCAGCAGACTCAGGTTCTAATCATGGTGCCAGGTGGGCCTGCTCAGGTCACTTTTGCCCAGCTCCTCCAAGGCATTTGGGAGATTTCCCACTGAAATCAGGGGGACTTAGTGCCTCAATTTCCCCCCTCAAATGGGGACAGAGGAGCCAACCTTCCCTTCCAACCAAGGGCAGGGCCCTGGACGAGTGAGGTGGCATTGCTCTACTTCCCCCAGCAGCAGGCTGTTGTGTCGTTGCTGCCCTTGAAATAAGGCCACTGTGGGATAAATGGCTGGGCACCAAGGCACCTGAAATTCCCATCTGGGAGCTCCATGCCACCCTTGGCCTTCAGAAAGGAAAACCGAGGCATAACAAGACCACGGTAATAGAATCCAGGAGTCCAGCTCCCCCCCACCTCCCTGCACCCACTAGACCCCACTCCCCTCCTAGGGCCAGGCTAGCACCAAATGTCTGACTCTCGGCAACCTTGCTGTAACCTGTTGGACGCCCTCTCTGCTTCCCTGAGCTGATTATCAAACCCAGGAGTCCTAATTCCCACGCCCCTGCTGCTCTAACCACTAGACCCCACTCCCCTCCCCAAGCTAGGAAGAGAACCCAGGAGTCCAGGCCGCAGACTTGTGCCCTTGGCATCCTCACCACTGGAGGGGGCGTCCGGCAGGGCTCCAGAGCAGCTTCTACATCACTCTCTCCACAGCAGCTAAGTGACTGGCCTTGCGAACGCAACTGGGGGAGGAAAACAGCTGGGATTTTAGTCTGAGAGACAAGAAAGAGCCCAGTCAAATGTGGCCCACTGGAATGGTTAGCTGGCCATTGCCTCAGCAGTCCCTGTATCTATCGATCCCTCCAAACACGTCCACTGCCTGTCCATCCATCCCCATGCACCCCCCCAACCCCCTAATCCAGGCACTCCTTCCATCTGTCCAGCCAGCCAGTCCAGGGCTCTTCTTTCAGGCAGCTGGCCCCAGCCAGCCCCTGTGGTTCCCTGGGAGGCCCCAGCACCCACCAGTGCTGCTCAGTGGCCCCACCACTGTTCTCCCACGCCCCAGGCCAGACTCACGCATCAGGCTCCCAGTGGAGGCCGGAGCCAGCACTGAGGTTGCCATGGTGATTTGGCTGCATGAAAAGAAGGTGCCCGGCTCCTTCTTCCTTAGTGGCTCTTGCAGAGCTCAGCACACAAGCACAAACCACGAGAACCATGGACAGGCTGCCCTGGGCACAGTCCTATCCAGGGATGCCCTCTGCTCCGCCCTCAACAGGGAGGCCAGGCTGCCTCAGCAGCCCCTGGGTTCCCAGAGCCAAGTCTGGAGCCATGGGGCTGGGAGCTGTCCGGAAATGGCACGGCAATCCCAGGGCCTGGTCACTGCAGCGCGGGAAGGGGGGCTTGGGCCGAGGCGACTGAAGATGTGGTGTCCTATCTGGGACTCTGTGAGGGGCAGGTTGGAATCTAAGGCTATGTCTACACTGGGTAATTTAAGTCGACTTAGTGTGTCTCCACTTAAAAATAAAGTTGACTTAAAGGGGAACTTAAAAAGTCGACCTAGAGCATCCACACTGGATGCTCTAGGTCGACTTTGTGGGGCTAGGGGGACCTAGGGCAGGTCCACGGGGACAGGGGGGGCACCCCTTGCCCAATGCCAGGGGGCTCAGCCTTTGCCCCATTGTACCTAGGTACAATGGGGCAAAGGGGGTCAGGGACCCTGGCAGGGCATAGGGGCAGGGTGGGAAGGGCTCTGCCCTGCCAGGTGGGGGGGCATGCCAGGCTACCCCTGTGCCCCCCTCCCCGGCAGGGAGGACATTGGTGTAGCCCTGGGGTAGCCCTAAGTCGACTTAGGGCTACCCCACGGCTACACTGGCTTAAGTCGACTCTAGGGAGTCGACTTAAGCCTTAGGTCTACTAGAAAGCAGGTTTTATAAAGTCGACTTCATTTTCATTAAGTCGACTTTATTTTCCTTAAATTGACTTAAGCAAGCTGCTTAAGTCGACTTAAGAAAACTGTAGTGTAGACGCAGAGTAAATTAAGTCGACTTAAGCAAGCTTAAGTCGACTTAATTTACCAGTGTAGACGCAGCCTAAGAGAGTTGACCCTCATATCTGGATCCAACCATCCCATGCCCACCTTTCTATGTCCACACACAACCCTCCAGCGGGCAACCTCATCCCCACCCCATTCATTCATCCACCCCACCCTTCTAGCTGTGTCCACACACAACCTGCTCCATCCATCATCTCCACACCCATCCATCCATCCATCTAGACACCTACCCACTCTCCCACCCTTCCCTCTATCCCCATTCCTACCCCTCTATCTATTAAAGTTCCTTGTATAGCCCCCCATTCCAGTTAGTAACTGCATCCCTCTCACAGGCCAATGCAAAAGGCACCACAACTTGCTGGTTAGACTCATGGGCCACTTGCAAGAGAGACATGAGTGAAGATCCAACATAAGACATTCCAGGATTCTGCCATCACCAACAGTCAGACAACACCAGTGGACGTGGCCATCTCCTCCCAAGAGTGCAAGATCGAAGACTCACCCAGCTGGGACCGTGAGAGGTGCCAACCATGCCATGCTCGACAGACCATTTCCTCACTCACGCTTACAGAGTGGCAGAAGGGCAAGCCAGCTAGAGAGTGCAGAAACATTCTGGTGGCTTTTGAATCTCAAGATTCAATGATGGTTCGACCCCCTTGCCATGCACAAGAAGATGATGATCATCATCATTGGGGGATTTAGCTTCTTGTTCTGTGAGGGAGGGCAGGGCCATTGTCCCCAATGCACAGATGGGGAAACTGAGGCCCAGAGTGACTAAGTGACTTGCCTAGATCTGTGAGAGATCTGAGGATAGAACCCAGGAGTTCTGGTTCCGAGACCCCCTTGCTCAATCCAAAATTCGCACGCACCCCTTGCCAAGCTGCTTGTGACCCTGCGACCATCACATCTGACACAAGGGGTGGAGCCATGCTGCTGTAGTGGGGGACAAGGGGTGACTGGCATCTACCCGGGTGAACAATGGGGCAGAGATCCCCCCAAAGGGAACTGAGGAGCAGGGGCAGTTGGGATGGCTAATTACATAATTCTCACTTAGGAAGAGGAGGATCTGGGGCCGAGAAGGGAAAGTGCAGCAGTTTGGGGGGTTTTGTCTTGGGGATAACAGCCTGCTGCTAGTAGAGGTGGCTGTTTCTTCAGGACAGGGCTGTGCTGTGGCAGCAAAGGTGACGGGTTCGATGACTTGTTGAGGACTGTTGGATGGTGGGGGGCTTGGACGTGCTGGATTCCACATGCCTGGGGGGAGCAGGTGAGGCTGGTGGGAGGCCTGGCTCAGACCCTGTCATGCATATCCCATGGGCAGAAAGCAAGGCAAGAGCTAGCTGGGGGGTGGGTCTTTGGAAGACTGTGCCCCCTCCAGGCTTTGTCATTGCCCTTCACTGCTGGCCCAGCCCTGTGCCCCCCTCACCTCCAGTCCCCATTCCCTTCCCCTATAATCCCCTCAACGGGGCCAGGCTCTTCCCATCTTCATTAATACCCCAGCCATGGGGAAAGAGGATGAATTAGTCTCTGTGCCCTATCCACATCCATTCAGGGGCATGGCCCCCCTTTTATGTGCTCCCCCTCCACACTCCATGCCTAGCACCACTTGGCGTGATGACTCTATCCTGTTCCCCTGGGGTGATGGACCGACCAGAGCCAAGGGCAGATCAATCACACCATCGATTTTCCCGCTCTCCTTATTCTCAGCAGCTCCAGTCAAAAGCAGCTTTAAATCTGCACCGCTTGCTGCTCCCCCCGCCCAGCCTACCAGAGAACCTTGACCAGCTGAGCTGGGCAAAGGAAATGCAGCAGGGACGGCCCAACACCGAGGGACTCCCCAACGCTGGAAAGCTGGGACTGAACCGGAGGGGAAATGTGGCCACCCCTGGGGTGGAACACAGAGGCCACCTTGTGCAATGATGGTGGCAGAGTAAGCGCACCTAGGAACTACAGAGGCTGGCCCGCAGAGAGACAGCGTAGGGAATGAGGGGGATGGACAGACAAACCACTTGAGAGCTCAGATGACCACAAGTGGTTGAGGCCTCATTTCACAGCACCTTCACAGACGACCCGCCCCAGTGCATCGGGGTCAAGAAGGGAGAGTGGTGCCAACTGCATCCCTGCCTTCGTCCCTATGCCACAGCACCCCGTAGTGCCACACTGAGGTATTGAGATCAGCACTCCCCACCAAGGGACAGCACCCCCTACTGCATCCCCACCTGCTCTGCCTGCTGCAGTGCTCCCTAGGCCCGAAGACTGTCCACCTGGGTTTGCCAGCATCACGTTTGTCCCCCTCTTCCTCCAGAGTCTACATAGCTGGCCCTGCACCACCCTCATCCCAACCGCCAGAAAGAATAGGGCTGATTAGCGGAGAGCCTTGATTTACAACGGCCGCCTCCTTCCGCTCTCCCCCGACACCTCTGCAGCTGGCACATCAGAGGCAGGCAGCAATCAGGCAGCAGTTAAAGCAGCCACAGGCCATTAGCAGCAGGCAGGGGTGGACTACACAGGGCCTCCGTTCCCAGCAAGTCCTCTAGCTCCTATCCTGTGTGTTATGGCAGCTCTGCTGAGATCAGACCCCTGTTGGGCCAGGCGCTGAACAGACGCAGAGTGAGCAACCAAGCTCTGAATGACCAAAGATCTGGAAGGTGGGAGGGGAAACTGAGGCCCAAAACAGGGAAGTGACTTGCCCAAGGTCACCCAGCCCGGCAGTGATGGAGCAGGGTGATAAACCCCAGGCCTCCAGGATCCCAGCACTGTGCTGTGCCACCTTGCAGGGGCTACACCAGAGACAAGGCTGCCCCACTGTGGCTGCCTTTGGCAGGAGGCCCCAGAGGCAAATGAAGATGCTAGTTTATGGCTGCTGGGAATGATGCCATGGTACAGGCTTCAAAGGCTAATCCAGAGACCGGCTGCTGAAGGGAAGGGCCACCCTGGCTGCGGGGGCGAGGGAAGGAACCCTGCTGACCTGAGTGTGCATGGCGGGGAGGGGGGGCAATTAGGAACCATGTGTGGATATTTTTATTGATTTTTTTTCCTCTTGCTGTTTTTCACGAGACTAGTTGGGGGGTTTGTGGGTCTGGGGCCTGATCCCCGCACAGCAGAGCTGGCTAGCACAACAATGGACACATACACAAGCTGCAAACACATATGTTAATGCATTTATGTACAGGTATGAGTATACATATGTACAGCTATGTCTATTTCTGTTTCTGCTGTTATGCTGGAAGATGTAAATAGCTGCCATCAATCACAGCCCTGATTGTAGCGGATGGGCTTGCTCGCTGGCTAATTGGAAGCAGCAATTTAGCCCTTTATGCTGTGAGATAGATAGATCTGATAGAAGCCACGGCCCAAGGTGAACAGCCGCATGGGAAACCTATGCAGCACAAAACCATTTGGGCAAATGGGATTCCTCTGAGACTGACTGCAAACACAGGGGATGGGCAGGTTCACTGGTTGCAGCTGCATGTGAGCCAGTAGCCAGCAAGAGGAACAGTCATGAGCATCTCCTGAGAGAAGGCAGCAGGACAGAATTCCTCAGGCATAAGACTGGCTGGAGAAGCAGACATGGAAACTGTGAGCAAGGAACGTGCCTCTTATTGTTTGTTCCTACTGCGTTTGGGAAGACAGGACGGTGAGTGTCTCTTTCCAAAATAAGCAGGCTTACAGAAAGGAATAGATCTGACTAGAAGCATCAATTTCTCCTCCTAATGGAAAGAAACTGATATGGTACTAAATATTGGTCCTGATAGCTGCTCACGCCATGGGGAGCAAGTATGTGTGTGCGTGCGTGCGTGTGAGAGAGAGAGAGAGAGAGAAAATGCACCAATGTCTGAGCCTACCCCAAAACTGGGGGTGGGAAGGGGACTCACACAAACTATGCATGTGTGCATCAGCGTATGGGCCCATACCAATACTGTGTGTGGGTGTGTGTGCACCAGTGTAGGGACCTACACCAGTTATGTGCTGTCTGTGTGCACAAACCAGTGTATAGGCTCACACAGACATTGTGTGGGTCTCAGCCTGTGTATTTGCAGGTACAATGTTTGATGCATGTGTCGATACGTGTGTGGATGGCTACAGTGTGTGCATTGTTCTAGGGGGAGTCAGCAGGGAGCACTGTTCATTTTGCAAGCGTGTTGTCTTTGCACTCAGTTTGTTTTTGGCCTTTGGCGGTACGCTGCATTGCCAGCTTTGGCTTTCTTTCTCGGCCAACTGTTGTGACAGGTTCCTGGGATATTTCCTTCCTGCCTTCATCAGTCTGATTAGAGTCAATTCCTGGGGCAAAAATGCTCTGTGGGAGCTGGGCATTGGTGCAGGACTTAATGGGCTCAGATTCCTGATAGAGGGGGTTGCCTACGTGCCATTTGTGACCCCCTCGGTTCCAGGACTGGTGCATATGATGTAAATAAACTAGATATACTAAGACAATACCCAGACTCTGCATTGCAGATTTCTTTTCCAATGGGAAACTGCAAGGCCCTGAACCCAGCTGTGGCTTGGCAAAGTGATGCTTATATGATAGTGACCGTGGAACGATTAGCTTTTCATCAGTAAATGTTGGTAAACGTCGATTTCACACAAACTTACCAAATTAATTTCCACTGATGGTGGCTGAAATTTACAAATGGGCATAGTAAGAAAAGTATTCTTGGGACCTTGAGTCACACTCCAGTGATTTAGACTTTCGCATTAGGCTTGTTACAAACAGCCTAGTGAATGGATGGTAAAAGCGGGAAGGATGTGTTGATTTACAGCTATTTGCTTTGTATATTTTGACATATGATGCTGACAATTTGTCTTTTAGCAGTTTAGGAAGCTTTGAATCGCAACGGCTGCTGTCATAAAATAAATGGCCGACCCACCAATTTCCTGTAATCCTGAATATTTAAATCGATACAAAATTTTTAAAAATGTAACAATATATATAGAGAGAGATTATCTGTCAAAATGATTAAAAAATAAAATATTAATTCTGCCAAGTGTAGGGGAGTGTAAGGGGTTTGCATATCAATGGGTGTTCACAAAATGTGTGTGTGTGTGTATTTCAGTGTTTGGGCTTACAAGGGGGTGTGTGTGCACATCAATGTGTGTGTGCTTACAAGCTATGTGTATGCATAGTGTGTGTGTTTCTGCTTACTAGTTGTGTGGGCTTGCATCTTCATGTGGTCCAACAAGTTGTGTGACTGTAGGCATAGTGTGTGTGGACCTGTCTCTGGGCTTACAAGTTGTATGTGTGCATAGCTGTCTGTGTGCGCATTTCAATGTGGTGACAGGCATGTACATGGACACTTACAAGGTGCGTATGTATAGTCATGTGTGCTTACAAGATGTGTGTGTATGCATCTCTGTGTGTATATGCTTACAAGTTGTGTTCAGATCTGTGTGTGTATGTGTCTGTGCTCACAGGATGTGTGTGTGCGTGCGCGCGCGTGCATGTGTTTTTGCTTATAAGTTGTGTGTGTGACTGTCAGTGTGTGTATCCGTGTTTGTGCTTACAAGCTGTGTGTGTGTGTCCATCTCCAGTTGTCCGCGACATTGCTCCAAGCCTGGGACCGAGACACTCTCTCAGCTCACAATCCAGGGAGTGACAGATATTAGCTGCCGGGTCTTTCGCGCCGGGAAATCAAAAAGCCACGGAGCAAAGCCACGGCAGCGTGAGGGGAGAAGGCAGCAGGACTACTCAAGCAGCTTGGATCCTCCCGCCCTGGCATAGCCAGTTGCTCTGGTTACCTGCAACTGCTGCGGAAACTGAAGGGGCAGCAGGGCTGGGCCTTGCCCCAGTTCAGGGCTGGGGAAGCTGGGAGGAAGAAGTGGGGAGAGACACGACCAGCTGAGGCAAATTGGCAGCTTTCAAGGGGGATTATGTTCCAGAGGGATAGGTTCTCTCCCAGGCATGAGCAGAGGGGTCCAGTGGTTAGAGTGGGGAGTGCTGGGACTCCTGGGTTCTATCCTTGGCAGGACCACAGAGTCCACATGTGATAGGCATCCTCCATGAAAGCCCCTTGCTATTCATCCCTTCCCAGCTCTGGCCTCTCTGTAGGGGTCATCCCACAGAACTGCCTGGGGAAGCCAATCCTCCGCTAACTGGTGTTGACCCCTGCAAAGGGTGCAAACGTACTGTCCCGTGTTGTAACTTAGATCAACCCCAGGAGACCCAACTCCTTATTCTAGTCAACAGCCCACTCTCCGCCCAGGGTCAGGAACAGAACCCAGGAGTCCTGATTTCCCAGCCCCATCCCTGCTCTAACCACTAGACCCCCCCCAGCCACCCAGAGTCAGGAACAGAAACTCCCCCTCCCCCAGTGTACTGGCTAGCCATATGTTCCTTTAAAAATAGAAGCAAAACCCCCAATCTGCCCCCCGCCCCCGCCCAAGCCCTTTTCATTATTTCTGCCCCCAGGCCCCTTTCCCGACTGATTCAGAGCAGCCAATTCCAGACACGCCAGCAAAGATGATTAAGAAGCCTTGAAATTAATCCTGCAAGAAAGACGGGCCCAACGCGCTTTCAAAGGGCACTGCTCGTTATATTATTGTTCAACCAACCCTGCCCCCCCACGCTCTGTGAGATCTCTGTTTTGACTTGGGGCAGTCAGGGGATGGGCCAGGCCTTGCAAAGAGGGGGTGGGGAGCTGGGACGTGGAACAAGGGAATGAGAGAGCAGAGGAAAAAATCCAGGACTCCTGAGGACTAGACCCTCCGTCCCACCCCCGCTTTCTAACCAGTAGATCTCAGTCCTCTTGCAGAGCAAGAACAGAACCCAAGAGTTCTGGCTCCCAGGACCTCCCCTCACCGATCTAACCACTAGACCCCAATCCCTTCCAGCTCTGAGGTGGGAGAAATTCGCTTTCACCTTCTTCCCCGCCTTCCCCTAGCGGAAGCAGTAGCCCAAGCTATGCCCTCCTCCCACTCCAGCGGGGTCATGCTGGGCATCGTGGGACTGTGGGGGTAGTGGCCCTCATGGACAAGAGAGCTGGAGGGTCCATCACTCTGTCTCCAGCAGTGGCTTGGTGTGCAGAGTGCCAGGGCCCTGTGGGAGTGGGGGAGGAGTTGCTGCTGGAGAGGTACTGCCTGGAAATCCCCCATCCAAACCCAGACATTACCCAGCCCCGCCTGGCCCAGCCCAGCAAACTGGCCCCCAGAGGCTGGCATGGGCCAAGATCCCACTCAGGGCAGGGCCTGGAGGCCCCACATGCCAGCACTGACCTGAGACAGATCCACCCCAGGGGGTGCACAGAGACAGAGGGACAGGAATGGCAGGAGGTGAATTAAGCCCCCTTTACACACAGCCCACCCCTCCCCCCATCAGTATTCTGGACCTTGCGGACCAAAGGTGTCAGATAGAGCAGCCTCAGGCTGCTCTAACTCACCCTCCACCCCCAAGGGCCTGAGAGCAGGGAATAGCCACAGCAGAGTGCACTCCGTCCACACCCCCTGTGCACCCCGTCTGCCAGGGACTGGGAGCAGGATGCTGACTCCAGCTCCCCATTGGTCATGGAGGCCTCCTGTGCATGGGACAAGGTGAGTTTTCAGGGGGCTTTCCCCTCCACACCCAAGGCACAGATCAGGGCCAGCCAGCTTCCTTGCCGTGATTCCTGCTGGACCTCCGTGACTGGGACCTCAACTCCTGAGAGCCTCAGGTCCTGGCTGTCCAGCCCCAAAAGGTGAGGGATAGGGGGAATTCCCTCGTGAAAGAGATGAACCGGCAGAGTTCTGGGGATGCCACAAGGCCCTAATTACTGCTCCCCTGCTGGTCATTCCAACCGTGGGGTGTGGAGCTGGGCTGCCTTTCAGGCCCCCTCCTCCCCACAAGCCAGGTGCATCTGGGGACGGCATGGAGAATTTCTAACTAAGCCGGCTGCCCCTCCCATCTCACATCTCACCACAGCCGTTAGAGACGGAGGCGAAGGGGAGACAGGAGGAAAAACCATCCTCAAACACCCCAACCCAGCTGGCTGTCATGGAAACAGCTCTGGAGCCTCGGTGCTGAAACATGGAGCGTGACAGAAAGCTGGCGGGAGGGAACAGCCTCCCTACACCTGCTGGGGCAGCTCAGGACAGACACCGCAATCCCCCAGCTCAGAAAGTGCAGCCAAGTCCAATCCCTCTGTGCCCCCAAACCCCACAGTTGGCACATGCCAATGCTCCCCTCCAATACCCCACATATTGGGTCCCAGATTTCCCATTCCCAGCCCCTCTGCTCTAACCACTCAACACCACTCCCCTTGCAGAACTGGAGTGAAAACCAGAAGTTCTGCCTCCTGTTCTCTTCACTTTAACCTCTAGACTCCACTCTCCTTCCAGCCCTGGGGATTGAACTCAGGCATCCCAATGTCTTGTGCTGGCTGTCACGCTCCTCCCGCAGCCTGCCAATAACTCTTACCAGCCTCCAGCTAATTTGTGTTAAAAGTGCAGTCACCTGGTCTCTGTTCTCTGCTGTACAACCAGCCTGAGCTGGGTGGTGTACAGCACCTGATACACGAAGGTCTGGAGGAGTCGGTGCTAAAAGGAGCTGCTTGTGCTCAAGTTGGCATTTAAGACCACAAGGAAAGGGACAATTGCGCCATCTCATCTGACCTCCTGGCTGACCTGGACCAGGGGAGTTTCCCCCCTCTTCCCATTATGCTGGCACAGACCCCTCTGGAGTTGCTGGCTCCAATGGTTACTCACCTTTGTCTTTTAGAACTGGTGCGTGGTGTGATCTTCCAGCCACTGGGCCTCGCTTTGCTGAGATACCCACTCTTCTGGGAGCCAGGGTTGGGCCAGAGGAAGGCAGGTCGCCACTCCCGCCATCCCGCACCAGGCTGCTGGGGTTCCAGATCCCATCAGGCGGGAGCAGCACCCTCTGTGGGAACATTTGGTCAGAAGTGTTGGCTGGGAGTCCTGAGGATCTTCGCGTGACCCCCAGGGTGGGTGGGTTACCAGGCCCAGGTCCATGGACAATTTGAGCCTGGTCCAGTCCCAGACCCAACTGATCCGCTCGCGTAATAGCAGACGTACCCTCCAGCATGCCAGCCAACCCCTGGCTTGCACATTGCCTTCCCTGCTAACCCCTGGGGGTAAAGACGTCACCTCCCTCACCTTTTGTCTCCACTTTCCTGGGACCAAGGTGGCTGTAAATGCAGAGGGCACATGTTCCTGGAGAGGCCTGAAGGTTTGCATTGTGGGATAGCAGCAGGAGGATGGGCGTGGAGAGGGGGATTGTGGGAAGGCATTGGAGGACTATAAGAACCCCTGGTTTACATTATTAGACAGCATGCAGTGCATTAGTCCCCTTTTTATAGCTGGGCAAACTGAGGCACGGAGGCCAGTCCCCATAGGCCAGTGCTGTGAGTAGACGCTCCTGTGTCCCAGTGTGGTGCTCTAACCACTAGACCGCACTGTAGCAGCCCTTGATTGTCAGGTCATGGCACTGGGTGGCTTGGCAGAGGCTGCTGTGATGGGAAACTCCCTGGCACTGAGCCTGCTGGGGCTGTATTGGCATCCCCCAAACCAGTTTTCCAAAGCTCCCCTGAGTTGCCTTACCCTGGGGCTGGCGACAGCACCCTCTACAGGAGAAAGGCCTCTTAGCCCGTTCCCTGCCCCCACCCCCGAAACTAGCCAATAACAGTCAATTATCTCTTGACAGTGTTATACATTTCCAACATGGTTCACTATTGGTGGTACGCCACTAATAATAATAACGATCTTGTTGCCATAATAAGTTAATTATCATGTAAAATCATTAGCATAACAATGAGCCTTTTTACCATAACGAGCTAATTGCCACAACAAGGTGCTTAGTGTAGCCCCCTCATTAGCATAGCAACAAGCTAATTACCACATAAGCTCATTATCATTAGCATGCTAATTAGCTCATTTGCATAGCAGTGTCTAATCTTTTTTACTGGCTTCTTGCTGGTAATTTTTCTTGGCTCTTCCAAAATCACCAAGAAATCATGAACAAGTTAGGTATCCAAGAGGGGTGGGGGGGTTTCACGCTGATTCCTGCATTTCACTTGCTGGAAATTAGTCAAAGCCAGTTTGTCAGGAATTAGCCATCTGTGCACTGAGCCAACAAAACGTTACAATGCACCATCACAATGTGGCAGTGCCGCTCTGAGATGCCAAACATGGCATCCGGTGATGCTGAAGGGGCAACTTTGCCATGACTGAAAAAAAGACGATAAGCTGGGATCTTGTGAACTAAACGCTAGGTTTTTTTTGCAAGCTGGGCTTGCTTTTTAATCTTCCCCACTGAGATCTATCAGATAAGATGAGTTGGACATTCGCCCTCAGTCACTTTTGAGTGCCCCCAGGGACGGTTTCTTTAAGGAAGGTGGTGGCGGGGGGGGGGTTGAGATTTTGGGTTGGGCTTTCTCTTAGACCAATTCAGAACCAGCTTAGCTGATTGCCTTCAACCTTTCCAAGAGAATTTGCCCTGGAGCTGCTCCAGAGTGTGGAAAAATGCAGGCTGGTTGGAAATCGGTAGGGAAAGTCATGAGTAGTTGGACAAGGGAGAAGAGAGAATTCAGGCTTACTTGTGATGGCAGCTCCGAAAAGGCTGTTAGCTGGGTGCATTGGACCGCAGTGATGGGAAAGATGAGGGGTCAGGTTAAGGCCAGATCAAAGACTGACTCACATGCACACAGTAGGAGCATCTCGCTGCATCTGCCAATAGCTTCATTGACCTGCTCAGCGTCCCGTAAGATGCAAGGAACCCAGCACTCTGCGGCGCTCTTGTGCCTTGCTCAGCCAGCTGCTCTGGTCGTCGCTGGCGCAGGCCCAGACAGCTCCAGCACTGAGAGCTGGCCAGGCCAGTTGGAGCGGGATGCACAACCAAGCTGGCTCCTATGATATGAAGGAGCCACACAGCCCTGTGGACCATGTCCCCCAGTGCATATGAATGCATGCACACACATACACTGTCCCCAACTGGTGTGCGCGCACACACACACACACACACACACACACAGACTCTTTCACTTGCCTCTTCCCTCTCCTTCACCAGTTGTATCTGATCAGTGATTGGTGAAGTTCCTCAGAGCCTCTGAAGCATCCAGCCAGCCTGCCCCCCTCTCGGCCCTGAGGAGGCTGGGCTCTGGGGTGGGTGCACAGGCAGCTGGCATCAGCTCACCCTTCCTTCAGCAAGCTGACTTTCCCCTCCTCCTCCAACCCGCACTGCTACTCCCCAGGAGTCGGATCAGCGCCCAGCCACGCACCGGGATCTAGAATGGAGACACAGGCCTCTCCCAGCAGGGGTTGCTGTGGGGCAGGACACTGGCTGTGGGGGCCAAGAGGGGGTGTTCCCGGCTACTAATTCCCTGTTCATAGACCTGCCGTTCTTGTCTCATTGTGGCTCCGCCAGTCCTCCTGCCCCGCACCATGGCAGGCAGGCCGGGTGGGATGGGCAACAAAGGATGCAGTTGACAGGGTCCAAAAGAACTGGCTCTGCCTCCCCATCAGGCCTGGCTCTTGGGCGTGTTAATTAGTGTGATTTGCATATTCCCAAAGGCCTCACTGCCCAGGCACGCCTCCCCAGCTAGCAGGGACGCCCCAACTGCACGTGACCCACCTGCACAGCAGCTATTCTCCCTTCACCCCCCCCCACTGCTGGATTTGCCCTCAGATTCCTCACCCCCCCCCCGGGGCCACACCCCATCCTCACTCTCTGGGTCTGCCCCTCTCCCTCACTTTCTCCCCAGACCCCAAGACAGACACAGGCCGGACCCTGCTGCGGTTCACACACAAAAGGTTTTAATCACCTCCTGAAAAGGGGGTTGTGCCCTGAAAGGGGACGCAGGGGTAAAGGAAATAAGGAAGGTCGGGGGGCAGAGGGCACAGGTTTTTAATGTAAAAACTTGTGTTCCACACTCAAACAGCGTTTTCCTGTTTTTAAAAAAAGTCATAACGGGGGAGGAAGGGATGGTGGGGAATGGGGGGAGAAGGGTACAGTGGGGGAGTTAGATGGGGACTGGAATGGGGGGTGAGGTGGAATGGGGGGTGAGGGATGGGGTTCCAGTGTGGGGCTAGGATACATGGAGAGGACTGGGATACAGCTGTAGGGGGTGGAGGGTTAGAAGGGGACTGGGGGACAGATGTGGGGGGATGGGAGAGGTGTATCACTGGGGGGGCCGCCCCCGACCCCCCCCGGGCCCCGCCGGCCGGCGGCCACCGGCTGCTGGGGGATTAATCACTGGAGTGGGGGACAGTTCCGTATACCAGGGGAAAGGGGCTACATGGGGCAGAGACTTTTTCGATACTGAATACACTGAACACAGAAAATGATCTAGACCAGCCAGATACAATAAATACAGCCCCCCGCAGTCTGCATCGGGGAGCGGGCACCTGTTGCCCCCTTCCCAGAAACACGTGGAGGGGTAGGAGGGGGGAAAAGAGGTCGGTTTTGGAGTTAAACTCTGCTCTGTCCCCCATCCCGGCCAGTTATTAATGCATAAGGATTTACTCAAGGTAAAAGGATCTTTGTAATTTCGTGTCATCTGTGCATATGTCTTTACTGAGTTCCACTCCCATCCTTTCCGCGCCACCCGGCGCCGATGGGGTTTGCGGGGGGCTCTTAAAACTCACCCCACAGCCCCCCATGGCCCCTTGCCTCCCCTTCCTGCTGCCAGGCAGTCCCTTCCTTCTCCCAAATGAGCTTTCGGTTCATCCATTGGGTGAATTTTTTTCGTTTGTCCTCGGTCTCTGCTCTTTAAGGCACCGCAGCAGAAGAGAGCCAGCACTGAGGAAATCGGCGCAACTGGAGTCATCTCCGCCTTGCCCCTGATGATACCATGGAACAGGTTGTGTGGGCACGATGGCAATGCCACCCCCCGCCCCCCGGGCCCATCTTAGACGGTGCTCTCCAGCATCCACTCCGTGCTGCTGAAGATCACCCGGCGTTGGCTCAGCGGGCAGTCCTCTGCGTTCAACTGGGACGTGGACATGTGCCTTTTTGTCCGTGCCCGGCGCGGGTAGCTGTGGCTCTGAAACAGAGAATAGTCCCCGTCGAAGGAGTGACGGTGGTGGTGAGTCCTCGACAGCTCCCGGGGAAAGATGCCTGCACTGCCCAGCTTGGCTCGGTGCTGGCCGCCCGGCCCACTCTCCCACAGGAGACCCAAGGAGCTGGTCATGTTGCCCTCAGGTTGGGCCTCCTCTGAGGACAGAAGGACGACAGTCTGGAGGTCCGCACCTGGCTTGGGGTCCCTCTTGTCTGGCTCAGGGGCGGTGGGCGTGTCCTTCTTGGGCTCTACCTCCATAGGCCCGGCCTCCTTAGGCCCCACCTCTTGGAAGGTCTCGTATTTGTCCTCGGTGGGCTTGGAGGCTGGGGGCTGCCCACCATTGGTCTGGGAATAGACGTTGCTGACTTTGGCCTTCTTATGCCCGTCATGCCCGCTGTAGACCTTGTAGCGGATCATGAGGATGATGATGAAGACCAGGACGGAGGCCACAATGATGCCACCGATGATGATGATCATGGTGCCGCCCAGGAACTGGGTGTGCAGGGCGTGGCACTGGGCGGTCTCGCCCTCCGTGGTGAACTGGACACAGCCCACCACCCGGGTGGCCGTCAGCGCCGTCACCCCATCGTCATAGACAGCCAGCACACACAGGTCATAGTCCCGCCCCGCCGCGAGGTCGTTTACCAGGAAGGCCTTGTTGGATGAGGGGATCATCCTACAACAGGAAGAGGGGAGGCACCGGTTAATTGTTGGGACAGCCCCATCACCAGAGCCCCAGCCCCTGACACACCCTAGGGATACAATGCTAACCCTATAGAGTCTCTGAGCAGGGACCATCTTCCTGCTATGTTTTTGTACAGCACCTGACACCATGGGGTCCTGGCCCATAACTAGGGGTCCTAGGTGCTGCTGTAATACCCCTAATGGCCATAAAATGTACAGTGCCTCGCACAATAAGACCCCTAATTATGGGCCAGGATCTCACTGTGCAAGGCATTGTACATTTTATTGCTATTATATGTGTTTTGGTAGCACCTAGGAGCTCTGGATATGGGGCAGGACTTTTGGTGTTACTGTAATGTGCATTTTATTACTATTAGGCATATTACGGTAGCAGCTAGGCTCCAGCCCCATAACTAGCATGCCTAGGTGCTACCATAATCCCCCTAATAGCATGTTCAGAGATTGGGCAGGATTTGTGCCCATGTCGCTGAATTGTTTGCGACCGAAAAACCCAGCAAAGAAGTGACAATAATCCAGGAAAAACAAGAGAGTCCTGTGGCACTTTTAAAGCCGAACAGATTTATTTATGTGATAAATAAGTAAATAAATAAATAAATAAATCTGTTCGGCTTAAAAGTGCCACAGGACTCTCTTGTTTTTCTGCAGTAGACTAACACGGTTACCCCTTTGAGATGGCCTGATTTTCCTTCAGATTTAAAACATGAAATAATCCCTCAGACAGGAAGGGGAATGTTCTGTCTGAGCCGCTGAAATATTCAGAAACCATTTTCATCTCAATTGATCCAGAAACAATTTTTCCTCCCTCCCACCCCCATTTTTTAGATAAAACTGCCATGGACCCAAAAAATCTGTTATTTGTATGGCTCTACTTCTGGTCCATGATGGTCCCTGGGCCTCACCCTAGAGGCAGCTGCATCTCAACACCAGGTGAGGGATCCTTGTATAAACACCTTCCAGGTCCCACCCCAGAGGCAACTGCATATCACTGCGCACAAAGGATTTTGTATAAACAGCCCATGTGCTCTACCTCAGAGGTGACTGCATCTCAGCACTGAGGGAGCACTCCCTCTGTAAACAGCTGTGATGCCCCGCCCCAGAAGTGGCTGCATCTCAGGAACTGGGGAGCCAGTCCTTCACTCACCTACTTACAGAGTTATATCACACACAGATGAGTGTCACAATACACACGTGCATACGGTAATGGCTCACAAACACACACTCACACAAACACATGCAATGTCTAACAGCACCTTGACACACACTCCTCAATGATACGCTTTCTCATACTGTAATTGCTCTCTCTCTCTCACACACATACACACACACACTAATGTCACAACATATATATATGCAGTAATAGCTCACACACACACACTGAGCAATAGCTATTAAACACACCCACACTCTATTGTCCCTGTTTAAGGACACAGAGGAAGCCATTATCCCTTTGTAATTCCCATCAAGCACCTCAGTGCCCTGTGCTCTCTTCCCCCAAACATTCCCACACACTCCCCTGACTCTGTGATTGATAAACTTCCACCCTCCCAGGAGTGGAGTCTGACAGCTCGACAGCTCGCTGGACTGGAGACCTGCCATCCACTGGAATGCAGCCATCTCTGGGGTGGGAGGCAACAGCCAAGTGGTGCACAGGGAAGTGGGGGGGAGGGGAGGTCTTGGGCCAGAGGTGTTTGGATCTGAAGCAAAGCTGTCCTAGACTTTTAGCACCCCCAGTGAGCCGGTGGCTATGGGATTTGCACCTGTCACTCTGGGAAACCACTTCATATAACTGGAGCTCAAAGTCCCCTACCCTGCCCCACTCCCCTGCAGAATTGCTGCTCCTGGCCCGGGCTCACCCCAGCACCTCAACACCACCCCCTCCCCACCCCCAGAAAATTCCAGCCGGTTTCATGGCACTTATGGCTTCCTGAGCTTTGCACAGAACTGAGGGGATGACACGGAGCAGCGCAGGTCAGGAGCTAGTGAGCAGGGTCTGTCCGTGTCCAGCCACCTCACCCCTCACGTTCACCATATTCACTTACCCGCCCCTCCACTGCCTGCACTGAGGCCAGCAGGGACACACACACCCCCTCCCCCCGTGAGCAAGAGAGGATTGGTTTCAGTTACACCTGGTGCATCGCCATTTGGTAAGTGGTGCACACGAGCTGGAGGTGCTGTTATGCGGATAACAACCTACTACTGCTGCCAATGGCTCTTCTTTAGCACCTGCTTCTAACGCCCAGGGTTCCAGCCCTCCTGATGGCCCATGGGCACCAACCACCAGCCCAGCCCGGCTCTCACCTGTACACCAGCGAGTCGTCCAGGGAGCTGTTGTATTGAATTTGGTACATGCGGATGCCAGGAATGTGCCGCTCTGAGGGCCAATGGATCACAACCGAGGTGGAGGTCAGCTCAGCTGCCACAATCTTCTTATCCAGGTGGTTCTTGGTGTCATTGGTGCCCGACTTGGCAGAGGTGGTGATGTCAGATGAGCCGGGGTCGGGCTCTTTCATGTGGCCTGTGTTGTTGACCAGCAACGGCAACGGCACGATGCAGACCTCCACGGCGGCCGTGACTTCTCCGGCGGCGTTGGAGGCGATGCAGGTAAAGACGCCGTTGTCCTTGAGCGTGGTGATGAGCACCTCCAGTGTGCCGTTGTCGTAGACCGTGGTGCGGGAGGTGTTGTGGATCAGCTTGCCATCAGGTGCAATCCAGTGGATTGATGGGTCAGGGTCTCCCATGGCCTTGCACTTGAGGCTAACGCCCTGGCCCTCCATGATGAAGGCTTTGGTGGAGTACTGGCGTGTGATGAGCGGCGGCTCGCAGATGAACTCCTCCTCGGGGATGGACCAGAAGTACTTGTCCATCAGGTGCTCAGGGGAGGCGCAAGTCTCCAGGTCGTCCTCTCGCGTCAGGCGCCGGAGCCAGAGCAGCTCGCAATTGCAGTGCAAAGGGTTGCCGCCAAAGCTGATGGTCAAGGTGGAAGGGTGGGAGCCCCGGACGTTAGCCAGCACTTGAGCCCGGAGGAAGAGGTTGTCTGGGGGCAGCTTCTGCAGCCGGTTGGAGGTCATGTCCAAGCGCACCAGCTTGCGGAGCTGGGAGAAGGTGCCCTCGGCGATGTGGTCAATGAGGTTGTGATCCAGGGTCAGGGTGTTCAGACTGACCATCTGCCCGATGGCTGCCCACGGCAGTGTCTCCAGGTTGTTGTAGGACAGATCTAGGTCCTCCACGGTGGCCAGGAACTCATCGAAGGAGGCCGGCTCAATACTGCTCAATTGGTTGTTGCCCAGGATGAGGTGGCGGAGGTTCCCTAGGCCCTTGAAGTGTTCATTGCGGAGGATGGCCAGCCGGTTGCTGTTCATGTGCAAGGCACGCAGGGAGCGCAGGTCAGCGAAGGCATAGGGCATGACCTGGCTGATGGTGTTGCGGGAGAGGGTCAGGTGCACCAGGTTGGTCATGTTGGAGAAGTCCTTGCGCCGGATGATGGTAATGAAGTTGTCTGTCAGCCGCAGCTCCACCGTGCGCCGGTCGATGGAGGGCGGCACAAAGAGCAGCCCGGTCTTGGCACACAGCATGGTCAGTGTGGGCGAGATGTTCTGGCAGATACAGCGGCCCGGGCACTGCTGAGCCTTTGCCACTGCGCCCAGCATCAGAAGGGACAGAAGGAGTTTTTCCATGGTACTGGCCCTCGATTCCTCCCTGCCCGGGCTCTGCAGGCAAGAAGAACAAAAATCACTGGTAGCAAAACTACCGCAGCAAATCACTACTCAAGATCTGTCCCCCTTTCCCAGCCAGTCTAGCGATTTAGGCTGCTGAAGTCTGGTCACAGAGGGAGCCGGCCTCTATAGCTCGGCCAGTATCTGGGAGAGCTCTGAGTTCCAGTCCTACAACCATCAGACCCAGCTTTTTCTGGCTAGCCCTGGCCCACAGTCACCAAGGGTGGCAAATCATTATCCTCTAGAAAAATCGTGAGCTCTTGCTTGGAAATCCCAGGGGATTAAACTAAGCTGAAGTCACAGCAGATTTTTTTTTTTCATTCATCTCCTGGTTTTCCAGACTTTGCCATGTTTTTTTCTGCAGCTCCCACCTTACTTATTTTTAAATGAAACCTTGCATCCTCACACGCTGTCGCAGCTCCAAGAGCCCGCAACTAATGGAAAAAAAGCCTAGGCGTCACAAGGTTGGGGATAAAATCATGAGAGTTGGAAACATGATCAAAACCACAGACCATTTCCTCAAGCTAGATTTGCTTGGAATTTTCCAAACCCCGAAAACCCAGCTTCATTCCCTTCCTTCCCTCCTCCTGAAGATTTTTTTTGTACTTTGTTTTGGTTTATTGGCCAATTGCTTGGTGTTGTATCAGGAAAACAAAATTTTGGCATGGTTTGTCATGCTCCAAAATGAGATGTTAAAAGCCAATAAAGAAACTTTTGGGGGGGGGGAGAACCCCATCATTAGACTCCAAAAATCATGTTTGGAAAATTTCTATCTTCCACTATGAAAAGAAATAAAACATTTTCAATTCAAAAACCATCCCAAAACGATAACGATTTTTTATAAGCCTTCCCTTCCCATCCTTCCATTTTTCATATATTTTAAAATAAAAAAACCCATTGAGATCATGTCATCTGAATGGCCCTAACACCCTGCCCCAGAGAATCAATCTTTCTACACAAATTCCATTTCTAATCCCAGCCTGCAGATTGGGGTGCACATTTCAGACTCTGTGTACCCCTCATTTCACCAGTAACAATAAGTGCCATTGGCACAGACATGTCCTGATCTCTGTGTTCAACTCCCCCACCCCCCCGTCTCAGCCAGCGTCTGTGTGGCGCCTGGCTCAAAGGGAACCATTCTGATCTTTGTCAGATCCTCTGTGCACCACCAATATCTACTAAACCATAGAATTACCTTGAGGCCAGTCAACAACTGGATGTGAAGAAGCCATTATATATATATATATACCCACTTCAGGAAATCCTCAAACAGTAACAACTGGGAAACTTTCAGAGCCTCAACCATGAGGTTCCCTGGGGCCAACACAGTGGCATTGCAGTAGCTCTGCCTGTTTCCCCACCATACTCTTCAGTCATAGCTGTGACTTGATCTCTCCCAGCCCCGTCAGAGAATTTCCCCCCTTCCAGGGCAATGGACTGGAATGAAGTGGGAATTTTCTCTCATATTTTTATGAAGCCTCTGTGTGCCTCAGTTTCCCCTATAATTCACAAAGCTATTGGGAAGAGTGTGTGAGGGCGGGGGAGGACTGCTTGCTCTCAGGGCAAGTCAAGTGCTGCTCACATTTCTCTGTCATAGAGTTCGGCTCCTTATAAGGCAGAAGGCGCCTCTCACATGCTGGATTAGAAGGGACAGTCCTGAAGGCTGTTAAACAGTGAGCAGGGAGGGAGCCAGTCCATCAGGCACTCTGGATCTCCCCGTCTCACCACACCAGGGCAGAGGGATATTGGGTACAAAGGGGACAAATTCACAGCCAGTCCCTTTTCATGCGCCACCTTGTTGGCCTGTGGAACTCACTGCCACAGGAAGTGACATTGGTTATGCTCCAGAAAAGAACTGCATACAACTCAGAGATGGAGAATAGCCCAGGTCAGAAGAGTCCATGCTGACGAGGATGAAACAGGCCCCCACTCTCTGGATAACAGAGACCAAGATGAGACTGAGTATGGGGGGGGGGCACAAATTGCCCCCATCTGTTCCTATGGGGTTCCTACCCCAATGCACATCCACAATCTCTCTCCAGTGACCCTGGGTGCCCAGTGGGAGCACCTGGGGCTGACCCAAAGCTCTGAGGCAATGAGAAGCAGCCACACCTGGGAGCAGCTGGCCTGGCACCTGGCTAGCCCCTCATCCCTTCTCCTGGGGGGGCAGCCTCCTGGCTTTGACCCACCTCTGTAAAAGACCAATATTTCCTACCCCACTCCCCCCAGCATAACGTACCCGTGGCTGCACTGTCAGCTGGTGACGGGACAGCTGCTGAACACTTCAATGTGACTTTTGTCCCTGTATCTCCTTCCCCATCACCTTAGCCAGCCAGTCCCTGCTCAGTTGCTTCTCCATGGGGTGGGGGGAACCTCTATTAACTGACAGCTATTGTAGGTTATTATCTACGTGTGCTGGCCACGGGTCACCCACTGGGCTCAAACCGGTGATAAAGCTACCCTGTGCCGAAGGAACAAAGGATGATTTCTCTTATCAGACAGGCGCGGCCACAAGGGTAGCTGGGCGATTGTTCCAGCTGGGGGCAGGGAAGAGGCAGCACCACGTCTCAGGAGAAGCAGGGGAAGGTTGGGGGTTTGCTTTGATCACCCTGCCATTTGGATCTCCTCAGCAGGTTTGCCACCACCCGACGCAGCCTCTTCATGGGTCCCGGTCACCAGCCGCAGCGGGGATGAAGGGGCCTTATTCGGTCCCTCTTCTGAACAGGGGTCGTTAGCTGGCACTTGCTCCCATCAATAGCAAGGCCCGCAGCCCAGCCACCACTCTCAGAGAGAGTGCCCTTAGTTATGGGGGGGCTGGCCAAAGAGGGACAAAAACATCATCAGACCCATCGAGATCTGGCACTGGCTCCTTAAAACTGCAGGATCCCCAGGCAGCACAACGCCCCGAGCGGAAGAGACCAGGAGACCCTCCCCAACACAGCCCCTACTTCTGTCGTGCTGCTCACAGCACCCCCTGTTGGGACCAGAGTAGCAGGGAGCCCCCTAGTAATCCCTGCTATTAGCTCATGGAGCCTGGTGAGACGGTTGCAAGCAGAGGGGTAGGAGGGCAAGAAGCCTGTAGCTGGTCTCAGGCCCCTTGTCCTGCTGCAGTCTCTGCACCTCCCCCTAGTTGTTCCAGGGAGTTTGGAATCAGCTGAGCTCCAGCCTCTCCCCATCTTCACCAGGCAGAGGCCTGGAAACTCATCACAGCCCTTGCAGATGCTGATGATTTCACTGGCACAAGCCTGTCGCCTTCGCTTCATTATCCACCTGCCCATCCCTCTAGGCCCTCAGCCCAGCACTGGTGTTCCCAAGCACACCTAGACCCAGGCCCAAACCCCACAGCGCACCTCCCAGCCAGACAGGCACTGTGGCCAGGCAGAGGGGCACTATATCCTGGACACCTTGTTAGCAGGCTGCACAATGGGCCAAGGCGTCGGGGAGCAAGCGTGTCTTTGCTTTTTCTCCTGACACTCAGTAACTCCTGGCTGTCTTCGTCTCAGCGGGTCTCAGTGTTCTGGGGATATCTGAGATCTCCCAGAACCAACCCCCCCCAAACTAAGAGGAGTGCCTGAAAATCTCAGGCCCTCAAATGCTTGACCACGCAGATTGCCAACAGCATGGGGAAACTGAGGCACAAAAAGAGTGGGGAGCAGCCGGTCAACAACTGAGCCAGCATTAGAATGCAGGCATCTTGCATGCCAACCCAGGTCCTGCCCACTGAGCCAAGCAGCTGTTCTGAAAGGAGGTTACGCTTGAAATGGTGAGCCAGTGCAGAAGAGCTCAGGATACCTAGATTCCAGTCTGCCTTTCTCACTGCTCTGCCTCAGTTTCCCCTCCCAGCGGTTAGCTGTGGAGACTGTGAGCTCTTTGGGGCAGAGGTTGGCTCTCACTTAGAGTTTGCGCTACTCCTGGCCCAACCCCAATCTCAGCCAGGCTCTCTAGGTGCCACCCTCAATAACACACCATGGGCGGGAGGAAGGGGTGGATGTTCCACCCTCAACCACAGATGGCCCCGCGCTCTAAACTGTTGCTGTTTGAGCTGTGGGGGAGTGAATCCTTAGACCCTGCTGGCAGCACCGCTGGCTTGTGTTCGAGGCAATTCGGGGGAGGAAAAGGAAAGCGGCACATCCCACATGCACCCCGCAATAGGCGGAGGGGCCAGAATTTTGATGGGTAAGCTGGTTAGTCCCTCAGGCCTGCCGGCTGGCCCTCACCTTGGGGGCTGTTAACCCCACTGAGGAGCTGCTGTTGAAAGAGGAGTCACATGCACAGGGTGGGAGCTCTGGCCCTCCTCGCTGTGGTATGCCAGCACCTCCTGCCCCACCCTGCAGTTTATGTGCAGATGGGGAAACTGAGGCGCAGAGAGGCTGCTGAAGGAGGCACATCTGGCGGCCCGATAGGGACTCTTGCACCCCAACCATGGTACCATCCTCCACTCATGTGCAGCTGCCACGCCCAGACCCAGGAGAGCTTTTAAACACACAACCTCAATGCAACGGGGAGCCTGGCTGCTGATTGCTTTGGTTCTAACCACTAGACCCTCTTCCCTCCCAGAGCCAGGGAGAGAACCCGAGTCCTGGTGCCCAGGCCCCCCCATCTCAATCTAGAACACCCCCCTGTGTGCAGGCAGACGCAGCCCCTGCTGTTGCCAGGCAGATGCGGATTGAAGTCAGCGGCCGGCTCCCAGACTTTCTCTCTCTCTCTCTCTCTCCCCAAGGAGATGAGAATCAATTACACCGAGCGAGAGACAAATGGAGAGGAAGAGAGAGAAATGGAGTGAAAGAGAGAGAAAAATGGAGCGGTGGGTGGAGGAAAGGAGGCTACACTCATTGCACGACTAAGCACAGCCATGCAGCCACAGCCCCTCCCCACGGCTGGGAGCCAACACCACCCCCCACCCCTGGTGCCCCCTTCCAGCACCTTATCAGGGGGTGGGGGGGAGGAGACTGTAGCTATAAAGAGCATCACTGGGGCTTTAATTAATTACAGATTCAGCTGCCTTGGCACACCCCCTGCTGGCCAAGCCCAGAGCTGCAGGCAAACCCTGCCTCAGTTTCCCCTCACCTAGGTTTTGTCTGTTTTCCAGCTGGCTCACTCTCAGCGTGCAATTCGCTCCCGGGATAACTGGCCAGGCAAACAAATTCACCTCCCAGGCTCAGCTCCCATGCGCTGTGGCACTCCTATTCAGTCTGGCCACTCGGGGGCAGAGCACTGACTCCTGGGAGTGCCCCAAACCAGCACCACTTACTCCCCAGGGTTCCCCCCAACCCCCAGTGTTCTCTGCCCTTTGATGAGGCCCAGGCATTTCTCAGGCTGACACCAGACCCCAGTCAGTCCGGACTCTTAGGCTGGCATGCGGCTAGCTATGGCACAGGCAGGGCTGCCCCATTAGGGGCGAGGTGAGAAACAGCTTTAGTGGAGCTTTTAATGTGGTGGGGGTATGAGCTGAATAGAACCCCGCTGGCTACTGTTGTGATGGGGGGGAGTCCCACTGCAGTGCTCCCAGGACTTGTATTCTGGTGGGGAGGTCGGAGTGGCAGACAAGAGCTGTCCATACCCTTCTGCCGACATAACCCAGCAGTGCTGAGGAGCAGCCCCACTCTTGAAGATCCAGGTCCTCTTTTAACCCCCAGTCATAGCTGCCAGCTACTGCTTGGCTAACTGAAAGTATGGCACAGCAGGGTCATGGCTCCCATGGGCGCTCACTTAGACACACACCTTAGCCGGCCCATGTGCACCGCCCGCCAGGCCCACACCTTATGTGAGGAGGAGTGGGACAAGCACTCACCTCTCCACCAGCTGTTCTCGGGTGCTATATTTAGGAATAGAAGCCAGGCGTACGGACTTCCAGATATGCCCCGCCCTATTCTATCCATTAGGTCTAACTCCCCTCCCGAAGCTGGGACAAGAACCCAGGTGTCCATACTCCCAGCCCCCTGCTCTACCCAGCTCCCCCACCTTCCCACAGCTAGAGTGGGCTCTGTGGTTCTTTCCCAGGGTGCTCCCTCCCCGCAGTACGGGACACAGCTGTCTGCCTCCCTGACTGCTGCAGTTAGGCCCTTATGAAAAATTAATTGTCCTAATGAGCTGGAAGTGGGATCCAGCAGCTCCTCGCAGTGGCCCTGGCACCCGAATGCAGCACATCACTGCAATCACATTGAACGCCAGCTAGTGGAGCAATGAGGCAGAGAAGGGAGCGGTGCTGTCCCCTGAGGGATGGAAGTGGCCGTGTGTCATAGCACCTCTACTGCAGACATCACTGTGGCACGCAGGGAGGAATTCTCAGGGGTGGCACAGAAAGCTCCTCCCCAAGCTTTAGAACTGACTGATGCTAAAGTGAATTAAGGCCCCTTTAATTCTGTAGCCGAGTGTCCACACAGGATTGTAATGCAGTTTAACTAATCCACTTGAAAAGTTCATTTGGATTCATTCCCTGTGTAGCCAAGCAGAGGGAACGTTGATGTTGGCTGCCAGTGCAGGATCAGGATACCCTTTGCCTCCGAGCCCGATAGGCCAGCCACTGCCCCTCTGTCCTAGGGCCTCTGAACAGTTACTCCCATGCTGTCTCAGTGCCATCGCTTCACGGCCCATCAGCATCTCCCTCTGCAGCCCTGTTTGACGGACTGTCAGGCTGCTCAATGTGGCCCAACAAACCTGCCTCTGCCCTCCAGCCGAATACACAGTCCTGTGTCCCGCTGACCTCAGGCTGCGTTGTCGCCTTTTTGGGGCAGGGCCTATTCTTGTGTTGTATCTGTACAGCACCTGATGCCCTGGACCAGGAGTAGGGGGGAAGCAGTGGCTACTACCATAATACAACTAATATTGTACAGCACCTGGCACCAGGGGGATTTGGTCCACCACCGGTGCACCTAGGTGTGACTGTAATACACTTAATGGCAAGAAAAATGTACAGTGCCTGGCACAATGGGGGGCTTGGCCAATGACTCAGGCTCCTAGGTGCTACCATAATGCACCTAATAGCAAGAAAAACGTACAGCACCTGGTACAATGGGGGCCTGAGGCGAATTCTAATACTCAGTAATTACAGTGGTTTGAGTTATTTACAGGATGCCCAGCGTGGCGCCTGGTACCCCGGGGATGCCAGCACTAGAGGCTCTGGATTTAGCTAACACTGCCAAGGCAGGACCATACCCGCCCCTGTTCTCTGCAGACAGGGCACCAAGGCCCTGTCACGGTGTCACTTTCCAGAGGGTCAACCCAGTGTCTAACCCAGCAGGGATGTGGCTTGGTTGTCAGAGAGGTGCCTGGGAGGCTCCCAGAACCGTCACGCCTCGCACAGGATGATCTAGATGTGCCCAGCATGGCACTAACCCGCTCCCCCAGCACAGCACTGGTGCAGCCCGGCGCGTCTCTGCACTGCATCTGTCTGCTGAGAGGGCCTGCGCCTGGCAAGCACAGAGCCTGCTACGCCCACGCCGTGCCCATCACTAGCACAGCCCAGATGCCTGGGGTACGCCCTCTGTGATCTGGGCCCCCTCACGCCATGCTCACCCCCAAATACAGACAAGCCCCTCCCCCACCCTGCACGCATCCACGTTAATCCCCAGCTGGCAATTACCTCTCCTCAGGAATTCATCATGCCACTCGCCCGCTGGGTGGGCCTCTGCCACCACTGCCTGAGGGAGAGAGAACAAGAAGGAGGTGTCAGCAGCTGTCCTGCCTGCCTCCCCCCAAATCTGAGGGTGAGGAGGCATGGGGAAGTTGGGGGGCCCAAGTGTGAGGGAGCATTGCTCGCCCCATGGCAGAGTGGCTCACAGAAGCACAATGGTCCTTGAATCGTGAGCTCGTTGGGGCAGGGATGGGAGAAATGTTCTGGGTTTGTACAGCACCTAGCCTGGGGGGATTGGGGCATGACTAGAGCACCTTGGTGCTCCAATAATGCATCTAACAGCCATAAACATTTACAGCTTCTAGCTCCATGGGGCCCTGGGTCATGAGTGGGGGCACCTTGGTGTTACCTTAATATACCTAATAGCCAAAAACATGTGCAGCACCTAGCACCACGGAGCTACCATAATACACCTAACAGTCGGTACAGCACCGTGCACAATGGGGCCCAGATCCCTGGCTAGGGCTCTTAGGTGCTATTCTGATAGCCAGCTATTTCCTCTTGGGGCCCCTGTGGGGCCCACCATTTTTGTCACCAGGGAGATCTCATCCTGCCCATCTCCAGAGATATCCCCCTCCCATGCTTTCCCCACGTCCCTCTCCTGTCAGGAGGAATCATACACAGCCCTCAGTTGTGTGTTTGTACAGCGCCTTGAACAACACACTCCTACTCCAGACCCTAGCCAGTAGCTGCTACCATGACACAGACAACAAGCAACAGCGCTAATAAACCTGCACCCCCCCCTTGGGCCAGCTTACACCCCATCTGCCCATTGGCCCACCCTTTCTGCTGCTTATGGATCCCATTCTTCAGTAGGTGTGGTAGGTCTGCTCTCGGGCTGCTCCACCAAGGATAACAGCCTACTGCCACAGGCAGCAGCAGGAGTCTCTCCAGTCCCAGCTGTGTAGGCTGCCACTATGAGAGCCAGTAGGCTCAGGTCTAACTGATGGCACCAGCTTGCGACAGCAGCCATGTCCCTCGCCATGCTTGCAGACCTGTCTTTCCTTCTATGCATCCACACAGGGGATCTGTCCATCCTTCTGCACAGCCACCTGTCCCTGCCATCTCTTCACCTTTCTGTCCATCCATCCATCCTCTCCAACCATCCATAAGAGTTACCCATTGCTCTCCCTAGCCATCCAGCCATGAATCCCTCTCTTTAGCCTTCTACCAGTCCCCCCCTTCATCCTTCTACACAAACTCGCCTTTACTCTATCCATTCCCTTATTTATGCCATGATCAAATCTCTCGCTTGCTCTTTATAGCGAGCAATACTGGAGCATCTAGGAACACAGGAATCAGACTGTCTATCTGCCCGTTTATCCATCTATCCATCACCAGAAATTCTGTAGCAGTAGCAGCTTCAAGGAAATCAATCAAAGCAGCATTGCGGTGAACTCGCCGTCCCAGTCAGTGATACAATGCGTGCCCAGCGTTATTTAGCTCAGCACAATACCGCAATGATTTGACAGCATCCAAAAGATTCAGTTTGGCATGCTCCAGACAAAGCAGAAGTACAGAGCAGAGATTTCAGGGCATGGGGGGCTCTCAGCACATGGGGAAGGGGGTTGGGACAGGGTCGTTAGTTCCATGTTTGCACTAAAAGGCTCAGCGATGAAATGGTTCATAGGGTGCTAGTAAACATCGCTAGGTTTCAGAGTTAACAGCTATTGACTGGTTCAAGGCCTGAGAGAGGAGACTCAATGGGGCTTCCACTGACAGCTTTGACTCTTGTGGGTGATTCCCTGATTGACTCTAAACATGTACAGCACCTAGCACCCTAGGTCACAGAGAGGGGGGTGGGAATTGATACCATTGGGAATCTGGGATTTCTCCCCCACTCACGATTTGACCGCTGATGGGCATCTTAGATGCTCTTATCTAGACCTTCCTCCCCATACACATTCATCTACCCTCATGGCAATCCCTCCCATGCCCATTGGAAGCATCTCATGTTCACCTTGTACACATGCAAACAATTAGAGCCCTGCAAATCTGCGGATATCCACATTATATCCACAGATATCTGCATCCGCAGATACAATGTGGATATCCGCAGACCATTTCTTGCAGATGCAGATCAGATACAGATCCACATATTTTTATCTGTGCAGGGCTAGGGCCCTGCAAATACACGGATATCCGCGGATATCCGCATTATAGCTGCATCTGCGGATACAACACATATATATCTGTGGACCATTTCTTGCAGATGCAGATTGGATGAGGATCCACATATTTGTATCTGCACAGAGCTCTACAAACAATGGCTTGAGGGTCCTGGTGATGGGGGGAGGGAGGCCCTTCGGCTCATGTGGGGCAGGACACATGGCAGGAAAGGGCGGATGGATGGACAAAGGAGCTTTCCCGGGGAGACACCCAGCCCAGTACAGTGAATCAGGTCCAGTTCAGACCAGTATAACACAGCAGAACACAACCCCAGCCATCCTAGCCCTGCCTACACCTCAGACCTCCCGTCCCCACAGGTTCTGCACTGCTGTGAGTGGGCGCTGTGCTGCAGGGAGCAAGGGGTCCAGCAGGGGGTGCTCTCCCCTCACACTGAGAGCTGTTCCCAGGGTGGCAGTAGGGGCTGCCATGCTGTAGGGAATGACTCCAGCGGGCAACCCCAGTTTACACCAACTGGGGATCTGGCCCTTAAAGGCTCCTTGACCCGGACTAAAGAATAGAGGGGCTGGATTCACCCTCTCATTTATTCCCTTGCAAAGTGAAAGCCAGAGTCTTCTCCAGGGGGCAGCATTTTACATCTACTTTGCACTGGTGCAAATGGCACCTGAGGGGCCCAGGCAGCAGAGAACTGGGGTTCCCCAGGTGCCCCCTCGTACACAGACCATCAGGGCTCCCATGGTTCCAAGGGCTGCACAGACCCTCCCTGAAAGGAGGGCCCCCATAATACTGGCCGGAACTGAGATGCAAATTTACAACCTCTGGCTCATGAGCTAAATGCTGCTCTAAGCTAAAAGATCTCAAGCTGAAGCAGGCTGGTGAACCATGCCATGGGGCAGCCATCAGCAGAGGACGGCAGAGTGTCCCTTCCCCCAGCTGTGGTGGGTTATTGCCCATCCTGTCTTACGCTCCCTAATATACGAGCTCTCCAAGTGCCAGCACAGGAGGCCATACAGCCTAGTGGTTGGAGCACTGGTCTGGGTCAGAAATCCTGAGATTGTTGCCTAGCTTTCTGGGTGACCTTGGGCAGATCACCTTGCTGCCCTGTGCCTCAGTTTCCCCAGCTGCATAGTGCGGAGGATGCCGCTCACCCTCCTTCATGAAATGCTTTGAGAGCTGCTGCTGGGCTGCACTGTAAAACGCTTCCCCAGCAAGGGGTGTCTAATGAGTACGGGAACCCAACAACCCCCCTCGGACCAGTGGGTCTTTGTTTCAAAGGCCCTGAGAACAAGGGTGAGAGGTGGGGAAGCCAACTACAGGGTACTCCCACCTCACCAGCGAACCTGAGACAAAGGTAGGAATGGAGTCAGTCAGGGGTGACTACGGCCCGACCGTGCCAGAGCCCAGCCCTGCTGAATTGGCAAAGGGCCTGTGCATATAGGGCGCTCTGGAAATGAATTCACACAGAATAGCAGTGGATCTCAGGCCCAGCAGCCCCCTAATGGGAACGACAAGGAATATTCTATTCACCAGGGGTGCGGGTGATAAACGCATCAGGCCCCAAACCAAATGAAGCCAGCAGCAAACAGAATGATTCAGGTTTCCAGTTGCAGTCCCACTGGGGGCCACTAGAGGGGGACAGAAAACACCCCATGACAGAGCAGCTCTGATCCCCTAGAGCAGGGGGCAGCAGGGTTGCTTTAGGGCTGTTCCCACCCCAGGGGCCCCAGGAGTGTCCTGGTGGTGGAGAGGGGACGCTGGCCAGATGGAGCAGGGGCAATGAGATGGTGGTGACTGTGGGGCTGAGGCTGGCCATGGGCAGGGACAGACCTGACCCTGACGACAGGATCTAGATTTTACGTGTGGTCCAAAAAAGAGCAGGGCTGCATCAACTAAGAGAACACAGAGCCCTAGTGTCACACTGGGGCCAGCACTGACAGCTGGGGAGAGCACCCCCTGCTGGGCCCCCGCCTCACTCCCTGCGGCACAGCACCCCCAATGCCTGCTCCTGGACCAGCGCCACCTACCAAGCCCCCAGCCTTTCCCACAATGCACGGGGAGATCCGGCAGCCATACACCAGCCAGGCTCCAGCCCTGCTCAGTGGGGCGGCTGAACCCAGGCACCGCCAGAGAGCAAGGCCCTGGGCATGGGCCAAAATCTATGCCCCGCCCACTGTGATTGCCCAGCGCTGGGACCCTCTAGCTACCTGGGCTGGTGGGAGGCGGGGAGGAGACTATTACAATCCTTATCTGCGGGCCGGGAGGTGGATTTAATATCATAATCCGCATTTAGCTTCCCCGCTCCCTCCCTGCCGAGCCGCCAGCTCCACGGCTCTCGGTCAAGCTGATGCGGCTAATGTACCTTTTATTCAATTTCAGTGATAAGGCAACACAATCGGGGGGAGAAGGAGAGGGAATGGGTTGCTTTTTCCCCTCCTATTATCACTGTTTCGCTGCTGGAAGTAAAAACTCCTGATCAGACTCATCCCCAGCAAGGCACTCAAGCGTCTTAGTGCAGAATTGGGGAGGGGAAAGCAAAAAGCCAGGCCCAATCTGCCCTCTCCAGCCCACCCACGCACCACTGGGGTCAATGCAGAGATGTCACTGGTTAACTCTACACCCCGGTGCCTCGCCCCGCCGGGACTGGGAGAGTGGGGCGCTGGGCCTGGAGGGGGATGGAGGCCAGGGGAGGGACGGCAGGGTCCAGGGAGGAGGGGAAGGGGAAGGGGAAGCGGCTGGGTTTGTGGGGACAATTAGGGAGGGCAAGAGCAGAACAGGAGGGCAACGGAGCATGGCCCATTTCACTGACTCCTCCTTCAGACTGGGATGGCAGGGCCAGTTGGTCTTTGGGTGGGTGGGGAGGGGATAAGCAATGTGTGACTGGCCTGGGAAAGACAGCACCCCCTTTTTGCTGCATGGTGGCAGCACTGTTACCCAGCAGGTACAGGCTGGAAAGGAGCAAGCAAAGGTGCCAGGACAGGACAGAATCAGGAGAGACCTGGGACGCATCCCCAGGGGCTGCCAGTATCCCAAGGCTACACTGCACAGGCCAGATGTCACATTCAGAGCTGGGGTGCCCCAGGATGGGGCCTGCCGGAGAACCCAGGGCTGACACCCGCCTGCTGGCGTGGGTGTCAGGCCACGCACTAACACATCCATCGACAGAGTCACCTGGTTTCAGCTCATCCTACCATACCACACTGCTGTGGCAACCTGGCCTCCCCGGGGGGAGGGCTGGGAAGGAGAAATCATGCCCAAGTCTCCCTCACCAGGAGTTATCCTCCATTCAGAGAGGAGGAAACTGAGGTACGGAGAAGGAGGGAGTGATGCACCCCAGATCGTGCAGCACAGTGGTGGTAAAGATGGGGATATGAAGTCCTGGATCCTAACCCCTCCCAGCTCTAATCACTAACCCCCACATCCCTCCCAGAACTGGGGAGAGAACCCAGGAGTCCTGGCTCTCAGCCCACTGCTCTAACCCCTAGACCTCATCCCTTCCCAGAGCGGGAGAGAGAATCTAGCATCTGGGGAGTCCTGTTTCAATAGCCCCTACAGAGGACAGATTTCCCTTCAAGAAATTGATTACCTGGGCTCATGAGTGTACCAACGAGATCACAAGCCAGCCCCAGCCCCCTTGCTCTGCCAAGGACCCCATGACCTGCACCATCACCCCAATCCCAACACAACCCTCAGAAACAGATTCAGTGTGTCTATGGGGCTAGACAGACAGACAAAGGGACATCTGTGGGGAGAGACGAACAGATGCGGCTGCCGACAGAAATGCCTGTTGCTCTATCCATGCTTTTCCAGACAATTGCCCCTCCAGTGCTCCACTTCTGATGTCAGGCCCCTTTGCCTGTGGGATGGCCCTGGCCCAGGCCTCATTGTGAGAGTGGGGACCTTGCAGGGTCTCTACCCCCTACTGCCAGCCATAGTGACCCCACAAAACAGGTTGGGCACCCCAGTGCACCTTCCCCATCCTGCAGGCCCAGCCCCCCAGGACATACCCCAGCCACTGCCCTCATTCCCATTTCTTTTCTCCCTCACCTTCTTCCTCCCCGTTTCCCTTCCTTCACCCCTTTCCCACCCTCCCTGCACTGGGATTTCAGCTCTGTCTTCCACACCCCAGTGCCTTTACCTCCACCTCCCTCCATCGCCCCACCTCACTATCCTCTCCTCCCCCATTCCTTGCACCTGGCACCATTATAGCTTCCCCACCCCAGCCCTCCGGGATTGGGGGCTTTTTCCTGCTGGGATGGGAGGCCCAGAGCCACCAGCATTCAGGGACAAAATCCCCCAGCTCTGGATGAGGATCCCTTGAGGCCGAAGGCATCCCCAGCTGCCCTCTCTTCCTTTCCCCACTCTTTCAGCGTGGCTGGGGTGGGGTGGGTGGTGACGGACGTGCCAAGAATAACTCAGTAGGCTCCGGCGCTGCCTGACATGCTCTGACTCGAAATCAGCGCTTGATAAAAGTGAGATTGCTTGTCGACAAACAGAGCCGCCAGCTGCCGGAGCAGCACCCCCCCCAGCGCCGTGTACGGCCTGCTAATAATGCCGCCCCCACAGCCAGCCAGCTAGCCCAGGTGGTCAGACTGGAGGAAGGGAACCGGCCTGAGTCTGAAGCCCTGACTGTACAATCCTGAGTCTGGAGACAGCCTGCAACATTGGGGGTGCTGTGCTGCAGGGAGCACCATAGGCGGCGCTCTCCCCTCTGATTCAGCAACACAGCAGCATGAAGGGGAGATGCCCCATATCCTTAGGTCCTGCCACGTCCGATCCTGAACCCATCGTGCCCATGTGCCGATCCACTCATCCTTCCATCTCTACCCCTCTGCAGTTGCTTTCCCATCGCCACAGCCTCCCAGGCCCTGCAGCTGCCGCACTGAATTTCAGCCAGCTTTACACCCGCTGGCCCCAAGACAAAAATGTTCCCACCACCAAATTCACCTCTCAGCTCAGTGGGAACATTCTGCACCAATTTCCCAGTGATGACGCCTTCATTATTTCACTTTGGCGGCTCCCTCTAGAATAACCAGTGACTCCTGTATTTAGGTGGCCTAATTTTTCCATTTTAAAGGATGTCTATGACCTTTTCTTTGAGAAGCCCACAAGCTCTCTCCATTCACAGCAGGCCTCTGAACTGTGGCAGGAAGAAAACCCTCAGGCCAGGAAAGTGCCTTTTCTTTGTTGTAGCAAGTTCCAGTCCCATTTAGCAGAGGGAGAAGTTACCACAGATCCCCATTTCTTTTCTCTCCCTTGCATTGCTCAGGGAAATCACGGCAGCCACACAAAATCGATACATCTCAAACTCCTTTACAAAAGAGTGGAGTGTCGTTATCAGAAGGGGGAAACTGAGGCACAAGACTGAGCCGTGACATGCCAGTAGCAGGGTCAGGATTTGAACCTAGGTCACCCAAACACCAGGTCGGTGCTCTGTCCATGAAATATAATACAAACAAAATAGCAATTGACAAACTAAGAACAGAACAAGAACGTTCTAAAGCCAGACCATCTATGACACCGAACCCTCAGCTCATACTGCACTGGGGACGCATGGGAATCACCAAAGCAACTGTGGGGGGAGTAAGGCCCCTCCCAGACCCATCCTCCTACTTTGGCAGCCTCCGACCGCCCCTGGAGCCAACACATGGTTCCCCTCTAGGGCTTCAAAGTGGAAGCTGGGGTTCAGCATCCCGGAGCGTGCCAATGGGCTGATCAGGGGCTCCACCTTGTTCTCTAGCTCAGCCAGGGCTGGTCAGAGCACCAGGGGAAGCTGTCAATCCAGCCTTCCACAAGGACAGGAAGTCAGGCCCAAGTTGTAGTCCCTGCGCTGACTCCCACTCATGAATTTAGCCTGCGCCATCAAGCCCTTCTTCTTGACCGAAGGGGACAAATTCTGTTTAAAGGCGCAGTGAGGTCCTGAGGGCCACCTCACAGCCGCTTGCCTGCCCACCCCAGCATCGAAACACCTCCTCTGCAGCAGGAGATCACGCAGGGATTGGTGGCCTCGTCCGAGATTGGTGCACCAGGTGGCACGTGGCAGAGGACGGGCGGGTGCGTGGGGACCACTGGAGAGGATGCATGTGGGAAGCAGCGGTGTTTGGCCCAAGGGCCGCTCCAGGCCATGCCGGCGCGTGCACTTCCCCACGAGAGCGATTAGTGCAGGAAGCGCGCTGGGTTTTCTCGCTTCCCTACCCGCCGTCACGCCGGCCTGCCTGGATAATGGGAATAAAAACACATCCCAGAATAAAATAAATGGCACGATCTTCGCCCCTCCCACCCCGCCCGCGCTCGCTCCAGAAGACAGCCAACATCTCACTGCCGCTGCTAACCTAATTGGAAGCAGCCTGAGGTGGATGACATATGGGTTAATTAAGCCATGCCCGAAAGGAACAGCTGGAAAAGCGAGGATAATTCACTAAGACTGTGTGCATACGCGCCCCCCCACATGGCTCCCTGGGCAGGGAAATGGCTGGATGTGAGGGGGGAAGGAAAAGAGGCTGTGTGGATTTGTCCCCCCCACCCCAGTATCTGCTGTGGCTCCAGGGCTAGCGCTCTGGGGCGCCGGTTCTTATCCAGGCTGTGCGGCGCTTGTTGCTTCCCGGTTTGTTTGAGGTGAAGAGTTGATGTCTTGCACTCATTTCATGGCAGGGCTGCTGCCTGCCTGGCAGAAAACATCGAATGGGGCCAGATGCCTTGCTGGGGTAAATCAGTCAATGGGGCCAGATCCCGACCTCTCCCTTAAGAACAGCTGCTGTCAAATCAAGCGCAGTGCAAAGAAGTCAAGCCTCATGCAAAAGGGCAGCCCCCTCCCCCACAATCTCAATGCTGCCATGTAATTATCCTTAATTCGAAAATAGCCAGTCTGAACTAATATCAGTTCTTAGACAATCGCAGCTCGGGTCAGCTTTGTGGCTCCTTGATAGTCTCAGTGGCAGAGCATCAGGCAGGCAGAGTTTTTCAGACACACCATTTTCTGATTCAGAGGCATAAATAAATAATTACAGACACACAGGAGGGGGAGAAAAGCCCCTGGCGTGAAAAGAATGGTTTTTGGGTTGCAAAGTCAAGGCCTCGGAAAAAGACAGGAAACACTGACTTTGCGTTGGCTGTGCAAGTCTGTGTCCCACCGGCCAAGAGGGAAAATAAAGAGCACAGGAAACTGAAGGTGATATCCCAGTGCGCACACGCGGTGGGGCAGTCATCAGCTTTCACGGTCAGTGGAAAGCTGGTACTGTGAGTGTTGGGCGTTGCAGCCTAAATCCTGTTCTTTTAATGAAGTTTTTTGAAGGGTATTTCCTACCTTTTTTGATCATGAAAGGGAAAAATAAGGCCGGTGAGGTGCCCTTAACAGGTGTGACGGCTGCCACCATCACGGTTAAGTAACAGGCTTTTTACAGCTTGTGCAACAGAACTAGCTATGATTCGTGGCACCAACAGGAAGTTGTTTTATGGGTGCTGCACAGAGCCAGTCTCTGTTGCTGAAGAGCTGTTAGTCAAAACATGGTTCTACAGATGGGGAAACTGAGTCACGGAGCGAGACTGACTCAGCCATGGTCACACAGGGTGCGTCTACACTTGTAAATTAAGTCGACTTAAGCCTGCTTAAGTCGACTTAATTTACTTTGCGTCTACACTACACTTTCCTTAAGTCAACTTAAGCTGCTGCTTAAGTCGACCTAAGGAAATTTTAAGTCGACTTTATAAAACCTAGTTTTACTTCGACTTACTGGCTAAGTCGACTCTATTAAGTCGACTTAAGCCAGCATAGACATGGCTGAGCCCTAAGTCGACTTTAAGGGTCCCCAGGGCTCCCCCACTGACCTTCCTGCCAAGGTGCTTAGCACAGCGAGAGCCTGGCGTGCCCAGCCACAGGGCAGGACACAGCCCTGCCCATCCCGCTTCTATACTCTCCCCGTCCCTGTCCTGCTCAGCCCCCATGTACTTTGGTACAATGGGGAAAATGCTGAGCTCCCTGGCACTTTTGAAGGGGTGCCCGGGGAAGGGGGGCACCTCTCGGGTGCCCCCTTTCCCACCATGCACCACTCTCAGGTCCACCTAGCCCCTACAAGTCGACTTAGGTGTCCAGTGTGGACGCTCTACATTGATTTGGCAACGTCGACTACCTAAATTTACAGTTTGGACATGCTAAGTCGACTTAGCAAAGTTGACTTATTTGAACAAGTGTAGACAGAGCCACAGAGTCTTTGGCAGAGACTTCAAGGCCAGCCTTCCTCCATTTAGCATCTCTCTGCTTCTGTGCCTGCTCCATAATATTAGGATAAATTGGCCTTTGTTTAGCTAGGTTAGAGGCTCTTTGGGGCAGGCACTGGCTTTTGGGGTTGGGACCCGGGCAACATCTGGCATGACAGAGGGCCTCTATCCAGGTCAGGACTCCAGTTGCTACCATAATACACCTAAGAATGAGAGGCAGAACTGAGTTGGCATAAGATGTGTCTAATCAAAAGTCAGCAGGAAGAAGACGTTCCTCACTTGCCAGCCATACTCACAGTAAAGCTGGGGCAGGGAATTATTGCCTGGGCCCCAGGAATTCAGCCACAGTGAGGCCTATGGAGACGGAGGAATTTTACCTTATTGCTGATGCCTGATTGGCCTCTTAGTGTCTTTCCTGACACTGATTGGATGAACAACAGCCAATTGGATCCCAGTTATTTATTCTCGAAGCACGAATCCCTCCCCACCCAACACCTGTCATCTGAACAGGCACAAATTCAACAGTGAGGGAATGCAAAGGAGAAGAAGGAAGCCTCGGAGAGCAGGGGTTGGAGGGTGCTATCCTAGCTATCAAAGGGGTTGCCATGGTAGTGGTCCTTGTTTCCTAGACGACATTCCCTGCTTTCTCCAGCAGCCTTGGCAATGGGAGGCCCAGTGACATCTACAGGAATGAGAGGTCCCGATGACCTAGGTCCACCTATCTATGTCCAACCACCCATCTCTCTTTCCTCCCATCCATCCCGTGTCCAGCCATCCTTCCCTCTTTTCCTCTCTCCAGTGTTTATCCATCTGTGGTGTCCATACTCTCTTCCATCCACAGTATCCATTCTTTTATTTAGTGTCCATCCATCCGTCTTTCTTTTTATCCAGTGTCCATTCTTCCCTCCTTCATTCTATCCATACAGTCGGCCATAGTATCCATCCATTAACAGTCTCTACCTGACCTGAGCTTCCTCTGAGATGCCCACACTGTAGTAGCCAAACTGAAAAGCCCTGGCACCCAATTCCCTGGTACACTCCAAAATGACAAATCAAATCATTTTAACGCCAAGCACAATGGAGTTCTGAATGGCTTTTTAACATTGAATGAACACGTACCAAAACCACGCTGACTTTGTGTGTTTTGATGGACCTGAATCAGTACTTTTCAGCCCTCCCAGCCCCCCACAAAAAGATTTGCACGACAAATGTCACCCGACTCTAATTTCAGAGCTCTGAAAAGAGCTGGTGGAGCCCCTATGGACAGAATCACAGCCCCACTTAGCCACCACAGAAGCTAGATATTGAATCCAGAGAAGTCTGATAAAACATGCAACGAGCTTTTGGGAAGGCTGTAGCTTAACATGACTTTATTTCTCAGAATCCAGAACCTTAACACACAAGAAACCCAAAACAGAGAGAGACAAAACAGACTGCTCGCTAAGGAGCGTAATTCACCCCACCTTACCCTAGGTGGCTCTTTGCAGATTGAATTTGATCTCATGTTTCCCTACAGAACCCTCTAGCTTGCCAGCATGGTCAGGAAAATCACTCCCACAATGACAAGATTCAACTCCAATACATCATAGTACACCACGCTAGACACACTCAGTTTTTCCCTAGGATACCCAGCTCCCCAGCTCTACATGGCTGCTCCCTCAGCTATCTACATATCTTGAGTTCTTCTGAGGCCCCAGTGTTGTAAAACCCAAATGCCTCCCAATCTTTTAAAAGCATTTATCCCCAGAACACCCCAGTAAAGTCAAGCAGTGGCCCACATCAGGCAACTACCCCCATCACAGGGACCCAGCTCCTCAAAGGTATTGGGGTCCTTAACTCCCATGGGAACCAACCCCACCAGGATGAGAGGTTGAGATTTCCTTTGAGGATCCAGATTGAAGCTAAGGGTTGGTGGGATTTGAACACAGGCAGCCAGCACTCCATATTGCCACATGGCTGCTCCCTGCCACCCACCCTTCAAGGCAGCATGCCATAGGAAGTCCCACCTCGTGTGATCTGACTGAAAGTTGTCTTGGCAATCCCTGATTGGTTCCTTGATCCTATGTAAACTGTAGGGGCCTGAAGCATCCAGGGTCTTTAGTTGCTAACATCACATACTTCTGAGTTCCCGGCATTGACCTCAGCTGACCTGGAGCCTGATTCCCAACCAGGTTCCAGGCTCCCCATTTCCGACTTTATACCTTTGGCTCTTCATGCCAGCGGTGACCCCTTGCTTTGATTCCCACCTCCTGCCTCTAGGCCTGCCTGCCTTCACCCAGGATCTGACACTAAGCAGGCCAAGGTCATGCAGTGAGGGTGACAAAGAATGGAACCAACTCTGAGTCATTGCCCTGCTCTGTGCCTCTGTTTCCCTCCAGTCCTCAGTCTTTGTCAAGTGTGAGCCCGTTGGGATAGGGGTTGTCTCTTGATCTGTGCCTGCTCCAGGACTGGCCCCATGCGGGGCCCCCAAGCCGTGCCCAGCCTGAAGTGGGGACTGGTCTCCAATCTGGACCTGGGCCTGAGCCATGCCTGGCCCATCAGGGGGCCGGCCCTCACCTGGGGCCTGTGCAGGAGAAGCCTCTAGGTGCGACTAGCTAACGATGATCCACTAAAAGGAGCAGGAACCAGTCAGTATGTCCCCATGCAAGGAACCAGATGCCCCCATTCCAAGAGACTCAGCCACACACCCTGAACGGAGTCACCAATGGCATTGTTCTACCCCAGCTGCTGGGGTGTAGAAAGCACAATGCCAGACTTAGGAGGCCACCAGCCATCCCTGCTCTGCCCCCCGTCATTGTTTAACTGGTCTCTGCTTTGATCTCTTGGTGGTAAAGGAAGGAAGTGGGGGGCCAGGGGTTCGGGATGAAGCTGGGGATGGCACAATGTTGCTGATAACCCTGATTTTTTATCCACAGATCGCAAAGCACTTGGACCAAAAGGATCAAGGTCATAATACCCATTAGACAGATGGGGAAACTGAGGCACACAGCTGGGTGACTTGTCCAAGGTCATCCTGCAGGCAGATTGCAGGCTAAAACTCATGATTCTCGGGCTTGGGCTCTACCATGCCTTCTTCCCTCAACCAGCTCTCCCAGGTGGGAGCCAGAATGCAAAGTTTTGTGTTAAATGGTCCCTCACTCTCTGGGCCACAATGACTCCCCAAGACCGCAGCTGAGCAGACATGTTGATGGGGACTTTTGATCAGTGAGGGTTGATTCTCCTTTGATGGACTATGATTTGTGAGCACCTCTTGCAGTGGTGCAAACCAGTGCAAATCAGGCGTGCAATGTGACTGGAGCCAAATGGGAGCGCTTCGCACCTACATTGCACTGAAGTATGTGAGCTCACAGGGCTCTGGCCAATGTACTAGACAGGCAGTGGGAGGAGGTAGTCGTGTGCAGCTCAATTCCTCCAGATTTGCACTGGCGGGTCAGATTTACACCAGGGTAAGCAAGAGGGAAATCCATCCCATCAACTCCTGATTCACACCAGCAGAGAAACAGTGGAATCAGCAGCCACGGAAAAATCCCGTCTCTCTGCCACTTCTGCTGAGCGTACACGGCTTACTCAACCCTGCGCGCACTGTGACCACCTGGTGAAAATGGGTGCAGTGCTCATGGAAGGCATTGCTGATTTACACCAGCTAAAGATCCAACCCACAGGCTCAGGGTAAGGCCTTCCACAACATCCTGCATTGGAAGCCAGTCAAAGACTATTCAAGCAGTGAACTTGTGTTGCCGTGAATAGAAGAAGAAAATAATCTGTCCATCCCCATACACATCCATCTATATATCTAATGCCCATACATATTCCTCTCTCTATCCATCCATACTCAGACAGACTAATCTTCCTAGCTGTCTGTCTCCACATACACACGTTTGTCTGGCCATCTCTCCATTTCAGGGCCTCAGCGAACCGCAACCCCAAAACCAAGCACCGCACCGAACCAGGAGAATGCTAACGCAAATGGCAAGCTAACCAAATGTTAGTTTATTAATTATGATGCAGTCATAATTAATAATGATTCATAATAAATGATAATTGGACAAAGGTTAACACACAGGAGAACGTAAAAGGGAGACTGTTCACTTCGCGTCTTTTGTGTAAACACAATTTTTTTAAAGGGCAGAATGAGGCAGGGATCCAATTAAAAAAAAATAATAAAAATAAAAATCACCAAGCAGGAAAAGGGAATTTTAATGAGCTGATATTTTACTATAAACATGGTTTTACAAAGAGGAAAACCAAAACATGCAGAGAAGTGCAATGCAAGCTGTGGGTGGGAGGAGGGATGCATGGTTATCTGACCACTCTGCTTTCTGTCCCCGTGGGACACTCCACTCCACTTCCAAATCCTTTGTCCATAATTAAATATTAGTATCCAGCAAACAGTGATTTGAGGCCTTGCAGGGCAAGCTGGGGGCAGGTTGTGGAATCAGGACCCTCTCCTTCTAGTCCCAGCTCTGAGAAAAAAGAATTTGGATAGTGGTTTGAGCGAAGAAAAAGGCTCTGGAAAGCTGGCTTCCATATGCAGCTCTGAAAGGACCCCGTGTCTAATAATGGGCGAGGGATTGGGAACCAGGACTCTTGGGTTCTAGTCCTGTGTCTGGGAGAGGAATAGAGTCCAGTGGTTAGAGCAGGTGGTAGGTATCTGAGAGTGAGGGCTCCTGGAATCCAGTTCTGGGAAGGGAGTGGAGTCTAGTGGTTAGAGTGGGGGGGGGGGGGGGAGCAGGTATCTGGGAGTGAAAGTTCCTGGGATTCAGTTCTGGGAAGAGAATGGGATCTAGTGGTTAGAACAAGGGGGCACGAAATCAGCTAGCAGGTTTCTATTCCCAGCTTCGGGACCAACCTGCTGTTTGCCTGCGGGTGAATTTCACCCTTCAAGTGCCCCTCTTCTGTCGCAGCCAGAATGGTTCTCCCCATACCCAAAGTGACCAGCCAGACCCTGCCCTCCCACAGGACAGCTGCTCTGCAAGCACCAGTTCAGGTCAACAGCTCCCCTTGGGCGTGCCCGGAGCTGGCCCTTTCTGAGCAAGGTCTTGGAAGCAAGAAACTCAGGCACCCCCCTCAGCTGAGGAAAAGAGGCATGGTTGGATCCACACCTGCTGAGGATTTGGTTCCAGGGGGCAGGGCCTATGCAGCCCAGCCAGGGATGGGGCCCACAGTCTGTTTCAGTTCCCTAATATTCATTTTCAAACGCACTTTGGAGTGGGAGGGTCTGTACTGCGTCTTGAAGCCCAGGGGCTCAAAGAGCCAAGACCCCAGCAGATGCAAGTCATCTCATATCAGAGTTAAAGGGACCCTCCTGGGTGTAAAGCAGCATTGCTGTTAAAATCAATGAGCCACCTTACAACACCGGGAAGGAGAAAAGGGTTTTTATAATGCCCAGGTCACAGTGGCGTGGCCAAGGTAGCCTGCAGAACTTGGAATTGAACCCAGGAGTCCTGACGCCCAGGCCCAGCTCTACGGCCATAGGTCTGAAAGCACTTTCTCTGGGCAGCACTCATGTGCCTTGGAACTGAGTGTTCCTCAATGCCAAAGCCCTGCACAAAACCGGCACAGGGTTTATCATTCCTGCTTTACAGAGGGCGAAACTGAGGTACAGTGGGGCACAGGGAGAAACTTGCCCAAGGTCATGCAGTGACACAGTAGCAGAGCTAGGAAAGGAAACCAGAAGAGCTGGCTCTAAGCACTAGACACCACTCCTCACCCAGCGCTGGGGATGGAACCCAGGAGTCCTGACTCCCAGCCTCGGAACCAGCAGCATCCAAAGCCCCTCGGACTGAGTGGAAAGGCCAGGAAACCATGGCACCCGCGGCTCAGGAGTAGCCAGGATCAGACCCTGGGTTACGGTCACCCAGCCAGAGCAATGCAGGTGGGGGCACCGCCCAGACTGGTGGATGCAAGAACACCCCCTCTTGTCCCGCTAAAACCCTGGTGCCCAGCTGGCACAGGCGAGCCTAGCCTGGGAGACCAACCACCCCAGGAGTTTTGCACAGATATGGACTGCCCCATGCATGGCAACCTTGCCCCCGTGCCCAGCACTGGGCTGCAGAGCACGGCCTCTCCCCACTCGGCACCGGGCACTCCAGCACAGCCAGGGAGGGGAGCGGGTGGGCACGGAGCCAGCGGAGGAGCGCCAACATCCGTCCATCCATCAGCTGGGAAATGGAGCAGAAAATCCCTTGTTTGAGAGGGAGCCAGCTGTGGGCTGACCCTGCAGTGCCTCCCGAGCACCAGGTGGGCAGGCGAGGGCCTGGGTCAGCCTGATTCCCTCCCCACAGCCACCAGCTCCCTCCTTGGTGAGGGAAAAGCAGGAGGCTGGCACTCTGATCTCCAGCTGGTAGAAAGACCAGAAGGCAAGGTGACCCTGCCCCCATTTCACCCCAAACCTCTGCAGCAGCGGCACCAGTGGGGTGCGTAAGCAAACCCCGTGCTTCCTCTGCTGCTCAATACCCTGTGTCACTCCCATCCTGGACAGGGGGCTGGGTAACGCTCTGGGTAATGCTCTACTGCACAGGCCCACCTCCCAGCATGAGGGCCAGACCCAACCTGGAGGGACCAGGGGTATGGGCAGAGCTCATTGCGCTGCAGCTATTCTCTGCCGCCCCAGGGACAAACGGGGGGCATGGCTGTGGGTCATCTTTGCCCCCAAAGGGGGTGAATCAGGAGTTGGGTGGGTAGTTTTCCTATCTTGTGAATATTTCTGAGAGTTCAAACACATGGACCCTCCCAAACCAGCCCGCAACAGCGAAATCAACTTGAAAAAGCAAAAAAAAAGCCGCCCACGATGTTTCAGCTCCCATCAGTTGAAACCGTTTGACCCCTCGCTTCCAAATGTCTTTTGATGTTGACTTTGCAGCCCCTTGTTTGCTTTCCAGCCTCCCTCGCTAAAACGTCCTTCCCAGCCGCCGGCATGGTCCATTTCCAAAAAATCCCGAGGGAGTGTTTTGAAGATCTCAGTGCTTTGTCTTCCCCCACCCTCTGGTTTTTCCAAGTCAGGTGAGCCTCAAAACCCACCCCATTTGGCAGAGACTTTGCACTTAGACACAGGTTTCTTAAGGCAATCAATTCATTGGAAAATTCCCATCTGGTTCTGCTCAGGGGTGAACCAGATTAGCTCCAAGCTGGGGTATGTTTGGGTCTGGATCTGAGCTCCATCTCACTGCTGCTGATGGCTCTGGCTGGAAGACGCCCTGGGGAAGGTGGAGGGGACAGCTCCCAGCAGTCAGCAGTGCGGTGGGGATGGAGGGGAAAGCCAGGGGTGAGGAATGAGCTGGTTTCTGCAGGGTGATTTATGGTCCCTCTGCCCCAGCTTTGCTTGGTTTCTGGTTCAAGTGCCTATTGATCTGGGGCCATTCTGGTTTTGGATCCATTGGGCAGGGTGCAGCGCGAGATCGCTAACGGCCACTGAGGGACAGAGGTGGCTGGAATGCCCTCGCCTTGCCAGCCCAGGCCAAGCGGCTACAGCCTGAAAGCAAGAGACATGGGGGGCTAGGGATGGAACAGAGGACTGGAGTCAATGGAGCCAGATCCACAGCTGGCGCGAATTTATCCATAGTTCCACTGGAGTCAGAGGGGCTCATTCCCTTCTTGCCCTGCTGTCAGACAGGAGGCCAGGGAGATGCCCTAGGCCAATGGGTTTCAAACCATGGGCCAGGACCCAGTACTGGGCCGCAGACCCGCAGGCACTGAGTTGTGGTGCTCCCTGCTGCCGCCGCCGAAAGACTGGAATGCATGGCTCAAAGATGTAATTGCTGGGTCATGGGCATAAATGGTTTTATCAACTGGGTCCCGAGAAAAAAAAATTTGAAAACCACTGCTCTAGGACCAGTGAGATATGAGGGAGCGATTGGGCACCCCAGCTACATGGCCTCCTGTCTGCTCCCTGATTGACACATATAAAATAAAATAATAATAAATAATAATAAATAGCTGCCCAGTGAGGTGCTTCCCAGGCCAGATTTTCCTTTCTGACGGATGCTTATGGCACCCGGGAACCCACTGCAGTTGCCTGGATCGTTAAGAGCCTGGGCCAGGACAACACAACAGCCAGCTGGGAAAGGGTTAACTAACAGGTATTGGCCTCCACCTGCAGGGCCTGCCTCACCCCCTGCTGCAAATCTCCAAGCCCTCCACTCTCACGGGCACCAAAATGCCTCACAGACAGTGGAATAGCCTTGACCTTGTTGCAGAGATGGGGAAACTGAGTCGCACAGAAGGCAAGTGACTTGCCCACGGTCGTACAATGGCAGAGTTCGGGACAGAAGCCAGAAGTCCAGAGTCCCACTGGTCCTCCTATAGCCACTAGACCCTGCTCTCTAAGTAAAACCCAGGAGTCCCAGTCCCCCAGCTTCCTGCTGCCAGGGCTAGGAACAGTAGCTAAGAGTCAGGACTCCCACAGCCCCTGTTCTTACCACTAGTCCCCACTCTCTCCCAGTACTCTGAGCAGAACCGAGGAGCCTTAACTCCCCCTGCCAATTTCCTGTTCTAACCACTAGAGACAACACCATGCCCCGTGCAGATCTGGGGGCAGAAGCCCAGAGACAGCCTTGATTCCCACTGCTTCTGCTCTAACCCCCAGACCCTCCCCTTCCTGAGCTGGGAAAGAAACCCAGGAGTCCTGATTTCCAAGCTATACACACAAGTCCCACCCTTCTTTAAGATTTTCCAGGTATTCTTTGGGTTAATGTTTCAGAGAGCCAGTTGTAGGTCAGAGCCAGAGCGCAGCCGCTTGATTCGATTTCCATTCCCTGGCGAGGGAAATAAAGCAGAGGGAGCAAATCTCACTTTATTCCTGTCCCACAAAAGGTTCCCCGAGCCCCTGAAAAATGCAATTGAATGCAAACGAAATCTGCTGAACTGTGCTGGTGTCGCTGCCCGGGAAACTTGCTATTTACTGCCCTGGATAAAAGATCTCCTGAGGTTGCAGTGCAAGCTGGATCTGGAAAAATGCCAGTGTAGAGAGGAAGCTTTGCTGGACTGTGGGCAGCATAAGCTAGTGGGCAGAGCATGGGACTCAAGACATCTGTTTTTTAATTCCTGGCTCTGCCACTGGACAGCTGGGTGACCCGCCCTGCTCCAAGGCTCAGTTTCTCCATCTATAAAATAGAGGTTATGAGACTGGCTTCTGATGGAAAGTGCTTTAAGATCTATGGATGGAAAGCGTTACTGAACCAGAGATTCGCTGTGTGTCCGTCTGCTTGGCCATGCTGTTAGCACTAATGGAGCCAGCATAGGAGTGTACCATTGTCACTGATATTATTACACATATTATGCGGTCAAAAAATGAAATGTCCATCCTGGGGGAACTTCCCAAAGACTCCCCTTCGTTTTCCTCCCAAATAGGGACTGAAAAGTCAGAACAACTGAAAATTTTCATAGCAGGAAAAGTTCTGAAAATCGTTGATTGAGAAACAAAAAAGGACACTGTTTTTGATCGGAAATTTTCATTCTGAAATGTCTGTTCAAAAACGACCATCTACTCCTCTGTGTTTGTACAGCGCCTGGTGCAACAGGGAGAAGCCTGATTTGCAAAGGAAGCGCCTAAGGGCTATTGTAATGCATCTAATAGCCACAAACATGTACAGTGCCTCACCCAATGGGGGGCAAATCCATGTCTGGAACGCTTAATTGCTACTGTAATACACCTACTAGCAATAAAAATGTACAGCACCTGACACAATGGGGGCCTGGTCCATGATTGGAGTGCCAAGGTACTACTGTAATACACCAAATAATAGCAATACAAACAGTGTTCTGAGGGGGTGGGACCAGGTGGAGAGGGGCCTGGCCCCCGGGTAACCAGCTAGGGAAGGGGGCTGGGTGGGCCCTCAGCAAACCCTGCCCAGTGGGCAGCTCCTGCTTGACAATAATCACAGCTCAGATGAGTTTGAATCAGCAGGACATGAAGGCTGACCTGGATTCTGCTCTGGGAGTGGCTGGGGGCTGCCCCCCAGGACTCTCACGGAAGAGGCTGAGACTGAAAAGCTGCCTCCAGCCCTGAAGGAGTCAGGGAGGGCAAGGCTGGGGGCTGTGCCTCCCATCCCCCCCAGCTGGGTGCCCTAGAACTGCACACAGAGGACCCCTGCCTAGATGCTGCAGTCAGGGCTTCCAAGTTCCCTGCCTACCTGGCTGGGATGGGACTTTCCCTCAGCACTGCAATGAAGTAAGGAAGGCAGGGTGGGAGCTAGGGGGACTCCTGGGGCTGGGAGGGTGGCTAAGGGCTGGATGGAACCTGCTGGGGTGGGGGTTCCCCCCAGTCTCCTGCTGCAGGGACTCAAGCTGAACAAGCTGAGGAAGGGGGCAGGACTGGGGGCTGTGACCATCCACCAACACCGCTGCCTGTTTGTGGGATGCAATGGGAATGGCCGCTGCTGCCCGCCCAGGAAGAGCGAAGAGAAGGGAAAAGCATTTCCTGACTCCAAATGTGACCATGCATCTTAAAAAACCAAATAAATCAAAGCAGGGCAAGCACTTTTTTGCCAGTAGGAGCTCTCTCTATTAACATCACCTCCCTGCAAAAACACCAAGCAAAGCTGGCCCTGCAAAGCTCTCCAGAAGGTGCAGCGAGCACTCAGGGTGGGTGGCACCAAGACACCTTCTGCCCTGCACAACTGGAGGGGGAGTGGCCCCACGACGCCGGAGACACTCGGTATGTCACTGAATACAAATGTACAGCACCTGACACAATAAGGGCCTGGTCTATAACAGGGACTCTTAGATGTTACCATTATAAACATGATTAATAATAATAAAAGGTCTCTACTGTGGATGCCTTTTTACATCGAGACATCAATTCGTGGCAGCTACCTTTGAAAACCAGACTTCCCTTTCCAGAAGACACCTTTTGAAGCGAGTCGATTCCCAGCTACATTTTCCCGGGTTGGTTTCTCAACAGAAAAATGTAGGCTTTGTCGGCGCTCTGAATAAAAGTGGGTTCTGTTGCGGGTTATTTTCTGCATTTAAATGGCAGACTGAAGAGAGCTCGCTCAGTGCAAAACTTGACTGGAGATAAACCGGATGGTTTGTAACATCCATGGCCCATGGTAAGGTCAGATCTATACCCCGACCTCCACCTGGAGCTTTGTCAAAATCGACTTTTTCCCTACAGAAGAATTCAATTTTGACCAACCCGCCTTTGTCCTCCAGGGGAAACGGCAACCACATCTAAAGGTTGTCATTAGAGTCTTTGCACGATGGAGCCCTCCCTGACTCTGCCCTGTTTCCACCACTCAGGCTCAAGGAAGACAAACTCTGACCAGAGCAGGTGCAGCGAAGGGCTCTTAGGGTTGGAGGGCTAATCTTAGAAAGAGGACTGAAATATCTGGGCACAGAGAGTCTGGGATCTGACTGCCATCTAGAAACACATCAAGCAGGTGACCACTACTCTCAAAGGACTGAACAACAGAGGGGCACTGTGGGGGAGAATAAATAGCCAGTTCTCACCATCAGCAGATTTCAAGGGCAGACAAGTGAGGGGGAGGCAGGATCACTACTTCCATTTTACAGATGGGGAAACTGAGGCACAGAGGGGCAGGACTTGCCCTGGTCACCCAGGGTGTGTAAAAAGCTATGGAAGCTAAAGGACAACGCTGGCACGAGCACAAATGGAGACAAACTAGCCATGGATCGGTGGAAGCTGGAGAAGAAGGCTTCTAGCTGTGGGAGGAGAGAGGTTCGGGGACAGCCTGCCCCTAGGAGTGCGCGGAAAGCAGAGCTTGCTGCAGCTACGAATGGGATGGTATCATGGGGCTGGCTGAGATAGCAAGGATCAAGTACCAAGACCCAGGAGGTCCTTTCCAGTCCAGTGTTCCTACCCAGCTACTCCAGTCCTGGATCAGGTGCTAGGAGCTGTACAAACACAGAGCGTGCCCCCCAAAGAAGTGTAAGACAAAGGACAGCAGATGGCTCCAGACAGGGTACCTAAGGGGGCAATGAGGGGAGAGCCATCAGCCCCCAACGGCTGCAGACACAATCCTGCGGCCACTTCACCACTGTCGGGTGTGTTCACATACCCACAGATCCAAGGCCAGAGGGTCCCCGTTACCATCTAGTTTGAGTCCCCTACAGTGCAGGCCGGATCCTGGGAATGGACTAACCCTGATTGAACTAGAGCGCCTCTTTCCCCAAGACGTCCAGTCTTGACTTAAAAATCCCCAGTGGTGGAGAATCATCCCTGACCCTCAATAAGTAGGGTCGAGGGTTCATTTTCCGGCTGAGTTTATCCAGCTTCTACCTTCAGTTGGCAGATCTTGTTGACAGGTTGATGAGTTTTCGGTTCCTGGTGACCAAGAAGAGGCGCAGGATGAGCCCAGGAAAGGATCAGTGCAATTCATGTCTGTGCATAGAGGTGGGCCTGGAAGCAGAAGAGGGCTCTCGCCAGAACCCTGACCTTCAACCCCTTTAATACACAGAGCTGGAGGGCAGCAGGGGTGGAGAGAAGTTCCATGAATCAGGCAGAGCTCTGCCAAGAGGCTAGCAACCCAGCTGATGGCCAAAAAAAGTCTGTTGAGCTGGAGATGGGACGGGGGCTCACTGGGACGGGTGAGGCTATAGGCATTGCAACATCACTACATGAAGGGAGGCATTTATACTGCAGGAGCTATGGCCTGGATCTAAGATGCAGATTCTACCCTCGCCTCTGTCAGTAATGTCCTGGATGACCTTGGGCCAGTCACCAGCCAGCTCCGTGCCTCAGTTTCCCCACCTGTTTATCCAGACTCCTTGGGGCAGGCCTAGTCTCTCACTCCACATCTGAGGGCATGTCGACACTGCCAAAAAATAGGGTGTATCCTTAACGCAGGTTCCTGCAGTGATAGAAGTGTCTCTGGTTGATGGGGATTCCAGTGGCGTTACTGTGACGTTGGTGTTATTTTGACCCGAGTTAGAACAGGATCATAGACTGTCGGGCAGGAAGGACCTGACGAGTCATTCCCTGCACCAAGGGAGGAGAGTGTCCTGAGACCATCTCTGACGGGGGGTTTGTCCAACCTATTCTTAAAAACCTCTGATGACTGACATTCCGCCATCTCCCTCCGGCGCCTGACCCAGTGCGCCCCATCCGTAGCCTTAGCAATTTCTCCTAATATCCCCCCTGCTGTAGACTAAACCGGCACCATCTCATCCTCCCTTGGTGGCCATGGAGAGGATTGCTATCCTGAGTTACAGATGTGCCTTGGGTTCAAGTGTAGATGTGCCTCGTATTCTGCCGAGAACAGAATCCAGCTCATGTGCCCTTGAAATCAACGGGATTACTCTGATTTGCGCCTGAGTGTCATTTGGCCCACGTTCCATTCAAGCTAGTGAGGCGGCTCCGGTTTGCACCAGAGAGCCACCTGACAGGGCCAAGAGCTAGCTGAGAACCAAGCTGTTTGCTGCTGCACCTGCTCCTTGACCATCTGTTGGGTTTAGATTCTTCCTCCCCGCAGCCATGAGCAAAAACCTTTGCTTCCAAGCCTTGACTGCCAGAGACTTTACCACGAACCCTCCAGCCACGTGCCGGCCCATGGGTTAACTCAATTAGGAGCCTAGGCTATGAGACGGGGAGCCAGAGACATGTAGGAACATCAGACCGCGTTTAAAACAAGAACCATTAAGCAGAAAATAATGACTGCAGAGTGGAGAGCTCTCATGCAAGGTAAATGCGCTTCTCAAGTAGCTTTCATCCTCTCTCTCTGGGTTTTTTAGCCTTATCAGGGATGTCTCAAGCAAGGTTTCAACACAGAAGCAGTGCTGTGAATAGCAACGGCCTGGTTTGCTTGGGTTCTGTTCCCCCGATAACCATTCCTGAAACATATACGGCTCTTCCGAGGCGAATCCGTTATCAGATGGAGGGGGAGCAAGAAGTGGCTGCCATGCAAAATGTTTGGGGTTTGGATTCCGCTAATGGAATTCGTTCCTTCTTCCTCTGTCACTTCTCCCCCGAAAGCTGACTGGACAATGGAAAACCCTGTGAAAAATGCCTTGGTTCTGAACAAAAATTCCAACCCAGTCCCAGAAAAATGGCAGTTCTGTCACAGGAAGGCATCATGTCAAGAAAAACCAAGAGACACTCCTAGGAATTGTTTGGCAGCTACCTGACATGAAATTGATAAGAACCCTCCCAAAGCAGGAGAGGCAAAGGATCCAGCCATTCTACTCCCCTCTATCTCCCAGGGCAGAGGCAGGGCTCTTGATCCACCCCTCCCATCAGAGATTGAGAGGCTGAGAATCAGTCTGCTGACCCTCAGCAGACTCAGCCACCCCCACCCCAGAAAAGCTTTTGTCATTTTCACTTTCCCCTGGCCTTGAAATAGACAAGAGTCTCCCAGACGTTCAACTTTCCCCATGGCATATCAATTTTTTTTCTCCAAAAAACTGGATTTTTTCCTATGGAAAGGGGGCAGGTTTTGGTTGGAAAATTATCTGATGAAATATTTCCAATCACCTCCATTTCCCTGCCTCCCACATCTGGATTTAAACCCTCCATTGGCTGGATCATCAGCTAGTCTAAACTTGCACTGTTCCATTTAAGGAACCCATGTTGATTTACACTCGCTGGAGATGTGACCGGTTTTGTATCACATCAGCACAGAACAGAGAGGAGCCAACTCAATTCCTCTTAAACCAAATTAAATAACTAAGGCTATGTCTACACTTGCAAGTTAGCTCGAATTAAGGAAGCTTAATTCGAACTAACTTAACCCTGGTCCACACTAGGCTTTCATTAGTTCAAATTAAGGGCTTCCTTAATTCGAAATAATAAATTTGACTCCTTAATTTGAAATAACGCTTAATTCGAAATAGTTATTTCGAATTAAGTCAATGTGGCCATATTATTTCGAACTAACTGATTAGTTCGAACTAATCGGCAGATTGACCTTCATGCAACTGACTAATTCGAACTAAGCAAGTGCCCTGCATGGACATGGCTATTTCGAACTAGCATTCTAGTGGGGCCATGCTAGTTCGAAATAAGTTCGTTTGAAATAAGTAAAGTTATTTCGAATTAACTGTTTCGAACTAGCATTTGTAAATGTAGACATAGCCTAAGTGACCCGCTTGCCAGGAAGCATTTATACAACAGAGTAATTATTATTATTGTAATACATAGTGACCCTAACCAAGTTCAGGGACCTGTTGGGCTGGGTGCTGCACAGATCCTGCCTGAGACTGGGTTTCCCATTGCGCCAGGTGCTGCACAGATACAGTGAAATTCCTTGCTCCAAAGAGTTTACAACTGAAGTAGACACAGTATCACTTTTCCCAATATACAGCTGTGGACACTGGGGCACAGAGAGTTTTAGGGAGGTGTTTTTTTAGAACCCTAGAAGGTGAGAGTTGCCAGGGACCTTGGAAGGTATCTGGTCCAAACCCTGCTCAAAGCAGACCCCAACTACATTATCCCAGCCAGGGGTCTGTCAAGCTGGGCCTTAAAAACCTCTAAGGATGGAGATTCCACCACCTCCCCTAGGTAACCCATTCCAGTGCTTCACCACCCTCCTAGGGAAAAGGTTTTCCTAATATCCAACCTCGATCTCCCCCACTGCAACTTGAGACCATTGCTCCTAGTTCTGTCCTCTGTTACTACTGAGAACAGCCTTGCTCCGTGCTCCCCTGGAACCCCACTTCAGGTATGGTCCTGCCCTTCTGAAGAGCTCAGCTGCTCTTTAGGACCTGAAGCCAGAAGATCTTGGCATGCTGAGCACTGAGCTTTATGGACACCCTGGTCCTCAGCGTCAGGATGGGCATGACTGAAAAAAATCCAACAATCTGTGGCTCACCCACAGCCCTACCAGCACCACCAGGAACAGAATGCAGGGATCCCAGCTCCCACGTTTTAGTGCTTGAAACACAAAATCAACTAAGACCCCTCCCTGGGCAACAAGCCACCACGATTATCCTGCAGTGGCTCCTGCCTCCACTGACTTTCCGGAGGCAAGAGGCTTTGCTGAGCCCAAAGGAGTGGCTCCAGGAAGGAAAATAACTCAGGTGCACAAGTATTTTCTGGATCGGGGCCCAACTCAGCTAAGGCAACACGTGTGGCACCTGCCAGTGTCCAGAACGAGCCAGCAGCCCAGAAGATGGCCCAGGATCTGCCAAGAACAAGCAGAATTCAAGACAACCCCATCCATGGGTGGGTCCACCTGGGAGAAGAGTAGCAGCGTGCCAGGAAGGTCTGAGTTCAAGTCCTACCTCTGCAGCTGACTTGCCTGTGTGATGTGGGCACGTGTCTTCCTCTCTCCCTGTTTCAGTTTCTCTATGGGGTAATTATTTTCTCTTGTCTATTTAGACTGGAAGCTCTCTGCAGCAGAGGCTGTCTCTCAATCAGAGTCCAGGCACAACAGGGGCTCTGATCTTGTTCAAGGTCTGTGCAGCACCTGGCACAACGGAGACCCTGATCTCAGCTGGAGCTACTGTAATACACCTATTAAGAGGGCCAGACAGTGCAATCCACCATGGTGCTGCTACAGCCCCTATTATTATACATTGTGTGGACCTCTCAATTCCATTTATCTTCTCACAGCCCTGGGAGGCAGGGCAAAGCTCGTATCCCCCTTGTACAGCTGGGGAAACTGAGGCACAGAGTGGCTAAGTGATCTGCCCCATGTCACATAGGAGTCACCAGAAAGTGACGTCTCCGCTTAGTACCCGGCCTGCTGCACCGGTGCTGGGCCCCACCTCAGCGCTCTCCTCTGGGAGATACCATGGCCGAGGTTCCTGCCAATGGTGAACCTTTATCAATCTCCAAACCAGCCTCTCGGCTGCCCCCCTCTGTCCCATTCCACGTCATCCCTGCCCCTTAGCCATGCCCACTCTGTCTCCACCATCTGCACAGGAAAACCCAGCACGCTTTGCCAGCCTTTCCTCTGGACACCTGCGAACCAGACCAACTGTGCAGCACATCGCAAATCTAACGTCCTCCGTGTCTGAGCGGCACCAGAGTCGGCAATGGCGATGGGGCAGTGCAAGCCCTGCCTTGCTCCTCAGTAGATTGTACCAGACACTTTGACAGCTCTGTAAACCCACCTCGGGCTTTGTCCAGCGTGATCTCTCCCTCTCCCCACACTCTGACAAGCTCTTTCCCCTGCTCTCTCTTTCAAAAGAAGACCAAAACAAAAAACAAAGAAAAACCCCAAACCCCTAAGTGGCGGCTGAGAGCTGTTAAATCAAATTAAATAAATCATCACCATGGGAAGAAGAGAAGATGCACCCTTTAAATGTTCCTGACCTAAGTGGTGGGTGGAGGAGTCAGGCTGGGAGGAAAGATGGAAGCCAAGGAAGACTGTGTCTGGCTTGGGGGCCCGTGTGTTTGCTGGGAGGCAGGGCTTTTCCTCCCCTCTGAGCCTTGCTTGTGAAATGGATGCCAGCTTGGGGAAGGGGCTTGATGCCACTCCGGCACCATGACTTTGTCCTAAAGCCACAGCTTCGGTCCAGGGTCTCCCCGCCACAGGTCTCCCCTGAAACTGAGCCCAAGTTTGCCCCACATGGCCCAGGTCTGAAGGGCAGCACCTGCCCTGACGGCTGGCGTGGAGGATGGTCACTCCCAGCCTCCTGTACTCCAGAGAGTTTGCTCCCCTCTTCATCCAAACCCACCCCTGAGTGCTTCTGCCACTGGCTCAAGTGCAGCCCCATCACTAACCCAGCCTGCCCACCATCCCACGCTCTCCCCTCAGCTCCAGCCCCCCAGCTGAACACACCCGGATGTTCACTGGGCATCCCTGATTACTTCACTCAGCGTCTCCCCTGTGGCCCCTGCAGGAGATGCAAATAATTCTTGCACCACCTGCACCTCCGATGACACTGCAGGCATCCCGCCAGCGCCCATGGGCATGGTGCTCCTTGCTCCCCACAATCATTCGCCAGCTCGGCCACAGCTGCCCTTTTACAGAGCTGATGTTGAGAGGAAGGCTTGGAGGGCGTCCCTTGTCCTAGACCTGAGGCTGAAGCACGGACTCCAGCATGCTTCCCCGCCCGCTGCACGCCAAACAGCCACCAGGACCACTGCAGGGTGAAAGAAAGAAAGAAAGAAAGAAAGAAAGAAAGAAAGAAAGAAAGAAAG
>ML685880.1:656926-693285 GCA_007922175.1 Pelusios castaneus | reverse complement strand
GATAGATAGATAGATAGATAGATAGATAGATAGATAGATAGATAGATAGATAGATAGATGTGTGTTCGATGGATGGATGGATGGATGGATGGATGGATGGATTCATGGATTCATGGATTCATGGATGGATTCATGGATGGGTAAGCAAAAAGATAGATAAAGGGGTGTCAGGACAGACAGATGGGCAGACGGATGGATGGACATATGGATGGGTGGATGAAGGGTGTGTAGACAGATAGATAGAGGGGTTTCTGAGGACAGACAGATGGGCAGAAGGATGGATGGGTGAATGAAGGGGTCTGTAGACAGTTAGATAAAGGGGTGTCCAAGGATGGATGGATGGATGGGTAGATGAAGAGATGTGTAATCTAATAAACAGATTGGGTCTCTGGGGATGGGTAGGTATTTCAATCCAGAGGTTACAGTTTGTTTTGCACTAACAGGCTCTGAAGCAGAAGTGTGGCTTGCCTGGAGCTTCATTAGGAGCATGGCTCATTAGCATACCATCTCTGCCTTCCAGTGGTAATTAGCGGTCAGGGTCAGAGCAGTTGACATCTTTTATTTTGTTGTTGTCCTTCTGGGAAAGGCAGCTAAGGGAGTGATTGGCAGGAGGAGCTGGGTTTGCAACAGGATGGTGTCTCACCTCTCGAAGAGGGGGTGTCTGGGGAGGGAACAGGGTGAAGAACAGTTTGATTAGGAATGGGAGGAGTTGAATCCAAATTCCAATAACTGGCTGTGTTCATTTGGTCGCCTTTCACATTCGGACCTTCCTTTCGTCCACGTGAAGGCACACTTATTACACTAGCAGGTCCGACTCCATCCAGTAAGGGCAGTGCTGCACCCGTAAACGTGTGCCTGAGCACGCACGCACCAGGGCTGTGTCTACACTGGCAAGTTAGTTCGAATTAAGAAAGCTTAATTCGAACTAACTTAAGCCTTGGCCACACTAGGCTTTCATTAGTTCGAATTAAGGCTTCCTTAGTTCGAACCAATAAATTTGATTATACCTTTCGAACTAACCCTTAATTCAAACTAGTTAGTTGGAATTAAGTCAATGTGGCCATGTTAGTTTGAACTAACCAGCACATTGAGCTTAATGCAACTGACTAATTCGAACTAAGCAAGTGCCATGCATTCTAGTGGGGCCATGCTAGTTCAAATTAAGTTAGTGAGTTCGAATGAGTTAATTCGAATTAACTAATTTGAACTAACTTTGGTAAGTGTAGTCGAATTCCAAAGGGGTGGCCGTGTTAGTCTATTGTAGAAAGACAACAGAGTCCTGTGGCACTTTTAAAGACTAACAGATTTATTTATCACATGAGCTTTTGTGGGAGAAAATCCCACTTCGTCAGATGCTTTGAAGATGGGAAACTTACAGAACCATCTTCAAAGCGTCTGACGAAGTGGGATTTTCTCCCATGAAAGCTCATGCGATAAATAAATCAGTTAGTCTTTAAAAGTGCCCCAGCGCTCTGTTGTTTTGGTAAGTGTGGACAGGACAGTCTCTGCATACAGTGCAGTGTGGGGGTCACCAGGCCATGCAGTGCACTGAGGGGAGGGGTGGGCACCAAAGGGTGCTGTGTGCTGCAGGAGTTGGGGCCTAGGTGCAGAGAGAGGAGAAGGTGATGAGGCAGTGTGGGGGCCAGGGGGACTCTTCAGTGTAGTGAGAGGAGCCAGGAGATGCAACGAGGGGGAGGAGCCAGAGTGTTCACTGGCTAGACAGAAGAGATATGATCTGTGGCTCGTGCAGCAGGGGGAGGAGCTTGGCTACACTGCAGGGAGAATGGGGTATGGGGTACAGCTGGGGGAGACCGGGCCTTGTGATCCAGGGCAAACAAGGGGAGAATTCTGTGGGGCAAGCAGGGGAGGAGACAAGATGCAGTGGGGAAGGGGGCTGGCCAATAGAGCTTGAGGAGATGGTTTATGAGGGGAGTGGGGCGGCCCTGGGTCACTCGACACCAGAGCTCGAATCCAGCTGTGGGCTAAGAGTGGTGCCTGTTGTTTTACGACAAGGCACCCAGCCTGGGTTTGCTAGGGTGAATTCAGCCCTAAGTCAGAGCTCACTCCGCTAGCCGTTTTGCACGATCCCAGGTGACAGGCCCTGGAGGAGCCTCCCGGTGGTTTGGGGCAATGCCTGGGGATCTCGTGCAATGCCCCTGGGTGTCGTGCAACATCTCTGGAGGTCATGTGATGCCGTGCAGTCTTGTGCAACGCCCCCGAGTGTCGTGCAAGATCCTTGGATGTCAAATGCCACCGTGCAGTCTCGTGCAATGCCCTTGGGTGTCGTGCAACATCCCTGGATGTCGAGTGACGCGGTGCAATCTCATGCAACGCCACGCCCCTGGGTGTCGTGCAACATCTCTGGAGGTCGTGTGATGCCATGTGATCTCATGCAACGCCACGCCCCTGAGTGTCGTGCAATGCCTGGTGACCTTATGCCACTCCCCTGGATTTTATGCACCATTTCATGCAACCCCCTCACATAAGGCTGGGAGTGAGATCCCTTCGCTTTTTAAACAGGAGCTTGCTAGCCCAGTGGGTTAGAAAACCTGCAACAAATTCCCCCACCTGCCCCCCCCCAGACCCGGACGGTAGCACCCACTCATGCCTGCCAGTGCGTCACCAGTCCCCCTGGACTCAGCCTGGCAGCAGGGAAGGAGGGGAGCGTTTAATGAGCACTAGTGAAGCGCACTGGAGCCTGCTTTCAAGGCGGGAGTGGCTTTTAATAGATGCTGAGCCCAGCTCTGCAGAGAACTGCCTTCCCCTGTGTGTGGTGGGGTGGCCCCAGCCCTGATCCAATTCAGGAGCTGTTCTCCCGCCACTCAGAACATGAGATGCAGGGAGACATCCCACACTGTGCAGTCACCCACCTGGGTGGGAGTTACCTGGGTTCATGGCTCTAGGCCTTGCACTGAATTGGCCCGAGCGCGGATCAGGGTGCCTGGCTCCCCCATGAGAACTACACTGTGGGAAAAGAGCCGGATTCCCAGCCATGGAAGGAAGAAGGTTCATGCGGAGAGGGTTATTTTCCCTCTGTTTGGCTCTGGTGCGGCCACTGCTGGAATTGTGTGTCCTGGTCTGCTGCCCACGATTCAAAACGGACGTAGATAAATCAGAGGGGTCAGAGATGAGCCACTAGGAAAACCTACCTTGCAGCCACAGACTCCAGGAGCTCAAGTCATTTAGCAACACAAAGAGAAGATTAAGGGGGTGACTTGATTCCTGTCTGGCAGGACTTATGCGGGGAACAAGCATCGAACCTAGGGCTCTTCTGTCAAGCAGTGGAAAGTCTCACCTGGGTCTGCGGCTGGACGTGAAAGCTAGAGAAACGCAGACGGGAAAGAAGACGTACACTTTTTGTAGGAAGAATAATTAATCATTCGAACAATTTTCCAAGGGCCCGGGTGGATTCTCCATTGCTGGCAATTTTGAAATCAGGACAGGATGTCTCCCTAGATGACCATAATGGTGTGTGTCTCCCTCTCCCTCCCCCCCCCCCCCCCCCCGCTTGTCCTCGATGAAATAATGCCCCGCAGTGACAGTCCAGGGACAGCCGTGCCCCACTAGTGGAGTCTAGATCCCACTGACACGGCAGCAGAATATAATGACCTGTTTTGGACGATGGCCCCTGAGATTTTTGTCTGTCTTGGGATGCCACGGCACGGCGCCCGCTCGAGTTGTGCTGTAATCAATGTTGATTGCAGAGGGGAGAGTGCCCCCTAGTCTCAACTCTGCTCCCTGCAGCCCAGCACCCCCCTAGTGCCACACTGGGGTCAGCACTGACTGCCAAGGAAGAGTGCCCCCTACTGGCCCTCTGCCCCACACCCTGCAGCACAGCAACCCCTAGTGCTGCACTGGGGTCAGTGCTGACTGCCAGGGAGAGCGCCCCCTAGTGAGTCCATGCTCCACTCCCTGCAGCACAGCACCAGGGTGAGCACACGGTGCTTCCTCACTCACCCGCTTTCCCCGCTCCCAACCACGCGCAGTTCATCAGCCCCGTACAGGGTGCGCTCCAAGCAGATCGAAACAAATAACCAACACAGCAACCACAGCCCTCATCCCCACAAAGCCCGTATTCTTTTTTTGCTGGGTGGAGGGGAAAATCACACGGACATGGGCATGGACTGAAATCTGAGCAGCTGCCCACATTTTGGTGCTGTTCTGTGCGAGCTAATGGGCAGCGCTGGGACGTCTCAGGTGCCCTCCCTGCACACATCCGCAGTCATGGAAGCAAAGCGAGACAAATGAGGTGGAGACAGTCCAGCTGCTGGCATTTATGAATTGAAAGATAAAACCTCATGAATGTGGCTTGTGCGTTCCAAGCACTTAAACCTTCAGGGAAGGGGACTGCGTTGGGGGCAGGGGGTGACTTTATCAATGAACATTCAGCAAATAACATGATCATTAGAATCAGCTTCCGCCTGTGCAGCTGGTCAATTGCCTTTTATAGACAAAGACGCATGACGGGACTCCAAGGGATGCGATCAATGGGGCAATTGGCATGATGCTCATGGAGTCAACAGGGCCAGATCCCTGGCAGGTTTCAATCAGCGCAGCAAGGCCCTTTCCTGCTCCCACCCCGGTCGTCCATCAGTCACTCACTCCGCCAATCCTGCCCGCTCTTGACAGAGCTGTTTAATTTTTATTAGCCAGCTGTGACATGCTCAATCAATCAATCCACCGTGCAGAAGGGACATCGGGGAGGGGGGATTCCTCTCCCCCGACCAACGGTGGAAATTGAGACAGATGAAATAGGAACTTACACAGTTACAGCCTGGGGGGGATTTGGGGTGCTGGGTACAGGCCAGCTTCTGGAGTTGGAGAGAGTAATGATGGTGCATAATTTAGCGGGGGGAGGGGGAAGCTGGCACTAGGCAAATCAGGCTGGCCTTAGACCAAATGGCACCCCAGTCCCAGCACCCTCACTCCTCCACTTGTTAAGCGACTGAATCGCTTATTTTGTATTGCATTTGTAGCCCGCTTCACGATTTGAAAACAAGATTTGCACGCCTGATTTATCCCTGTCACATCAGACAATAAACTTGCACGCGAGGATCTGCAAATCTGTATTTATTCATGCCAGATCTCAGCAAATCGAAAAGATTCGTTTCCTCTCCACTTACAGAAACTTTTTTAATTGTAAGAGTAACTGCCATGTATTAATGGCAGGAAATGGAGCTGTGTCGCAGCCCTGGGTGGACCTGCGTGAAATAGCGTTACAGCAGGTGACAGCTGTCGAATGTTAACCAAAGTCCTTTTCCACAAAAGGTCACTTTTCCTGCCTTTACTCTCACTTGCAAACTGAAGCCAGCGTCAGAAGTATCTGAAGACTGGGCCAATGGCATTTTCAAGCGGTGTCAGTCTCTCGTCGGCCTATGTTTTAATGAGCCTGCGTTCGCCACTCACAACTCTGACCGGCACCGTGAGCAGAATCCTCAAAGCCATTCACACATCGGGAAAAGCGCCTTTCAGCTCTGTGGCAAGAATGAACGGAGAACTTCAAGTGAGAGTGCTTCCCGGGTGGCAAAACGTGCCGGACACTGTCCAGTTTGACACAGAGATCTTTATTGTTAACATCCAAACGTGCCTCACGTGTCAGCATCTGGTGGACGTCCGTACAGTTGTTCCAGAGTGTTTTCCTGTCCATCGGCTGCTTACCAAGATCATACAACCCCACGGGCACCCTGGTAAATCTGTCCTTCCTTAGTTGCTACCTTAAGACACACAAGCACTTTACAATTACGGCGAAACAAAGTTTGCCACATCACCGCTGGGCCCTTGCCTCACTTCAGTTCATTCGTACGTCTCCCTGATTGCCTGGCGCCGTCCCCCCATGTGCCACTTGTGCCTGGCTGGCCACAGTTCAGGTGGGTCGAGGAAAACGCCATTCTCCAAAAGCCTGGAAGGTTCCATGAGATTTTGCACAGATCCTGATTGGTTAGTGACAAATTACCACCTTTCTAATGGCTGGTAATTGGTCCCCTGCCCCGCCTCTTCCCTAAGGCCCCGCCCTGACCCGCCTCTTCCCTAAGGCCCCGCCCTGACCCGCCTCTTCCCTAAGGCCCCGCCCCTGCTCCCCGTTTCCTTAATTTTCTCTCAATTTTCCCTTTTGTCACTAACAATAAAAAACGGCCTCCCCATGCCCAGCACCCCCCATCCAGGCCTCCCTGGTGCCATCCAGGCCTCCCTGGTGCTAGTTGCCTGCCTCTAAATCTGGCCCTAGGGAGAAGGGCAGTAAGCCACCTATGGGTGGAGGTGTGAGAGGAGATGGCTGACTGAGTGACGGGGGTTGTATGACTGTGTGTGCACGTATTGTGCGTCTGTGGCTGTGAGCACTGCGGTTGTGCATGTGTACATGGTGGTGCGATTGTGCATGTTCATGGCTGTGTGGTTGTGCATGCACATGGCTGTGTGTATGGTTGCACATGCAAGTGTGTGTGGCGGTTGTGCAATTGTGCAGGCATGCAGCTGTGTGCACTGTGGTTGTGCACATGTGGGTTGCTGTTGGTATGCGCGTGCGCCCATGTGCAGCGGTGTGGAGTTATGCACCTGCCTCTGTGACTGTGTGTGGTTGTGTGTGTTTGTCCATGTCTGTGCATAGTGTGGTTGTGTGTGCGACTGTGGTGCACAGTTGTTATTTTTTACTTGCTTCATGGTCAATTCAAGGCCGGGACCACTGCATGTTATGCTGAGGTGCTATGCAAATGGGGGGCACCATATTGGGTTTCGGGGCAGCATTGCTTTGGAGGGGCACATGTATGCACACACACACACATCCCACATACAAATACACACAATACTAATGTAGTTGGATTTCTTGCACGTGGATGCTGCCTTTTTCCCACTCTCTAATTCATTTTCCTGTGTCTCACTTTCATTTTTCTTTCTCTCTATCTTGCCTTTTTCTCCTCTTCATTTTCTCCTTAGTTCCTTTTCCCCACTCTCTCTCCCCTTTCCCTCGTGTCTTTCCCTTGCACTTTTCTTCCGCTTCTGACTCCTCTCCGCCGTTGCTTTTCTCCCTTGAACTCCCATCTCTTCTTTCTTTCTTGATGATTTTCTCGTTAATTTTCCTTCTCCTCTTGCTCTCTGTTCCATTTCCTCGCTCACTCTTCATGCTTCTGTCTCTGGGTACTCGTGGCACCCCACTGCCCAGTCTGTGCCTGTGTGATCTCTCGGTCACACACACGCCCAGGCATTTTTCCATTTCACCCCATGCTTCTTCACTCCTCCCTTCTCTGGCTCCCCAGGAGATGCCTATGCAGCCTCCCTCCTGCACCCTGCTTCCGCCCATTGCCCCCTCATTGTCTCAAGAGCTGGTAACTCCCCCCCTCATCCCTCACTAGAAAAGTGGGTCCCTGCTTCTGGAGGCATTTTCTGGATGGCCAGCAACCCCAATCCTCTCCCCCTTTTGCATCTTGCCCGCCACAGGTGAGCTCCAAGTCCCGCTCCACCCAGCTCCCTGCTGAGTGTGCCAGACAGGTGGGGGGACCTGACCCAGGGGTGCAACTGACTGATTCTCCCATTGCCTGGCTCCCTCTGGCTGGACTCCATGCAGGGGCTGGGAAATTCATAGTGCCAAAGGTCAAAAGGATTCTGAGTTCCCAGCCTAGCTGCATTCTTGGCCCATTTGTCCTGCCCCCCAGGTGGAGGTGTATCAGCCTTCTTGCCCTATCCAAAATGTTGCCCATGCCTCTGGCTTGCTAATCTGGGTGCATGGGCGTGGGTCTCCGAATGCGACTGTGGCTTTCGCTCCACAAAGACCAAGGCTGGGCGGGTGGGCAGCCTGAATACTCCCGAAAGGTCACTCACGTTTATCACAGCGACTCATGCTTTCAGGTACCCTCACGATTAGTGTCCATTCGCTTCCTTCTCATCTCCTTTTCCTTCAAACGCCGCCTTTGAAATGACAGACAGGTTCAGTGGTCAAGAGATCCAACTGCACCCCTCGCCTCCCAGGGGAGATGGAGCGCTGCAGCCAGCTTCCTACAGACCCTCGGGAGGGGGGTAATTAATTAATACACACACCCCTTCGGTGTGGAGGGATGTTATTTGTAGACCAGGCAGGTGAGACACAGACAGGTGGAATGGCTTGCCACGAAGGAATAAAACCCAGGAGCCCTGACCTCCCACACTGCCCCGCCCTAACCACTAGACCCCACTCCTCACCCAGCGCTTGCAATAGACCCATGTGTCCTGGCTCCCAGCCCCCTGCTCTACCCACTAGACTCTATGCTTCCATGATGAGTGGGATGTCCATGCCTGGAGAAACTGAGCAGTGAGAGGGGATGTAGCCCCCTGGATCCTAGATTTTCCAGGACTGGCTCATGGCCCCAAAGAGAAAAGTGCTGATTTACTCCCTCGTGTGTCTGGTTTCATCCACATGCCCACACTCAGGGGACAGGAGTTCAGACCCTGGGGCCCCATCACCTCTCAGAAGGGGCTGCCACTACAGGCTACACTAACTGGTTCCAGTGTGACACAGACACCCCAGCAGGCTCTAAGACCCAGCAACTCATCACACCGAACAGCTGCAGGAGCGACAGTGAGTTGCCACTGACTCCTGGATGGATCCAAGCCAGCGCCCCCTACAGAGGAAAGGCCCCATGTGCTACTCCCCGCAGCCCGATTGGAGCCAGCACCCCCTAGAAGGGAAAGGCCCTGTGCCCTGTTTCCCACACTGAGTCTCTCTCAAGCCCCACTATCCTTGGGAATTTACATAAGCCCATACGCGCCTTAGCCCCATTCCAGCTTCCTGATGTGAAAGGCGAAGTGTGGTGGTTTATTTGGGGATCATGCCTGGCCCACGTCATTCAGGATCTCCCCAGAAACTGTGGGGAGATGGGTTCCTGGGATTAATGCCCCCTAGCTAATTCCTAACCTAGGAACAGAGCCGCACGGCCGCTGTGTGCTGGAACCCAGGAGGCTGGGCTCTTGTGGTTCTGGGGAACGTGCTGTGCATGCTCGGGGAGCTCCCACCCATTGCAGATTTGCACGTGCAAGTGCATGAAGTGGGGAGGCCAGCCTGGAATAGATGGGGGGGTGGTCTCTGGCTAGGAACGGGGAGAGGGGGCCTGCACCTCTGCCCTGCCCACGTCCATTCTGCAGGCAATTTCCCTGGAGGATCACAAGCTAAATATGAGTCAGGCGTGTCACAGTGTTGCCCCCACTGTGGGTCGTGTGTGCAGGGCGGTGTAAGCAAGACTCCAGGAGTGATTCTTCCACTTGTCTAGAGTCTTGTGTCTTGGCCTGGGTGCCACGTTTCAGGAGAGCTGTGGATGAACTGGAGAAAGTCCGGAGAAGAACAACAAAAATGACTAAAGGTCTAGAAACCATGTGAGGGAAGATTGAAAACATGGGGTGTGTTTAGTCCGGAGACAAGAAGAGGGGACGTGACAGTTTTCTAGGACATAAAAGGTTGTTACACGAAGGAGGGAGATGAATCGGTCTCGTTAACCTCTGAGGACAGGACAAGAAGTAATGGACTTCCATTGCAACGAGGGCAGTTTATGTTGGACATTAGGAAAAACGTCTTCATGCTCAGAGTGGTTAAGCGCTGGAATAAATCGCCTAGGGAGGTTGTGGAATTGCCATCACTGGAGATTTTTAAGAGCAAGTTGGACAGGCACTTGTCAGGGGTGAATAATGCTCGGTCCGGCCATGACTGCAGGAGATGGGAGCTGATGACCTTGTGCGGACCTTCCAGCCCTACAATGCTCAGACTCTACTCCCTCCAACTCCCTAGGGAGCCGGGAGGTGTGAGGCTGGGTTTTGGGAGGGGGTTGGACCCTGTGAGCTGGAGGATGTGGTATCTTTCCAGCGGGGCTGAGACATGGACCAGTATGACAGCCCCCATCCCTTGTCCAGTCCAGCAACTGGCTTACAAGAAAGAGGGGAATTGGGGGGAAGGGCTAGAGATGGGGGCAAAGAGGTGTGGAAGGGAGATTGGGCAAGGTGAGATAGGAGGGGAGAAATTTACAACAGCAAATACTCTGCCAAAGCCCACCCCATGGCAACGGCAGAGCCAGTGACATTTTCTCAAAGGAAAAAGGATGGAGAATGTCCCAAAAAATAGACTTAAAAAAAAAGTTTTCGCCCACTCACAAAATCTCTTTTCTGAATCTTTTCTCTGAAGATTTTCCATGTTTCATTCGACTCCTCCCCCTCACCCCCCACATTTTTCTCTTTCTCTTTCCCGCCAAGTCACTTTCCGAAAACTCAATGCTGCCTTTGTTCGTTCCTTCATGGAAACATCTGCACTTCTGGCATGTGGCGGGGATGGGGGATTTACCGAAGCAGATCAGGATTTTTATTAATTATTTTCTTCTTGTAAAATTCCTCACAAAAAAAACCTTGTGGGAACCCTCCAAATTGGGGCCAATTTCAGACCCCCAGCTATGGAAAGAAAGTCAAAGCTCTACAATTTCTCACAAAACTGGGCAATTCACCACCGTTTTTTCAACAATGGCTTCCAGCCCTGCTGTCCAGGTGAACACCCCACACTTTGGGCTTGGGGTTTGTTAGTCTGACAGGGACTAAGAAGGCAGTTTGGCCCAAGATGGGCTATCGAGCGTGCCCCTTGCCAAGGGTTACCACCACAGCCCGCTGCTAACAATGCCCGCAGTTTGGCAGAAACACAATTCCGGCTTCAATCTCAATGTTTCATCAGTGAGGGGAAAAAAATAACACAGGAATCAAGTGTTTCCTACACTTCATTATCAGCTGAGCCACTTCTCAAGGGGAGTTATTAATTAATGAAGTCGTTATCGCTTCGATTTGGAACTGATCTCCTTGCACCAGGGATCACCCGAGGAAGGTGGTGGGTATTTAGCAAACTCCTCCTTGGCTCCCCTGATCTCTAATGCAAGAGAAGATCAGCCAGGGTGGTTTGACCTAGAGGTTGCTTGTATTGAAACCCCCAGTACCCCGGGCAAGATGGGGTTTGGCCTGGGAGCCAGCACAAAGTGACAGGGCAGACACCGCTCCACCTCAGACTGGTGCCCATCAGGGGTGACACCACTGGACTCAATGGGGGGGGGGATTGCCCCCTTGCTGGCTTCCATGTAAACGTGCCCCCACCTCCTTCTCAATCCCTCTGAGGTGGCCAGTCCCCTGCATCTGGGGCCAGATCAGAGCTGGCACCCCCTAGAGGGGACGGTCTGTGTCCCAGTCCCTATCCCCCAGAGACAACAGGTCCCCTGCTTGGGACTAGATCAAAGCCAGCACCCCCCAGATCCAGCACCCCCTACTATCCCCTCCCCTCCACCTGTTAAACCAGAAAGTCACACTTCTATTCAGGCCCACGGGCTGCCTGACTGGGTTTTCACCTGCATCCGTACCAGTAGCTTAAACGTCCCATGTTATGTCCACCCTACCCCACCCCCCACCCCTGTGCTAGCCACTAGCCATCACTGCTGCATTGCCCCGGGGCAGCAGCCACTAGAGTCCAGGTAAGATCCCCCCCCCCCCCAGCTGGTGACAGGGTGTGGCGGAGGGCACACTCCGGGGGAGGCCCGTCCCCTCTTGGGGACACCACCGCTCCGATCCAGTCCCAAGGCAAGGGACTGGCTGGTTCAAGGGGGCAGAAAATGGGATCGGGGGCCTGTCCCCTCTGGTCTGGTCCCACGTCTCGGGGCCAAGGAGGGCATCTGGCTCAGCAGGTCAGAGAAGGGGGGAAATTGCACAATTCCAAAAGGGAAACCCAGGAAATCCAGCACAGCCCACACCCCAAATCGAGCCCAGACCACTTCTGGCTTCAGAAAGTGGAGGCAGAAGCAAGCTTGAAGGGTGATGAGCCGGCAGGGAGGAATGGGCAGGGACCAAGGGACCAGGTGGGCGGAAGGCAGGAGGAGGTCTGGACCTACTCCCACTAGGACAGATTTCCCAGTGCTTGGGACAGAGGAGGGTGGGAGTGGCAGAACCAGGCCAATGGGCTGCCATAAAGCAAACGAAGACACCCCAGGAGGAGAGCTGGCGAGGGGGGTCCCAAGGGCTGTAGATCCAGGGGCTGACGGACCTGACTGGTTCTCAAGGAGACAATGCTAAAGGGGCGGTTGCAAAGTGCCCCGATGCTGGAGAAAGACAGAAGGGACCCAGTATGAAGATGGCTCTTTAAATGACCTGAGAAGCAATGAGGAATCCTGCAAAAAGTGGCCACAGGATGCAGGATGGGCTGGGGAAACTGAGTCATGCAGGCTGGGGCACAAAATGAGCTAAACCTTATGAGGGCCATGAGAGGCCAGAAGAAAAGGGTCCACTCACCCCTGCTTGTCACTGGACAGTCCCAGCTTCTCCTGCCAAGGGGGGCGGGGGGCTGGGAGTCAGATTCTATCCCTAGGCTGGGAAGGAGAGTGGGGTCTAGGGGTTAGAGCAGAGGGCTAAGTGGAAGGAGCTCTAGTGGACTATGAGGAAGAAACTCTATGGTGCCAGAGCAATTGACATGGATCTAGCCCAGCATCCCTATGAAAACTTTTTCCTTCATCCCTCTCCTTTCCACTGGAATGCGGAGGACCCCCAACACCTTCCCTTCTCTCCAGCAGCCACCCCCGGCCTTCCCCATCCACCTCTGTGCTGTGCCTGGCACAACTGGCTTAATTACCAAAAATTCATTAGCGGGCCCTTAATTACTGTGCCAGCATAGCTGGCAAGCCAGCTGATTAATAGCTAGTCCCTTTCTCTGGGCGCCCTGTTCTGTAATTAATCGGACGCCGCTCCGGAGTGTGATATTAACGAGATCTACTTCCAGATCTGCCTCATTATACCTGTGACAGGCCCGGCAGTGACAGGAGGGGGAGGAGGGGAATCATCACTGGGGGGGCATCAGTTTCCAGGCTATTAGTTTTCCATTGGGGCCAGCCCAACATCGGTGCTGGGACTTTTCTGGGACACTTGGTGTGGGGGAGGTAGTAGGGAAGATTTGGGGGGGCTAGTGCTGCCACAGACAAAAGCTTCAGAGGTGCAAAAGAAGATGGGTATTGAGGGGGTGGTGCAGAGGGGATGAGAAAGAAAGGGGCAAGGGGGAGCTAGGCTGAGGTTTGGGGACAGAAAGAAGGTGATGAAGGCAGACTATTCTGGCAGACATCGTATGGCAGGGGTTGGGATTTTGGGGGAGGTCCCAGCTATGGACACTCCCGCAATGGAGCAGAGGAGATGGGGGGGGTTGGAGAGGAATCTGGAGGTTGGGGGGCTGTGTCCAAACATGGGCTGGGACTATCACTAGAAAGGCAACCCCCCCAGGCCACTACACCCCACCCCTGTCGCTGCATTCGGAACAGAGCCCCAAGTCCTGATTCCCAGCTCCCTGCTCTACCCACTAAACACACAAGGATCTGCCTGCACACTCATGCTCTCTCACACACACAGGCTATTCCGGAGTCCACTCACCGCAGGGGCACTTCCTCCTGGCTGCTGTGGGAATTGGCTCCCTGCAGCCCCATCCATCCATCACTCACTTGCCACCTCTCTCCCTGCAACTTGGCAGCGAGACTCTGGATCATGGTCTACACCAGGCACCAGCCCAGAGACCCTCTAATGAGTAGTTTCGCTGAGCCACCTGGCTGCCATGATCATGGTCCTGCTCTGTGCACCTCTGCGTGTGCTAGCCCTGTAGTGCAAGGGACCAATGGGGATTCTCTGTTAACTCAAGGGAGTCCATGGGGCTGCAGCTCTGGACCAGCAGGAGCTCAGTTCTGCCCATGCTGCTGCTTCCATGTAGTCCTGAGGGGGCAGCTGAGGTGGCAGCCAGGGAGTGTGATGAGGGTGCAGAATTGGTACGGCCAAAGGGATCCTGACTGGCCCTGGGACACAGGGTCTCTGCCCTCCAGAGAGCACCAGCTCCCATCCAGCCCCTGTTTCCCAGGGACTGGTTCACTCAGGAGTCAGACTCCTGTGCTCTAACCCAGCTCTGGGAGGAGAGTGGGGTCTAGGGGTTAGATCAGGGGAGCCTGGGAGCCAAGACGCCTGGGTTCTCTCCCCAGCACCGGGTGGGGAGTGGGGCTTAGTCTGAGCTTCACCCCCATGCTGCGTGCGAATCGCCCCGTGGGACACACATTCCGGAGGAAGGGAGGTTCTCAGCGAGTGGCTTGGAGCTGCAAGACACTGAGAAATTCATTTTGCTGCAGAATTGGGGGTGGGATGGGATCCGCTGCAGTGAACAAAGCCAGGTGGCTGGGGCGGGGGCAGGTCACTGCAGCTGGAAGGTGGGGTGGGGCTGGGGGGTAAGTGAAAGCCCTGAACGTAAATGAGGCTTCTCAAGAAAACAAAGTACGGAGGGAAGGAATGGGGGGCTGTTGAGGAGCTGAGAGCTGGGGCAGGAGGGGCTGCTAGTCGGGAGTGGGGACATAAACTTTGCTCCACACCCAGCTGTTCCTCCCGCTCCACGGTGACATGAGGGCATCGCTCAGGTCCTTCCCCCCACCCACAGTGGCTGACAAGGGCCTCTCACACCCACCCCTCAGTGCCATGTCCCAGGGGTGTTGGGGGCCACCACAGAGTCTGGCAGTCTGCTCCAGCCAGGAGGAAGGGGATTTGGGGCAGAGAGAGAAAAGCCAATGAGTGGACAGGCTGGCATGGAAAGATGCCCCTCGATCCTGCTCCACAGCCCCTTGCTAGCCCAACCTGGCGCCCCCCCCCCCCCCCCCCGCATACCCCGGGTGTGTCCAGCCCTGGCCCCACTGCAGACAGAGGGCGATTCCAGATTGACACTGGAGGGCCAAGATCACAGCCTTCCTGGCTATTTCCATGGTGGTGTTGGCTGGTTTCCATCACCTCTGTCCTCCACCTTTCCCGACCCAGGTGAGATGACGCTGAGGGATAGGCCCCAGAGTCCCCATTTGACCCCCCTCCCTGCCCCACAGCCCCTTCTGAGTGGAGCAGAAGACACCTTGTGGGCCGTGTGAGGCGTGCGCGTGCCCATCAATCCCTCGGGGAACAGGGAGGAAAATTAAAACAACAGCCTCCCGCTGAGTGGAGACGGGCTGTCAGTGCATGTCACCCCGCAGGACAGGGGAAGCCGGGGATCCTGGCGGGGAAAGACAGCCAGGTGCAATGCAGGCAAATGTTGCATGCAGCAACCAAGAGCCCTCTGCTAGCCCCCACACACAGACATCCATGTACGCACTAGGTTGTGTGGCCCAGGGGGCCCTGGACTTTGAACGGTACACACCTGGTTCAAGTCCTGACGTGGCCACTGACCTGCCTGGTGACCTGCAGTGCGTCACATCCCTGTTTTCTGACTGGTAACATGGGGATGACTCTGACCCCTTTTGGAAAGTGCTTGGAGCTGTACGGCCAGCCCTAGATCCAGGTCAGGAATGAAGACAATTCCTTGCCCTGGAGATTTCTAGCACGTGTTCAGGCCGGGTTGGTGTCTGCCAGTTGTCAGTGCTACCCAGGGTTAACTGGGACTCATGTGGCGGGGTTGAGCAGCTGAGACACCCCAGGACGGGAACGATTCCCACAGGGCTGGGGGGAGAAGCCCTTGGTTCTTGGCTGCACCGGCAGCGGAACTGGAGCAGATGGTGGGGGGCAGGAAAAGGGATGCTGGCTGGCAGGGTGGGCATCCCCTGTGATAGGGAGGGGAGCTGTTAGGGGTGCCTATAGCTGTTAGAGCAGATTCACCAAAAGGAGCCCACTGTGATCCTTGGGAGCTGGCGAGACTCCACACCTGGGATGGGCAGGGATCCCCTTGTGAATTCCCCTGGAGCCAGGCCGAGTTACGTTGGCTGCGGATCAGGCTCCTCACTAGGAACCCCTGGAACTGAACTGAATTGAAGAGCAAATGTGGGGAACATTTCCTCCCTGGCAAGCCCGGTGGAGCGGCCGGGGATGTGCAGGAGCGAATCAGCTCAAGAGGTGCACGAGTGCCAGCTTCCAGTGTGTGTTATGGGAACTCTGGGAGGCTTCTGCTAGGATCAGGGCTTCATTGTACCATGGACCCTGACTGAGACCAGCCTCCCATTGCCCCTCTTGTGCCCCAGAGGCGGCTTTTGGGGTAGGTGAAACAGGCGCCCGCACACCTCGGGCCTGAGCAGTGAGGGGCCACTCATCAGACGCTTGAAAAGGTGGGATTTTTTTCCCACGAACACTCATGCGATAAATCAATTTGTTAGTCTTTAAAAGTGCCCCAGGGCTCCTTGTTTGTTTTAACTATGATCAGTTGGTTTGCGTATGTGTCGGTTTTGTATTATAGGTTCTGGGTACTCCTGGTATATCTGGATCTCCACGCCTGCAGTGTTTCTGGGTGACAGCCCCAGACACGTGCTGAATGGCCCATCAAGGGAACTCCATGAATCCAGTACACCAGCTGCATCAGTTGTTCCCAGCCAGTGTCCCGGGGACCAAAAGTGGCCCATTGGGGGTTGCAAAGTGGCCTGTGGCTCCCCTCCTGCTGGCTGCAGAAGGGAGATGCTGCCTAAGGACCTAGGCAGAGTGTGTTTCCACAGGGCTAAAAGATAGTGCAAGCTCCTTGCTGCAGCCAAGGGGATGGGAGATTGGCACTGCCCTCACCCTCTCTGTAGCAGGGAGCACGGCAAAGCACTCCGCCTAGGTCCCTAGATGCTGAGGTCCCTACTGGAGCCAGAAGCAGGAGAGCACTGATCTTCCATCCTTCTGGCTACCGAAGGGAGCCTCTGCCTAGGGACCCAGGTGGAGCGCACAGGAGGGTTACAGGACACCTGAAGTTTCCCTGCTGCAGCCAGAGAGACGGGAGATCAGCAAGGAAGCAGCCTCCTCACTGAACTCCTTCCAGCTGGCTGCAGTGTGGGTCCTGCTGGTGGAGGCTGGTCACCCTTCAGGGTTGTAAAAATGGTATCTGTGGCCATGACCTGAAAAGGTTGGGAACTGCTGGGCTACTCCTTAGCAGTCACCCGGCCGTATAAGTCAGCCCCGGGGACAGGGGACTCTGGGGCTTTTCCAGGCCATGTGCTATGGTTGGGGCAAGCCACATGGCAAAGGGACATAAAGCGCAGCTGCTCCATCCCCAGCTGGCCTTCGTTCCTGCTTCCTAGCTCTGGAGCAACTCATCTGCCACTGAAGCTGGGAAAGAAAGGATGGAGAATCCGCCAGGCACTGGACGTGCATCAACGGGCTGTACAAGCCAAGCTGGAGACTCTACAATTCAGTGAAGAATCTGATCTATATGGACTTAAGTCTTTGTCTGCATCTGATGGCTTTGACCATTTACCATCTCCCTTCTCAGCTGTTTCTTTTCTTTTCCTTTTAGTTTAGTCACTAAAGGACTGGCTGGTGGCGGGTATTTGGGGTTAGATGCAATCTGACATTGGGCTGCCGATGCGGCTGTCCCTTTGGGGGTCAGAACATTTCGGTAAAGGGAACAGAGTTTTAAAAACATCCCTTTACTGGACCTAGTTGCTAACTGGAGCTAGAGACTGACATGCAGCAAAGGGGGTTGGCACCAACTGTGCAGTTTTTTGGTTTAGCTTCTGGATCATGATTTGTGATTTGTGGCTGGCTGGTGAATCTCACTGCGAGTGCCTTGAGAACTTGCTGTCCTTTTTGCAGCCTGCCCTGCCCTTGGCATTTTCAGGCACTGCCGGGTCACAGTGTGACAAAGGGGTGTGATTTTTGCAGACACCCAAGCAGGCAGGTGGAGCTGCCTGGAGCTGCCTGTACAGAGCTGATGGTCGGACACGTCGTAACCTGGCAACTGATGGGGGGGGGGGGGCATTCTCTGCCAGAGCCAGCCGGCTGCGACAAACTGGAACAAGGAGAGGGATGGAGGCGATGAGCCTGTTGAGGCTGAGCTGGATGCTGGGCTGTGGCCCAGGGGACTGAAGAGGGAAGAGTTCAGGATGCTGGGCTTGAGTTTCCCCCCAAGTGGCCTTTTCCTAAAGTTCCTGATTATGGTGCTAACCAGATCTGCTATGCAGTGTTCCTGGTGCCTAATAAAGCTGCGATTTTCCAAACTGCCTGCGAAGGTGAGGTGCAGGGCCCCTTGGGAGGGTGAAAGCTTCCCCGGGTGGACTCACTGCAGGACACTCACAGCATGAACGGGGGGGCTAACCATTCCCCATTCAGAGCTGGGAGGTGTTGTAGCCCAAGAGGAATGTGTTCTGGGGAAGGGTTGCCCGGAAAGGAGATGTGCTATGTCGGAGTCCTGCCTGGCTTCACTCAAAGTGGGTCCAGCGCACCAGGACTGTGACTTCCTGACTCAGTTACAGAGGGAGACACAGCCCCTGCTGCAGAGACCACAAGCCAAGCAAACAAGGGGCAGGAGGGGAAACCAAGGCACAGCACGGAGACGGGATCTGCCCAAGTACAAACAGTCAGTCCCAGAGCCTGTCAGAGAACCCAGGAGTCCTGGCCTGCACTACAGCCCCTGAGCCTCACTGCCACTACTCACTTTAGGGGGAATTCAGGGATCACAGAAAGGAAAGAGGGGAAGAAGTCAAGGAGCAGATGAGGGACTTCTAGGAGAACTGGAGACCCTTGTGCACCCTGCCCCAGCAACATCAGCACCAGTTGTAGCTGCCCCCACCTGGTGCCTCCTGCCAGCCTCAGCAGGGGCACCCACGAGAGGGTCAGCGTCTCCGTGACCTGCTCAGCAGCTCCTCTGCCGGGTCTAGCTGATTGCCACGGTCGTCTGGCAGCCTCTGTATCCCGCCGGCACCTGTCTCTGCACGGCAACCAGCCAGGGAATGCCAGCCGTAGGGGAGGGACGTTCCTGGGTAACCTTGGCTCTGCACGTGGGTGTCTCTGTGTGTCCGGGAGTGTGCACACATGTGGTATGCATGTCTGTGTGTCCCCAGCTGAGTGTGTGTTGGGGAATATGCACACATGTGGGTGTGCATGTCTGTGTTCATCTGCTGCGTGTCTCTGCGTCTATTCAAGTTTGTGCATGAGTGTATCTATCTCTAGATTGCTGCTCTCCCCATCTACATCTCTGTCCTTGAGACCCAGCCCAGCAGAGAACAGCCCTCCCCCTCCCCCTCACTGTCAGCTCCTGTCTCTGCTCCCCAGACAAGCCGGTTGTGGCAGGGACAAAGCGGGAGGGGGGGGGGTATAGGAAGGTGAGGTTCCCTGGGAGCCAAGTGGAGGGCGGGGGGTGAGAAGAAGGTTCTCTCGCTAGAGCGCGGCTTTTATTTTTAGTCATTCCTCCAGCTGCCTTGGGCACCCCAACCCTGCCCCTGTCCCGCCAGGAGGTCCCGAGCTGGCAAGACACTAAGAGGTGGTGGCAGACCTGGAATGGGTTTGGTTCTGTCCCAATTCCACCAGAGTGACCCATCGGGCTCCAGTGGGGTTCAGCTTACGTGGGGAGAAGCAGAGGTGAATATTTAAGACAGTGGCTGCATTGGCTTTCCCGCAGTCTTTGGGGATAGAGAAACAGAGGGTGGGCCAAATCGTCTGCTGGAGTAATTCATTATTGCAGGACAATTTCAGAGAAACTGTGCTGATTTACACCACCGGCCTCACTGACTCAAATAATAGAGTGACATCCATTGACACCAGCTGGCCCTAAACGCCCCCCAGGTCTCCCCATCTACCTGGGGAGCTGGCTGGAAGGTCAGGGAGCTATGGTCAATGTGGGGTTCCTCTGCCCCACAGCCAGCCCCATCAATCCTCTGGTGGGAGGAAGCCTCAAATATTTAGGAGCCTCCAATGCCATTCAATGAGGCAGGGAGGCCCCCCCTTCAGAGCCTTGTTACACAGCGACACAGAGCAGAGGCTACAAATTTTGTCGGCCTTCTGGCCACTTTCAGACCTACAAGAAGCAAAGAAGTAGCTGGTGCATCTCATCCCTCCTCAAATCCTATTATCTCTGGGAAGCTGAGGCTGCGCCACAGCCAGTGGCGACTGATCTAGGATATAGGGGGGAGAATGGAAAGCCCCTCTCTGGTGGTACAAGCCCCTGGGACACAGCTGAAGGCAGATCTGAGCGGGAGCTTGCCAGCTCCTTTGTAGCCTGCTGTCAGCATCTCTCAACACGGAGGAGATTCCCACCCAGTGAGGAAGCCAGCAACCTGTCCGCCTGGCCTGCAGTCTGCCAATTTAGCCGCTCATGCAGGGTGTGTGAGAAGCTGGGGCAAACTGAGAGATTTACAGCTTCCTGGGAGGACCAAGGATTCATTTGAGAAGTTGCACAGGGCAAGTTCGACATTTCCCGCAAGATGAAATTGTTTAAAAAATCATTTTTCCCCAGGTCACGTGAAATCCTGTGTTTTGATTCCAATTTTTTATTTGCTGGGTTTGTGAAAGGCAGCTGTGTAGCCCTATTTCATGAACTCACCGGGACTCAAGGAGATAATGAAATTGACAAGGTTGTAAACATCGCTGGGTGACGGCCAGTCTGGGTATGTTCCTTGATGAATCGTTCAAGGATAGTGTGCATCACAGATGGCAACAAACGGATCCATGGAGCGTGAGTTTTCCTTCTTGGAGAGAGCTGCCACCCCGTTTCTCAATCTTTTCAAACCAGTACAGCCCCTTGACCTTTGGCTGAAGGACTGATGTCACGTTCAGCAGCAGAAATGTGGCTCCTAGACTATTGTGGCCAAAAGAGCTAATGCAATCCTGGGCTGTATAAACAGGGAATCTCGAGTATGAGCAGAGAGGTGATTTTCCCTCTGTATTTGGCCCTGGTGCCACCGCCTGCTTTAATCCTGTGTCCAGCTCTGTGGCCACGATTCAAGGAGGATGGTGATAAATTGGGGAGGGTTCACAGAAGAGCCATGAGAAGAACTAAAGAATTAGAAAACCCACCTTGTAACGATAGACTCAAAGAGTTCCATCTATTTAGCTTAACCAGGAGAAGGTTAAAGGATGACTTGATCCCAGTCTGGGAGTGTCTGGGGAACAAATATTTAATCATAGATTCTTCAGTGTAGCAGAGACAGTTCTGACACAACCAGCTGGAAGTTAGAGCTAGACAAATTCAATCTGGAAATAAGGCATCGATTGGACAAATTGGAACACTGGGCCGAAAGAAACCTCATGAGGGTCAACAAAGACAAGTGCAAAGTCCTGCACTTAGGACAAAAAAATCCCATGCACTGCTACAGGCTGGGGACCGACTGGCTAAGTAGCAGTGCTGTAGAAAAGGACCTGGGGGTTATGGTGGACGGGAAGATGAATATGAGCCAACAGTGTGCTCTTGTTGCCAAAAAGGCCAATGGCATATTGAGCTGCATCAGTAGGAGTATCGCCAGCAGATCGAGGGATGTGATGATTCCCCTCTATTCGACACTGGTCAGGCCACATCTGGAATACTGTGTCCAGTTTTGGGCTCCCCACTACAGAAAGGATGTGGACAAATTAGAAAGAGTCCAGCGGAGGGCAACGAAAATGATTAGGGGGCTGGGGCACATGACTTATGAGGAGAGACTGAAGGAACTAGGCTTATTTAGTCTGTAGAAGAGAAGACTGAGGGGGGATTTGATAGCAACCTTCAACTACTTGAAGGGGTGCTCCAAAGAGGAGGGAGTTAGGCTGTTCTCGATGGTAACAGAGGACAGAACAAGGAGCAATGGTTTCAAATTACAGCTGGGGAGGTCAAGGTTGGATATTAGGAAAAACTTTCTCACTGGGAGTGTGGTGAAGCATTGGAATGGGTTACCTAGGGAGGTGGTAGAATCTCCATCTTTGGAGATTTTTAATGCTCGGTTAGACAAAACCCTGGTTGGGATGAGCTAGTGGGAGTGGTCCTGTTTTTTAGCAGGGGGTTGAACTATATGACCTCGTGAGGTCCCTTCCATCCCTATTATTCTATGATTCTATGATTTTTACCAGGGAGGGTAATTAACTGTTGGAACAACTTACCAAGGGTCACAGTGGATTTTTAAATCAAGATTTGAATTTTTCTAGGATTCTTTCTGCTCTGCGAATTGTTTGGGGGAAGTCTCTGGCCTGTGCTATGCAGGCAGTTGAACAAGATGATCACTATGGGCTCTGCTGGTCTATGAAACTCCTGAGATCGCTGTTCAGAGCATTGGGTTCTGCTGTTAAAAAAAAAAAAAATCCATTTTAAAATATCAAGTCAATTCCCACATGAAGAAAATCAAAATACCGCCTTCTAAAAATGGCCAAATGGAATGTTTTGACATTTTGGAAACGCTTTCGATTTATTTTATTTTATTTTATTTCCTAAATGAAAATTCACCGAAATTGACATGCTCCTGCAGGAAGGTTTGGTTTTGAAGAACTGGCACTTCCCAGTGGAAACAAACATTCTGCTGGGAGATTTTTCACCTCCTCAACATCCGGATGTCCGAATCCTGTCCACCTTGGAGGGAGACAGGACACTGCCAAGGATGGATTCCTGCTGGCGCCGTTTCCCAGCATGGTGACTCTGAGTAACATGCGGGAGTGACTGGCATCTGGGAAGCCTAAGATGAGCCATTTGTGCTGAATGTGTCACTCCTTGTCTCAGTCAGCACTGAGCTGTTCCATTCCTTCTCAGGGAGCCCTGGCAGATTTGACTGGGGAAAACCTGCAAACCATTTATCTTGCCGTGACAAAGAAAAAGCTTCATTTAAAAGGAGCTGTCATCCTTCAGTCCCACGAACAGCAAGCTGTTCCCTGGAGTACATCAGAGAAACAGCCATGGCCAGCACCCAGCCTCGGTTCCTCCAGATCCTCAGCTGTTATGGACCCATCGAGACCACTTTACCACAGCTGCACCTGGATTTAAACAGAGGAGGCATCTTTGTGCACCTTGTTCCCACATTAGCTGAGGAGTTCTGCGGTGTTTGCCTCCTTGGAACCAGCCTCACCAATTTGGTTGGGTCGTCTTTCCATGTGTGTGGGTGAGACCGAGAGAAAGACGTATGTCCACACAAATGCATCCCCTGCCTCCACTGCTGAGCTAAAATCTCAAGGCAAACCTCAACAGAGAGTAAACCAGAGTGGTGTGGGGCAGGCAGAGAAACAGCAAAGAGCCCTGACCTGGGGCACACTTACATGCAGTCAGACTTTACATGAGGGAAGAGCGTGTGAGGACACCAATGAAAAAACGGAGCGCTGACCATGCCCCAATACCCATGGGTCAGTTGAGCTCCATATAAACCCCCCGAGAGTTTGCGGTGGGCATCACGTCACATGTCAGACTCTGGGCAGAGGTGTCAACTTCATAGCCAGAGACACTCAGGGTCTTTAAATCATGATGGAGTCTCAGAGAACTGCTCCTAGAAACTATGGGACCAGACCCCAGCTGTTGTGAATGGGTCTCACTCCACTGGAGTTAATGGTGCCACACCCCAGCTGTGTGAATGGACGTCACTCCATTGGAGTCAATGGGGCCAAATTCCAGCAATGTGAATGGATGTCACTCCATTGAAATCAATGGGTCCCGATTCCAGTTGTGTGAATGGTTGTCACTCCATTGGAGTCAATGGGACCAGACCCCAGCTAGTGTGAATGGGCCATGGCTCATGGAACTAAGTCGATTTACATTGACAGAAGTTCTTTCCCCTCATCCTTATTTTGGCATCTTAATGAAAGTAGCCAGAAGACTGATGGTTCTGAAGATCTGGGCTCCCGTGGATTTTACTGTGGAGTGTAAATATGTTCAATGAGCACTTGCAGCTTTTGTAAGCATAAATATAAGCAGGGAAAAAGAAAACAAACCTTCGCTATAATGTGTTCCTCCCAGAAAGGAATTAACCTTCTTCTTAATGGGCCATGGTTTGCATATTATTCTGGGCTTAACATTCATCTAGCTTTTGTCTTCGGTGTGTGAGTGTGTGTGTGCGTATCCTGTGTATGGCTCTTTGCCTATAAGTTGTGTTTGGATGCACACCAGTGTGTATGGGTGTATTTGTGTACGTGTGTGCCTGTATGTGGGAGAAATGTATTTGTAAATGGCCCTGTGTGTGTATGAGGTGGGCAAGAAATGGCCTCTGAGATCCACCCCATGCAAGGGGCTTCCACAGCCAGTATGGACTTAGCGAAGGCTGCTGCTCCCAGACCCAGAGAAGGGGGATCAGGGTGAAACTGGAATGCACTGCACTGAGGCTATTTTCTGTCTGTCCCCCTCCCCATCCCCCCCCGTCACCCGACATGGCCTATAGATGGCAGGGCATGAGTTAGAGCAGCCTCAAGGTTGCGCTACCTGACACAGGGGCCATGTTCATAATCCAGGGAGCAGAAAGGGTAACATAACCTTTGACCCATCCCTATGGACAGGGATGGAGGTAGTGGGAATGACCCTTGTGACCCTTTGGCGAGAGAACTGGGGGCAGGACCGTGTGGCATTCCCTCTTAGGAGGAAACCAGCCCATCCCTTCCTCCCCTAGTCTGATGAATCATTTTCTCCACTTGAAACAAATAAGCAAAACAGCTCAGGCTGCCTTGATCTGATTGTGCATCTTGTGCTGAGGAAACCCTTGACTAGGCCCCCTACGTGCAATTCCCCCTCCTGCACCCGCCCCCCCACCTACAGAAATGCAGCAATCCTGCAATCTCATTTTGTGCTCGTTTTCTTCACGTTCCTCCTCAAAGGGCTTGCCTCATTCCCACCACCATGGGCTCTTGAAAAACAACCCTCTTCACACCCGGGTCAGCATGGGGGACTTGTCCTGTGGGACTTGGGAATTCTTGCATGTCAGGACTACCGGGTTCTTTCCTCAGCTGTGAGAAGGAAATGGTGTCTACTAGTTAGAGCAGGGTCTTCCGAAGCATTTTCTTGGTAGTGCCCTGGAATATTCTGGCTGGAGCAGATGACACATTCCTAATTTATCAGTGACTTGGCACTGAGCTGGGGACTCCCTCAAGGGCTCACACATTCCCCAAACTGCCGTGCCCCAGCCATGGAGTGAGTCACCCACCAGAGTGGACAGGTTTCTCTCTGTGACTTCTTGGGTGACTGGGGAGACAACGCAGCCCAAAGAGCCCACACCCTCTTCCTCTGCCCTTCTCCAGGGTCCAGAGGAGTCAGCGCACCTGGTCTTAACCCTGCCCATTGTGAGTTCAGTCTGGTGCCCTATACAGGATGGCATCACACAGGGAAGGGCCAGAGGGGGTCACTTGGAGCTGGATTCCTGTAGGCACCCACCATCTGGGAGGAGAATGAGGAATGGAAGGTGCCGAGGACGGAAGCTAGGGGATGGTCCAGGAGTGATCACACCAGGTTAGCCAGGGCAGTGCTGCTCCAGTGTCAAGGCGTTTGTGCTGCACAAGTGTCTTTTCTTGAGCTGGAGATATTCCTTGGGGCCTTCTCCAAAACTGGGTATGAAACTACTCAGCCGCGCTGTGGATTTCTCCCAGATTCTTGCTTTTCTTGCTCTCCGTCATGGACAGAGTAAAATAATCTGCTCCCCTAAGCAAACCTGGACCCATAGCCCCACCCCCAGCTGCCCATTGACCTGTAGCCCTGCCCCACTGTTCTGCCTTCTGCCTGCCCCATACAGCACCCTCTGCAGTCTCAGGCGGCGTCTCTGCACAGGGCAGCTCCCCTCTTGGAGCAATGGGCTCGGGCTGTCTCCAGACTCAGGCAGATGCTCAAGGAGAGTGTGAAAGGATGCAAAGAGGCTCTGTTTGAGGCCCTGAACCCAGAGGCCAGATTCTCTTCTGCCGGCCTGGGGTCTGCAGCCCATCAGGAGCTGGATTCCACCCCCCTCCCATGAAGGGAACAGTGCACAGCACCTCGGCAGCAGAGGCAGCCTTTAGCTATTGGGGGCCCTAGGTGAAGGCCCATTGCGGGGCCCCCTATAGGCCTGCAGGGGCTCCCCCTGTAGCCTCCCCCCCACAGCTACGGGCCCCTGCCCCAGCAGCCAGCTTCTCCTCCTGCTGCCAACCGAGGCAGACACTGCTTTTGGGGTAGGTAAAGTAGGAGACGGGGCCCCTTACTGCTTGGGGCCCAAGGCATGTGCCTGCTTTGCCTCCCCCAAAAGCCAGCTCTGCTTGGTGGAGCTGCCCTCTCCACATCTGCGATGCAAGCGAGGAGATACCTGGGGTGGAGATAAACAGGCTGCCCCACACAGATGAATGAACCCAGCCAAATCCTCTTGCCAGCGGTGGCCAGGGCGTGGGGAAGGGAAAGGACCCTGGAAGCACTGAGCAGGAGTCATGGGAGGCAGGACACCATGAGCACAGGGAGCTAATTTACTTCAGCCTTTAGTCGGCTACATCCCAAGCGAACACTCGGTCCCCAGTGCGGAGCCAAGGTCAGGGAGAGAAACCAGCAATGGGGAATTTTATACAGTTGACAGCTGAGGGGGGCCAGGGACAGACAGAAGGATGGATGGATGGTACACAGAGAGCAGAGGATGTGGGGATGGATGGCAGGATGTGTGGATGGAAGGATAAACAGATCGCAGAGACTGTGGGGTTCCAGACAGGAGTCACAGCAGGCAGTGCAGGGGGGTGTCAGACTGCCGAGGGTGTGTGTGTCATCCTGGGGATTCATAGACAAGGCTGAAATAGTCCAGTCCCAAATTCTTCCATTGTCTTATCACACTTTGTCCAGCCCTGCTCTGCCCCCTCCCTACTATCTCCCACCTGTCCCTGCCCCCCGACTCAGGCAGTGATCATATCCTCAATGATGTGGCAACCCCAACTGTGGCTCTGAATCCTGCAGCCCCTCCCCCAAGCCCTCCGTTCTACCCCCCGCACTTCCCCTCCTGCGCAAACCCTCTTAGACTCCATTCAATATTAAGCCTCTTTAAGGAAAATCCCCTTTGTTGCCACAGCTAATCCCCGGCGCAGCAGGGGCGGTAATTGGATCCTGACTGTTACTGGCAGAACGAGGCCACTGCCAGGCCCGAGGCCATGTACCCCGGCCACCAGACCCGGACTTTAGTCTGGGGAGCCCCCAGGAAAGGAAAATGCACCCATTGCACCATCCATGCTGGGCCGGGGAGCAAACCATGGCTACCTGGAGCAGCCCGAGCATTCTCAGCCCCCACCCAGCACGCGCAGAGAACTGCAAGCAAGATTGTCTGTCTGTCCATCCATCCTCTCTATCCATCAGTCCAGCTGTCCATCTGTTCATCCACCCCTATACACACCATTCTATCCAGACAGCCACCTGTCCGTCCATTCATCCATCCATCAACCCCTCTGTCCATCCATCCCCATACACACTTCCCTAACCATCTATCTGCATTTATACTAGGCCCAACACCATGGTCTCTGGGAATTTGCCCCCATACACCCGACCTTGAAAGGTCTTTTAAAGATACAGGGCCCAGTGCTGGCTCCCTGCCATGGCGAGAGTCTGACCAGAGTGCGCTGAGGTGAGGAGAGCCCCGGCCCTCCCCCAGAGGAACATAGGAAGTGTCTCCTGTCTGGAAGAGATATCATAGAATCATAGAATAATAGGGTTGAAGGGACCTCATGAGGTCATCTAGTCCAACCCCCTGCTAAAAAGCAGGACCACTCCCCCTAAATCACCCCAGCCAGGGTTTTGTCTAACTGGGCCTTAAGTATCTCCAAATATGGAGATTCCATCACCTCCCTAGGTAACCCATTCCAATGCTTCACCACCCTCCTAGTGAGAAAGTTTTTCCTAATATCCAACCTGGACCTCCCCAGCTGTAATTTGAAACCATTGCTCCTTGTTCTGTCCTCTGTTACCATCGCCTCACATGCATATCTTTATCCCACTCCATGATGGCCAAACACTTCCGCACTCTCTACTCTCAGGCCCTCCTCACCACACCAGAGTGGCCATTAGGCAGCAGGACTAGAAGCATCCAACTTCTGAGGCCTGCTTCCCTTTTATGAGCTGAGTGTGAATGTCAGGGGAAGGTGTCAGTGGAGGGTATCGGACTCTTTTCTGGATCATCATGAGTGGCAAAGCTGCTGCAAAAAAATCAAAAATGAAAAGCACCACAGTATTTTGCAGAAACCACACTGCCGGGATTCAGTGCTCCACAACACTGCAGCACGGCGCAAGGATTCAGCACTCCACAACGCTGCAGCCATGGTGAAAAGATTCAGTGCTCCACAACGCTGCAGTCACAGGACAAGGATTCAATCCTAGGATATTTATTCAGTCCTGTCACACTACAAAATGCTGTGGCCCCGTAGCGAAAGCGAATGCCATCATTTCTGCAGGATGTTTCAGTAATGGCACCAAAAATTACCAGAATGATGGCCGAGATTGGAGCAGTGAAAATACCCCCGGGTTTCTACAGCACTCTGCAACGTCGCTGAAAGAAGAAATCAGAGTGCTAGAGAACGGTGCAGCAACACTTCAGACGTTTCAAGAATAAGTCACAGCCTGCTGAAGTGACACTGCAAAAATCCCACCAGCATCACAGGGTGCTGCGAAGTTACTATAGGGGTTATCTAGATTGTGCCCATGTCCCTGCAGAAAGGCCTGCCATCATTCTAGGGCACACAAGTCACTATGCTCCAGCAGGGCGTAGATTGCTTCAGGGCCACAACGAGAGTCACCAGACCGCTTGCCATCTTTGGTGCAGCAACCCTGCAAAAATAGGTGCTGGAGCCTCCCAGAAGGTGCAGGAACACGGCAAATGTTCCAGCAGGAAGTCCAGAGATGGCTGCTGCAGAGGTGACCAGAGTCATGCTACAGAACCCGTCCAATAAACAGAGGCCGGTACAGGAGAGGGCGCTGCAGGAGTACTGCAAAATGCTGTGTTTAGCCCTGCAAGAGCTGCTCTTGGTTAAGATGCACAAAAGCATGTGCGTGCACCCGCCCGCTTCACGTGCACCAGGGGAGGCAGTTTGCTTTCCTGGCCTCAAGGTGTCAAAGCATGAAAGCCAGAAGGCGCCATATTCAGGTGTCCCTTACCATGCCCACAGATGACATAAGCAGAGGCGGCCTTTGTCTATTGGGGGCCCTCGGTGAAGGCCCATTGCGGCCCCCCCTACAGGCCTGTGGGGCCCCTATAGGCCCACAGGGGTCCCCTGCTGCCAGCCCCAGTTCCCCACCGCCGGCCCCCACCCAGCCCCCCTCCGCAGTCCCAGCTCACCGCCACCAGCCAACCCCAGCTCACCGTCACCAGCCCTGGACCCAGGGGCCAGCTCCTCCTCCTGCTGCCAACTGAGGCAGACACAGCTTTTGGGGCAGGTGAGGGGGCCCCTTATATCTTGGGGCCCTAGGCCTGCGCCTGCTTCACCTACCCCAAAAGCCGCCTCTGGACGTAAGCAACAACTTTCAGCATCTCTAAGGGCTCATTGCCTGCAGATCTCCTTGGGACAGAGGCGGCTTTGGACTATTGGGGGCCCTAGGTGAAGGCCCATTGTGGGGTCCCCTATAGGCCTGTGAGGGCCCTCTATAGGGCCTCCCTCTGTGGCGTCACTCCCCCAGCCCCCCCGCTCCCAACCCCCCCTTACTGCCCTGGTCTCCCCCAGCCCCTCGCCACATGGCCTCAGCCCCCTGTGCCAGCTCCTCCTCTTGCTGCCGACCAAGGCAGACACAGCTTTTGGGGCAGATGAAACAGGCAATGAGGCCCCTTACTGCTCAAGGCCCTAGGCATGCACCTGCTTTGCCTACCCCAAAAGCTGCCTCTGCCTTGGGATCATCACCTCGGCTTTATAGGTGGGGAAACTGAGGCACAGAATGTGGCTGGGTCCCAAACCATTGCACCAAGCTGCCCCCTCCAGAAAGAACAGAACTCCAGCTTTATTTCTCTTCCTCTCTTTCGGGGGAAGTCTCTCTGCACAGTCTGGGCCTTGCTTTGATTTCCAGCATAGCACTGCCAAGGCTGGGTTGCTACATGCCACCCATCCAGATCTGTAGCTGCTGACCAGCCATATGCCCTGGGCCGGGATGAGTCAGGACCCATGGGGGCAGCAACCCACAGAGCCAGGGAGACTGGAGAGAGTCAGCCAAAACCTCATAGAAAGTTAGAAGGAGACAGGACCCTGAATCACTCACGTGTGGCTGAAAATGCTGCCCTACAGATTGGTCCATCTATCCCCATCCACAGCACTCCATTCCCCCATTTACCCTATCTCCCACCTCCTGGGTTCTCCACCCAGCTTTGTCATTAGCTCACCATGCAATCATGGGTAAGTCAATGAATGAATCACTCTGTTCTGCATCTGTAAAATGGGGGGAGGGACCCATCTTCCCTCCCCGAGTCAGGACTAGAACCCAAGAACCCTGACTCAGCCTTATCCCTCTAACCACTGGACCCCTCTCTAAGCTGGGGATAAAACCCAGGAGTCCTGCCTTCGTCCCGGGCCTCCATTGGGGTCATGGCTCCTCAGCACCAGGGGATGTGGGGTGGGATGTCACATTCACAAGCCACCAGCCTGAAAGCCCCCTGGGGGGATGCCTGCTCCCCCCGCCAGCCCCTGCTGTAGGCATCACAGGCTGAGGGGAACTGGCAGAGCTGCGGGGGGAGGCTAATGCCAATTGTTCTCAACCCAGAGGGAGCCAGGCACCAGCTGTTCCCCAGGGGTGAGGGGCTCCCAGGGTTAATTCCCAGGCTGGGATTTCCCATCCCCCCTGCCCCAGCAGCCGTTTGATTCCGCCCACAGCTCATCCAGAGGTGATTAATGCCGCTGATAGAGGGGTGTTTGCCAGACAGGGATCTGTGGCTGCTCCCCACGCCAGCTGCCTGATGGGGGTTAATTGGGTCCAGCCTCCCTCCTCTCTGCTCGCGAAATTGGTGGAGCAAGTGGCCGTTCCAGGGGGCAGGTAAGCAGCCAGGCTGGAGAGGACAGCTAGCCGGATGGCAGAAGAGCAGCTGGATTACGGACACCAGAACAGCCCCATGGGGGAAGCAAAGGACCCCAGTCTGGTCTCATTTTGCTGACAACCCCTGTTGCTTTGAGGGCAGGAACGCTGTTCCCAAGGTCACATATGCCTGTTCCCACACAGACAGAGTCTGGGCCCTGCTGGGAAGTGGGACGAGGGGCTACTTCTACCTGTTACTTATCCCCAGATCTTCTAGTTCTCTGTGTAAATGGGGGACCCTGCCCCTAGGGGAGGACATTTCTGCCTCTGGTTTTTATTCACTCTAGTGTCCAGAGCCAGCATCGCTGGCTCACACTGATACTGGGCCAGTCTCGTGCTAGCCACTGAGTTTCCTGCGAGCACAGGTTCTCCAAATCTGGCCATTATGAAGGATGTTTCTAGCCCCAGCGGGAGGCACAGGGAGAAGCTGGAGGGCCCCTGAGGGCTCAAGCTGCAGATGATGAATGCCCAGAACCTGGAATTTACTGTTGACTAAAATCTTGGCATTGTCAAGCCAATTTCATCCTGATTTTGGCAGCAGATGGTGGTGGATCTTGGTCCATGGCTTTTGAATACTGGCAAAACTCAAGGAGAGATCCCCGTCCTATCCAGCACCAGGGTGAAAGAGTCTCCCAGACTGGGGATGGGAGGCAAAGGGGCATCATATGCAGGGTATTTTCTGTGGCAATGCCCACGAAACCCAGAATGATGATACGAATGGCCCGCTGAGCATCACTGGGTTCGTCAACCACACCTTCTCCCTGCCAGCCACCCTGGTTGTCCCACATGCCCCCGTTCCATTACTACAGGCTGTGTGAATCCAGGGAGGTGACAGATCTCCATGGGTAGTGTGCTCCATTATGAAGTCTCCACCACAGGAATTTCCACAAGATTTAACCAAGTGCAAAGCATTAGTCCAGGAACACCACATCGGTGGGTTTAAATGCTCACTTTGAGTTTGCCCTGGCAAATTTCTCCTCCCAGATATTACTGCCCTATTCCAGGAGCTCAGTTCAGATTTTCGGGCCTGGCAGAGGGCTCTCTGCTGGCGACCCAGGTATGGTGGGAGTGGGAGCGCCTCCCTGACTCAGCCTGGAGTGCACAGCTGTATTGGGCCCTGTATAGGGCAGTGGTTTTCAACTGTGAGAACTGTCTAAGTGTGCCGTGAAATTTTGTACAAAGATAATGAAAATCAATGTAAAACAAACATCGTTTCATCTTAAACAATATTCTATCCAACCAAAATTACAACTCATAAAGCTCGTGAAAACTGATCATCCAATTAAAAGCGAGGTATCAGTCTTTCGAGTCTAAACCGTGAACCTTCTAAACACAGGTGTCCAAAGGACAAAATTGAGGTGGGGTGTATTTTTTCCAGGGGATTTGAAACATTAATGCATTTGGTCCTTCTTTAGCTTGTTGTATATGCATCATGTTGCAAGCCTCTCTGGTAAGGCCATAACCATAGTAAATGGAAGTTACTGTGTTGTTTATGAGCAATCAATTCAGCTGAAAAAAGTGGATGTGCCACAGAATTGTTTGTCTCATTGAAGTGTGCCACGTTACTGAAAAGGCTGGGAACCACTGGTATAGGGTTTTACCCAGCACAGGAGCGCCCCCCATGGCCACATGCAGCATCATTGCTGGCTTGCCCTCTGGCACCACCAGTGGTTCTGACGATCATGACACAGCCCTCCAGCCAGATCACTAGCCTTACATCCTCCTCCTTGGGTCTGCTGCTCTTTCCCGGGGCTTCTTCCTAGCCAGCTCCATCAGACTTTCTTTCCTGCTTTGTCGCTAGGTTGATCCTTCTTTCAGGATTCTACCTCCTCGCAGATTTCACAGCCACCTCTATCCCTACAGCCCCCCTTCTGTTACCAATCTCTTCTCTTTATAGCAGGCCAGCTTGCTCCTGCCCGCCCACCAGACACTTAATGGCCCCTCCTGTCCACATTAACCCATTCAGAGCCAGGTGGAATGTTGTGGGGTGTACCCTCCCCCACCACAAGTGCCTTCTCAAGTGCCCATAGGAATATATAAGCAGCCATACTGGGTCTCTGGGGTCCCCCCTACCCTGGTGCTGTGTCTCTGACAGTGTCCCGGATAAGAGCATGCAGAACGGGGCAATTCTGGAGAGATCCAGCCCATCTTTCTTCCCTGGCTTCCCCTAGCTAGAGGTTTAGAGTCATTCCAAGCACAGGTTTGTGTCCCTGGCCATCTTGGCTAATAGCCATCACTGGACCTGTCCTTCAGGAACTTCTCTTAGTCTTTCTGACCCCAGTTATCCTTTTGGGCTTCAAAATATCCTTTGGCAATAAGTTCTGCAGGCCAACTGTGCACTGAGTGAAGTATTTCCTTTCGTTTGTTTTAAAGCTGCTGCCTGTTAATTTCATCGGGTGACGCCTGGTTCTCGCAGTAAGTGATAGGGTAAATAACCCTTCCATGGTAAAATTTCTCCTCACTGCTCCTCTACTGTATCCCCCATTGGTGCAGATGTGCAGAACGAGGATAGAGGATAATAGACTACACTGTTACTTATTCATATGTTTAAACTCAAATAGTGGAGGTCCGTGCTGTGGCTCTGAGGGCCCCAGGGGAACGCATGGTGACTATGCTGGAGGAGGGAACTTTGTATAAACAGCAGTTATGCCCCATCCCAGAGGTGGCTGCATTTCAGTTCTGCACAAGTGACCCCTATACACATAGCTGCCGCACTCCATCCAAGAGGCAGTTGCATCTCAGTGGCGGGCAAGATGATTCCTGTAGGCTCGACCAAGCCCCTTTCTTCAGTGGTAGGTGAGCGATGTATCCTTCACAATCTTCTGGAGATCTTCCACCACAGTAGCTCAAGAGTTCTCTTGCCTGCCATTCCGTGCCTGGGCCCGGTTTCCTGGTGCCAAGAAACCCCAAGGCTGCAACGTTCATGCTATTAAAGGCACGTCCTGGAGGGAGCACCTCAAGCCACTCGCTCAAAACCGCTGGCCATTGGCAAACAAAATGCAGCATCAAGCCAGCACCTGCAGCCATCCTGTGGCAGAACACACAATGTTGGTGTGGGGCAAACGCCAGGCTGGTTCTGCCTGGGATCATTGCTGGTCCTGTGCTCCCATGGAGAAGCCAGGGACAATCAGGCCAGCTTCATGAAGGGCTGCCTTCTAGGTCGCTGGTGAGATCACTTGTGATGGGTGGTGTAACCCCTCCATGCACACCTGTGATGGGCCATATTTACCCTCACACCGGTTGACCAATGGTTAACAGAAGTGTGAGTCTAATTTGGTGGCTGGTTGGTACCTGGAGGAGGTATGGGCCCAGGTGGGAAGCAAAGATAGCTGGGTCAGCCTCGAAGGAAGAGGGGTGCTCGGGAAAAGGAGCTGGGATTTTCCTCTGTTGGCTAAGAAGTCATCAGGGCTAGTAGGAAGCTAGAGGCAGTAATGCATAAAGGGCCTGCAGGAAAACCCTGGCTATGGGCCTTTACAAGGGTGAAGAGAGAGGTGATTCTCACTGCATATGGCCATGCCCAGCCACAAGGGAATGTATCGCCGGTAAGCTCACCTTCCCCAAGGCTGCCAGCAAACAGGGCCACAGCTGCACCATGGGCACCGCAGCTGTAGCACCATCACAGAGGCACTTCCTGTGGCAACAGAAAGGTTTTATCTCCGGTGCTCGGGGGTAGGAATTTTTCACAGCCTTCTGTGCCAGAGCTGTGCCAACATAATTCAGATTGGGGATTCGGGCACTGGCCTACGGCTTGGACACCTGGATTCTGTCTGTCCACTGCCCTACACAGCCACACTGGGAGCTCTTGGGGCACAGGCTGTCTCTGGGGTGGGGCCCATATGGGGGAAAGGGATCCTAGTCTGGGCTGGGGCCTGAAAAATGGGGGAACCCCTCCAATAAGTGTCAGGAGTCCATGGGCCAAATGGCACAAAGGGTGCCTCCCCCCTCCCCAATCTGGGTCAGGACCTCTAGGGTTTACCATAATAATTAAATTTCAGTGCAGGTGAGGTAAGTATGTTGTGCTTTCTTGAATCATCAACACCTCCACCCCCCAGCTGTGTGCCTCCAGTTCCTAACTGTGGGGCAGGGCCAGAGCTGGCTGCATCTCTGCACTAGGCAAGGGATTCCCCCATAAACAGCTGCCTCGCCCTCCCAAGAGCCAGCTGCAACTGAGAGTAACAGAGAGCGGATTGGCCCAATTCTGCCTGCCTCAGCTCCTAGGTGTCCTCCAGTAGAGCTGGGCTCAGATTCCACCCCTGCCAGTATAACCTCAGCACTGGTTCCCCTACTTTGACATTTACCCACTCCCATGTATGCAGCTCTGGGGCCTGGTCAAGGCAGTGTGTCAGAGCCAATGGACACTTCCAGTCTATTTTTGTTGATGGAGCTGGGGAGCAGTCAGGGATTCACAGGTCCTGGAGTGGTGTGGGAGTAGGAAAGATGGGGGATGGGAGCAGCTCTTCTCTCCCAAAAGCAGATTACGTGGTAAATGGTAATACAATGGGAAGCCCCTTTCTATCTGAGTTGGGTGGGGTGGACTTTTAGCAGCCACCTGCTCAGCTTTGGACACTGGAATCCCCACTGCAGCACAGGAGGGTACACCTGTGTTATTCCCAGTCTACAGATGGGGAAAGTGAGATACAGGAAGAGGCTGGGGGAGATTTTGTCCAAGGTCAAGTTAGTGACAGAGGTAGGAACAGAAACCAGGAGTCCTAACACCCAGCCCTCCCCTGCTCTAACCACTTGATGCCACTCGCCACCAGGAGCTAGGGAAAGAACCCAGGAGTCCTGGCTCCCAACCTGCCATGCGGAGCATCTCCCACACCTTCTCTCCCCACCTAAGACTCCAGCAGATATTTAGGCAAAAAAGTTCTTATTATGGAGCGGTGGTTGTGCCTGAGCAATAATTACTCCCTTGTTACCTACGTAATTACAGGTTGTCGGCCTGTGCTGGGCACGAGGCTGCTGTAACCAGGGGGATTTGCTCACCAGTGCTGCTTCTGCAATTCAGCAGTGCGCTCATGCAGAATGGAAACGGTGGGTAGGTGGGTGGGTGGCAAAATGGGGGGGTGCAGCCAGCAGGGGGCTCCTAGCTCTGGGAACGACAGAGCCCAGCGTAGGGAGCGGTTCCCCATAAATGGAGCTTTGTCATGAACAAAGGAGCCATACAGAGATCACAGAAGGACCCACTGGGATGGGCACTGCACGGACCCCCACTGAAATCATGGGTCCCTGTCCTGCCAGGTGCTGGCCAAACCCAGAACAAGAGAAAGCCCCAGACCCCATGAGCAGCACAAAGATTGTTCTTCGCATTTGATGATGAGTCTCAGCGGGTCACCCCTGAGCCAGGTGCCTTGAAGCAGGGTGCCCTGGTCTCCCTGGAGCGCCTGCAGAGTTGGGGAATCCCTCTGGGGCACAAATCCAACAGGCTGGAAAGGGCCCCAGCCGTGAGCCTTCATTGGCCTGCATCCCATGTGATGTCTTTCATGCCACCATCTTCAGGAGGTCATCACTGCTGTGACCGTCCATCACTGATGCCATCACCCCGGCGCCAGGTCTGCCCTGGCAACGTGGTTGAACGGTGACTTTCCTCCCCTGGTGTCTCTATGATGACCTTGCCTTAAGGCTCTATCTCCACGGTGACCTCATCGCTCCAATGCTATAACCCAGTGCATTGTGGTTGCCATGGTGACCTTCCTCCCCTCTGATGTCACTGTGATGATGTTGGCTCTCCTTATGGCCTCATCACTCCCCAGCC
>ML685880.1:642264-653828 GCA_007922175.1 Pelusios castaneus | reverse complement strand
TGTAATGGGGATAGATGGACAGATGGAGAGAGGGAGGGACAGTGTGTATACAAAGGAAGGGGATGTATTTCAGCCCCAGGAAATAGCTCCAGCTCCTTCACCCCAGCCCCAGTTGGCACATGGCCTCCTCCCAATAAATTACTCTTGTGCCCAGAGGCTGGGGTGAGGGCTGGAGATGGGGCAGGGGGCAGCAGGGCTCAAGGTTGGGAGGTGGGCAGGGCCCAGAGGAACCAGCTGTCCTGCCTGGCTGGGCCAGGAGTCCCCAGCACTGAGCATGCAGCCAGGCTCCTGTAGGGAACCCCAGGAGCTGGGCGGGGAGTTGCTAGAGGTGTAGCCGATTGATGGATGCGGCCGCAGCTTGTAACAAGGCCCGGCTGTCAGCCGGTTCCCATGGTAACCAGCAGAGCCACTGGTCTATGTTGAGGGGACCACCAGCAGAGGTATCTGGGGGTATTTTGGAGGGTGGCACGTACCGCTGCCCCAGCCCCCTTCTCCACTGGCCAAAAGGCAGCATTGGAGGCCCCAGGACTGATTCTGATGCCGGTGTAAATCTGGAATAACAGCATAGGGCCTGACTGATGTCAATGGCACTAAGACCAATTGACACCAACCGGGGATCTGGCCCCACTGACGTCAAGAAAGTTACGCTGGAGCAAGTGAGTCGAATCAGGCCCTTCCTCCTGATTTGCTCTGATGGTCAGAAAACACTGATCCAAGAGTTAAGTTTGTGCCCATCTGAAACACTGAAGCCAGCAAAGCACCCGGGCCAGAAAAGTGGGAACCAAGCTCCCGGTTCAACAAGCCCCCCACTGGGACGGCGATCAGGGCCCGATTCCCACCCCCATGGTGCCAGGCCCCAGAGACTCAAAGATTCCAAGGGCAGAAGGACCATCTGGTCCGACCAGCCCCACAGCAATTCCCGGAGCAGATAGGACAGCCCCGTTTGATTTTAAAATTGCTGGGGATGGAGATGCCCCCACGATCCTCTGTAAATTGTGCCAGGGTTAATTCCTCTCACTGTTAAAAACTGAGGCTTTATCTGTGGTCTGGATGATTTTAGCTTCTGCTTCCAGCCATTGGATCAGGTTCGACCTTCCTCTGCTGGATCAAAGAGCCTGTCATTAAATATTTGTTCCCTACGCAGGTACCCCTTCACCTTCTCTCTGTTGAATTAAACAGGCTGAGCTAGTCTGTCACCACAAGGCAGGTTTTCCAATCCTTTCATCATTCCTGTGGCTCTTCCGTGACCCCTCCAATGTGTCAATGTCCATCTTCAATTGAAGACGGGTGCTTCTAGTAGCACCAAGCACAGAAATAAAATCACCTCTGCTCCTACTCAGGAGTCCCACTTAGACATGCCAGGAGCACTACACCGGGAGCTAATGCACAGCCGATTATCCACCCCCATCCCCGGATCTCTTTCAGAGTCATGGCTTCCCCGGAGAGTTCTCCAGCCAGGAAGCTCAGCTGACACTCCTTGTTATCTCCATTGACGCTGAGCCATAGTAAAACACGGATCGTTTGTTGGGGCCCAGGTCGAATTGTGTGGTCCTCACTAGTTACCTCCCCACCCTTGTGTCGGCTGCCAGCTTTATCAATGACGATTTTACAGTCTCCTCCTGGCCATTGACAGACATGGGAAACAGTGCAAGGCCAAGCAGTGATTCCTGCGGGACTGGGACCCCACTGCACACTCTGGGGTCCTCTAGATATGGATTCCTTTGCAAATCAAGCCCTTCCACCACCACCATCCGTGACCCCCCTCACCCATCCATGCTGCTCTGCTGTGCCCCACAGTCCCTTCCCTTTCCCACTCCCCCGCCAAGAACTGCAAATCCCCTGTGCCTCCTTGCAGAGAAGCCGCAGGACCCTGCTCCAGGGAGCTGGAGGGCTGGATCGGGGGTTGCAGGGGAAGAGCTCTGCCTTGGAATGCAGGGCCAGCCTGGAGATTTGGTGTATCTCCCTTGAGCAGAGGCAGGGTGAACTCTCCCCACCACAGCTCCGGAGGTACCTTCCCCCCTACAGGTTCATGCTAGAATTTCCGATCCCCACCAACATGAAATAGTCTGGGCCCAGTGCTGGGAGAGGCTTGTGTGCTTAGCCAGGCCATGGGGCGGGGCGGGGGGGGGGCAGAAATGAGTGGGGAGAGGGGGAGTCCCACGAAGTAATGGTGGGAGGGTCAGGGACAGACCCAAGCAGTGTAGGAGGGGGGCAGGGTAACCCACCCCCCCTGCAGACACCAACTGGACATCCTGAATGGGTCCCAAGTGGTTTATTTACTTCCGTGCCTGTAGCCGGGGGGGGGGGGCGGTCCTTGGTCCAGTGGAGTCAGGGGGATCTCAAAGCTGGCCCAAGGGGGTCTCCCCGCCCCTAGCGGAAGAAGGCCAGCCGTTCCCGCAGCCAATCCTCGGTCAGGTCTTCTGTGGTCCGGATCTCGAACACCTGGGAGAAGGAGGGAGAGATGGCTGGGGCTGGGTGGGCATTAACGGGGTCCCTCCAGAAAGGAACCTCAACTTGGGGGTCATGGATGCCCTGCTGGTCCCATTTTACCGAATGGGGGGCCCAGTAAATCCCAGCTTGGGGGTGCCTGGTGGTCCCAGCTTAATCTCATCTATTGGGTCTGGGGGATCCCAACTATGAGGCAATCCAGGGATGGTCCTAGTTAGATCCCAGGTATGGGGACAAGTCCCAGCTAGATGAGTGGGGGCCCCAGGGAATAGGAAGTGATAAGACCCCATGCAATAGAAGGGCATTGCCCCGGCCCTGGGACGCGATGGAGCAGGGGACAACATGAGCCCCTCCTGAGATGGGTATATGCGGAGTGGCTGGAGAAGCAGGGATCCCTTGGGTGTCAGCGCTGCCTGTGGGGAGACTCAAGCCGGGCAGCACTGCCCTGGTACCTTGGTGAGCTCAGCTGCCTGCACCAGCCTGTTCTTGCTCCCAGCATACATCATCTGCTGCTCCGGCTTGCACCCTGCCCCATGGGGAGAGACAGAAATAGAACCCAGGAGTCCTGGTGCTGAGTCCCCCCCCCCCCAGCTATAACCGCTACCCCCCATCCTCTCCAGAGTAGGGGTTAGAACCCAGGAGTCCTAGTTCCCACCCAACTGGTGCACTCTAGCCACTAGATCCCGCTTCCCCTGGCTCTCACCGGCTGGGCTGGAGAAGATAAAGCAGAGTGGGTAGGAGATGCGCCCGTCATCATGGACATATTTATAACTGTACACCACGAAGGTAGCCTCAGTCAAGGAAGCAGCTGCATTTCTGCTGGACTGGGCCAGTGGAGAGAAGGACAGGGAGGAAGGGAACCAGGGAAAGGGATGGGTCGTCCTGCCTGGGAGGTTGAAAACTTCATGGGACACAAATGGCTCCTACCAGACTTAGTAGCCAGCTCTGGGCTGGAACACTGCACCCTCAGCCAGGGACCTGGGGGAAAGGTTCACCTCACCCCCAACATAGCACAGGAGCAGCCCATATCACCTGGGCTAGGAGATGATAGATAGATAGATAGATAGATAGATAGATAGATAGATAGATAGATAGATAGATAGATAGATAGATAGATGTTTGGGGATGGAAGGATACTGTGGATGGCAGGCTAGACAGACAGACCATCTGATGAGCTCTGGGGGAGCAGACAGCTCAGATCTAGTGAGACCCATCTCGGCCCAGCCTGCCCTGAAATGCTCATGTCTCCGTCCTTCTCCATATTTTCCCCCCTCTTGGCCACTCCCCCACAGGTCCGCTCAGGGCACTCCCCACCCAGACACAGCAGCCTCGATGGCTGCTGGACACACTGGCCTCTCCCACCCTGCAGACCCAGCATGGGTTGGCTCAAGGCCCTGAGCTCTGGGACCCCTGCCTGGCTCCTTGCCATGCTGCAGAACCACAAGCCAGGGGGCTGTGGAGCACTTTTTTCCACCCCTTCTGGTTCCTCTCCCCCGGCTCTGTCCCCTGCTGCTCTGATCCCCAGCCTGCCCCACCCCCCCAGCATGGGCATGACAATCTTCTGTCCTGTGCCAAGCTGGGGAGGAGGGACCCTTTCTCCTGTCCAGAGCCCCTGACACCCCCTCCTCTCCAGGGACAAGAAAGCCCTGGTTGACCCCCCTCCATCCTGCCCACATCCCCCACCCATGCATATTCCCAGCATCCTGCTCCTCTGTGTGATGCCAGTGCCCTGCTGGGTGGCTCAGAAACTCCCCCCCCCCCACTCCACAGCAGAAGGATATCGGGGTTGACGCTCTGGCAGCTCACTCTTCAGCTCCTCTGGAGAGATGTCCTGTGGGAGAGACCACAGAGGCTGCATCAGCTGAAGGGGGGTGGCAGGGTGGGGAAGGGGCATGACATGCAATGGGGACAAGAAGCCTCCTCCTCACCCACTGTTGTACAGCTGGGGAAACTGAGGCACAGAGCAGGGAAGATTGTCCACCTAGGGCACCCAGCCAGTCAATGGTGGAGCTGGATGTAGAAGCCAGGAGTCCCGATGCCCTGCCCAGCCTGCCAAAGCAGTTATTACAGAGAGGTCCCTGGACTCGGGACCCCTGGGAGGGGAGTGGGGGCTAGTGGTTAGAGCAGAGGGACTTGGAGCCAGGACTCCTGTGTTCTCACCTCAGGTCTGGGAGGGGAGTGGGGGCTAGTAATTAGAGCAGAGGGGCTGGGAACCAGAACTCCTGGATTCTCTCCCTAGCTGTGGAGGTCAGCTGGTGGATTAGAGCAGGAAGGGCCGCTCCTTGTGCAGGCCAGTGAGAGCTGAGTTGGGCTGCAGGGCGGCTCTTGCCTTGGGCTCTGGAGCAGGGACAAGCTCCCAGCAGTTAGGGGACTCTGGGGTGCAAAGGTTGGGCAGTTCCTGTAGCACTCAGGGCACATATCCAGAGGTGAGGGGCAAAACTCGTGGGCAGGAGAACTGCTTTCCTATAGTATTTTGTCAGCAGGAGACCGATTCTGGGTTGGCGTCGCTGCTTTCCAGGGCTGGTGGGAGGCTACACTGGCCAATCGGCTGCTGACTCCAGCCCCCCCCCCCCACCTTCCTCTGGGACACCCCAAGATTTTGGATCAACAGGAGCCTGAAATCACTAGCACTGAAAGATGAACCAGAGCAATTGTCCTGTCCTTTGCAGCTGCCCTTTGAATCATTGAAACTCCGATAGCCCTGGACCGACTCTCCTCTTGCCTAGCAAAGGGGCACCAGGTGCCATCTCACAAGCCTGCTCAAAGCTTGAGGGAACCGGGATTACTCTCCTGACTCGTAACCCTTCAGGAATAAAGGTCTCTGGGCTTCTAACTCCCCTTGATCTCCAGGGAAGTTAAGCATCCGGACAGGCACGAATGTGTCCATCTGTTTGAAAAAGGGACCGCTCTGGTCGCCCTTCTTGGGCCTGGTCCAGTTACAGACTCTCCAATCATTAAAGAAATCCCATCCATTTTTATCAGGGTCTGTTGACGTTCTGCTGAGAGCCCAGGTCACTAGTGGGGCTTTTCTGAACCCCACATGGCAGCACAATCACCACTGCTTGCACTGGACATACAACCTGTAGGGTTCTCTCCCAGGAAGCAGTGATTCAGAAAATGAGTTGGGAGTCATGATGGAGAACCAGCCAACTGTGAGCTTCCAGTGCGAAGTCAGGGCAAAAAGGGATCCTGGGATGTCTAAACAGGGGAATCTTGGGTAGGAGCACAGAGGTTATTGTCCCTCTGTGTTTGGCCCTGGTGTGACCACTGCTGGAATCCTGGGTCCATTTCTGTGGCCCACTATTCAAGGAGGACGTTGATAAAATCAGAAGGGGGAAAAAGAATGATCAAAGGATTGGAAAACCTGCTCTGCCATGAGAGACTCCAAGAGCGCAACCTATCTTGCTTAACACGGAGAAGGTGAAGGGGTGATCTGATCCTAGTCTATCAACATCTGCATAGGGAATAAATATGGAACAATGGGCTCTTTGGGCTAGCAGAGAAAGGTCTAACATGACCCAATGGCTGGAAGATAAAGCTAAAGAAATTCCAAGCTGGAAATAAGTCGTACATTTTTAATAGGGAGGGTCCATCCCTGACCATTTTTAAATCAAGATATTTTGCTTAAAGATCTGATCTGGGAATCATTGCAGGGCAGCTCTCCAGCCTGTGTTATCCGGGGGGTCAGACTAGAATACTAGATGATCACAGTGGTTCCTTCCGTGCTTGGCACCTACAAACCCATGAATAAAGGGACTCCGCCAACCGGCAGCAGTGGTAAGTTGCTATCTTCATACAGACCCGCCCTCAGAAGGGAGAAAAAGGGGTAACAGACAGCAAACCAATTTTGAAACTGATGGGAGAAACTGGTAACAAGGGACAGTTTGGTCTAACAGGTAGGGTGCTGGGATGCAGGACAGTGGGCATATGTTCCTTGCCTTAGGTGAGTCATAGCCCTTATCTGTGCCTCAGTTTCCCCTTCTATGAGGCGAGAGCTATTGCCCCGCCCTGTGTAAAGTGCTAGGATACAAAGTGACCCTCATTTCTCTCTCAACAGCTTCTGCTCAGACGGCAAGGAGTGGATTTTCTACATGTTCCTTCCAGACAGCATCTAGGCCAATGGGTGCTAACAGCACAATCAGTTGGTTCTGGGTCAGTTGGTGCTGTATCTAACTCAGGCCTCACATCCTCCACTGTGCGTTTGGCCTGGGCGCTCACTGTGGCACTCTTTGTTCCAGCCCAGCGAGCCGGAAATTCGGTGGCAACTTCATTCCAACTGTAAAAACTGCAGGCTTGTATTGAATTAAGTATGAAAACGACTGGCGCGAGCAGTAGCGCCTCCTGGACCCCAGGGCTGTTGAAGGGGATGTTAAATTCAAGTTATTCTCCTGACCACGTCATTTCTCAGTGCACTGCTGGAACATTGTATCCGGCTCAGGGAACTCAGGATGCAAACAGCTGCTTGGAAAGATGGGAGGGTTTCTTTTAGGCCCCTGCGCTTCCCCCATAGGGCCAAGCACTCAGACCCTAAAGGGTGAGATGCAGAGAGAGGGAGACTCTGTGAGTGTGGGGGGGTGTGTGTGGATGTGGGTGTGCACTTGTCTGTGTGTGTGTGTGTGTGCACCTGTGTGTGTGCACCTGTGTGTGCGTGCTGCCCTCTGCTGGAGAAATTGGGACCTGCTCTGAGTGTATCCCTGCTGGAAGGATGGGGATGTGTGTGGGTGGGTGTGCACGCTGCCCTCTGCTGGAGCAATTGACCCCTGCACTGTGTGTGTGAGTGCCTGCGAGAGAACACTCCCCTCTACTGGAGACAATCAGAATGCCCCCAGTGTATCATAGCCCTCTACAGGGCGCCCGGGGTGACTTCTTTAGCCCCAGCACCAGAAGTTAGGCTTTGGAAGCCAGGGGAGCTAGTTCTAGCCCTGCTGTTGGGGTTGGGGGGTGGGACGCTACAACATAGTGGAACCTGGGAGGAGCTAGGCCCAAGTCTGACCCCCTCTCCTGCCTTTTCAAAAGTGGAAGGAAGAAGGAGTGAAAGGTGCCCACCTGGAATTCCTCCTCCAGCACCACCAGCTGCCGCTCCTTGTCAATCTTCACTGGGGAGACAGATAGAGCAAAGGTAAGAATCGTCACGTGGTACTTCTTCCGCCACACTGCCCCTCCCTCCAAGAATTTTAACAGCCCTCTACCCCGCTCCCACAGTGCCCACAGCTGGCAGAGGCTGGCCACAGCGGCTATCCAGGGCACAGGAAGAACAGAAGATTCCCCCCTCAGGCGAGCGATGGTCAGGGAGACGGAGGAGGGCTGTGGATCGTTCCTGTGGGGAGGGATCCAGCCCAAGGATACTCACTGAGGATGGCTGCGTTGTTAGTTTCCTTCCGGAAGCGGAATCGCCTCAGCTTCTCTGTCAGCGCTGGGTCCACGTCACACACGACCAGGGAGTCTGACTGCAGAGGGATCGGGCGTGAGAGGGGGCAGGCTGGGGCTGCCTCCCTCATGGCTCCCTGGGGTGTCCAAGACCCAAACCTGGAGGGGTGGGGAGCTGGCCCCTGCTGGGACAGACTGGGACCCTCCCCAGAGCCAGCGCACCTGTCCTACACCACATGGCGCCCTGTGCTGGAACAGACCAGGCCTAGCACAGCTGGGGTTTGTTTCCAAGGGGACAGCCTCCTTCTGCCCATCATGGAGCACAGACCAAGCTGGCCTTGCTCCCCACCCCAGGGAGATGAGAAAGGCAGAGCCCACAGAGGTCACTGCCCCCTTGCAGTGGGGGAGGGCAGGACTGCCATGGTGGGTGTGTACCCTACAAGTTTCACGGTCTGTTTAGCTGTGTGTTGGGCATGGAGCGATGCCCAGCTGTTGGTGCACACACATACACTGCCACACGCATACATGCACCCATTGTCATACACCCGGGGGGCGGGGGTAGATAGACAGATAAGTGATGTAGAAACTCCCCTATACCCAGTCACTTTTCCAGAGAGCTTTTGAACCCATGGTCAAGGGGAATGGGAGAGGTGCGTCCAAGCAACTATCAGCACCATGCTAAGCTCTGGGTCTAACTGCCAGCTCTCCCATCTACCCCAGAGGAGCCCGGCAGGCAGCTCTCCAGCACCCTTCCTCTCCTGCCTGCCGGGTTGCAAAGGACTGGTTTGATCCCCCAGCTCTCCAGGGTGCGCTGTTTTCACTCCTCCCACCCGTCACAATGCAGGTGCAACATGGCGCCGCTGCAACCTTGGAGCCTGCAAAGCCCTCTTGCTGTAGGTCAGCAGGCCCAGAGCTGTCCCACAGGCGTGGGCCCTCCTGCCCTCCCAACCCAGCTGGCCTGGGCCCATGGAGCAAGGGACTCCTGTTGACCTCGCCCCAAATGCTGGATCACAGCTTTGCAGGCGAGGTGGGGGGAGAGGGGCACGGGGAATGCAGCAACATCTGCTCTATTAGGAAACCCCTGTCTCCAGGGCACCCCCCCCCCCCCGCCCCACAAGCAATGCTCAGCCTGACCATTCTGCTGCAGTCTATGCCGTCCCAGCACCAGGCAGGCCTGACTCTGCTCTTCTTGCCACAGGCCCTGTGACAGGACGCTCAGGGCTTCCAGGAGACTCTCTGACAGCTCCGATCTGCTGGGGGAAGTGTGGGGGTGGGGAAAGCCGGAGCGTATGCGGAAAGAGGAAGGGGTTCAGGCCTGAATGGGGAGGGACAGAAGGAGGGCAGAACCACACCTAGGGCAGCTGGGAAGTAAAAAGGCAGAGGTGGCCAGGCAGGTCCCCAAGCAGCGGGCCATTTGCGGATCTCCCCACGTGCCACCACATCCTGTTTTGGATGATCTGAACCAACTGTCACCAGCTCCCCTCCCCAGCTTCCCAACAAGTGAACACCCGTTTTGCACAGCTTCCACTGTACGCTGGGCCATGTACATGCCTTTACACTAGGGCAGCGGGTTCATTCGGCCACCAGCAGCCTCCCTCCCCACCACCCATCCTCCACAGAAAGGGGGATAGGAGCAAGCCACATAAATAAAACTGTTGGGTGTATTATGGAGGAGACTAGAGGTCTCATCCAAAATCAGGGATGGTGCCAGGCACTGCACAGACCCCAACTGAGATCAGGGGCCCAATGTGCCAGGCACTGGCTGCACAGACCCTGACCAAGATCAGGGGCCCCCACTCTACCAGGCACTGCACAAACACAAAGCAAGAGACCAGGCTCAAAGAGTTGCCTGTCTAAATAGACAAAACAAAATCCAGGAAGAGGGAGGGAGATCTTCATTCCCATTTTACAGGTGGGGAACTGAGGCACAGAAATACTGAGGGCTCCAGATCTGCAAAGGCTCCCCAACCACAGCTGGGATGGGAAGTGCCAAGGAGCACATTCACCTGCCATCCATACTTTTACACATAGATTGTAAGCTGTCTGGCAGGGCCTGTCTTTGGCTCTAGGAAGGTCCCTGGTCTATAGACATTCCAATTAATTAATTAACTTTGAAGCTCAATAAAATAATTACTTATTATTGCACATATGTGCTCTTCTGCTGCTGCAGTGCCTCATGGGAATTGCAGTTATGTTATCTCATATCCCCAATCTCTTCTGTGGGCTGGGCTGGCCAGCTGGACTACATTTCCCATGAACCATTGTGGCCACATACCTGCCCTCTCCCCACATGAGGAGATTGTGGTGCACCATGGGAGATGCAGTCTGACAGGGACACAGAGCTATAGAGAAAGAGTGCATGAGGTGCTGAGAATGTGACCCCCCTGAGGTGCCATGCTGGCATTTCAGAAGAAAAGCATTGTGGTTTTCAATTTTTCATGCCCAAAAAGTGTATTTGCCACCCAAAATCCCAGCATTCTTTTTATTTAAAGTCTCAGGATTTTTAAGACAATCATGATGGGTGGTGGTAGAGGCTCATCAGTTTTGTACCTCAGGGGCTGGCAAAGCTGAAGTTTGGAGATCTATACCAAGCTGAGCCACTGACTCTCTGGGTGACCGTGGGTATGTCACTTCCCCTCTCTGTACCTCAGTTTCCCCATCTGTAAAATGGGGATAACGATCTCCTTTGAAAAATGCTTTGAGATCTGTGGCTGAAAAGAGTTAGATAACAATTAGGGAATTTTATTATTATATGATTTGTTACGTTCTGTCTCCTATCCCCAGTCCTGGGAGGCTGTGAGAATCTCAGCTTCCTTTTAAAAAAGAAAAGAAAAAAAAAAGTTTCATGGGCTTGTCTACCAGTATAATTATACCACAATAGCTATGGTGGTATAACTCTCTGTGTGGACACACTCTGAGGAGTTGGGGGCTAAGTTGGCCCACACCTTAGCTCTATAATGGCTGGGTAGACATTTAAGTTTGAACTTTCCTGCGATGGTTTGAGTGCAGCTGTGCTCAGCGCACTGACCTGATGTGATTCTGGGCAACCATCACTCCACATTCACCAAAAATTGTTTTGTCAGTGAATTTTGTTCCACTTCAGCCGCATCCAAAGAGACACAAGCTAAAGAGGGAAGGCAGCCAAAAGCGTGCGCTATCCCAGATGGACCAACCCTGCCACAGCTCTCAGGGCCTAGTGACCCCGGCACCCCTCTTCTGCTTTATACAGTGGGGCCAGCTCTAAGCACTGGGTCCCCTTGATCACAGAGAAAAGCTCAAACACATGACCCCCCTCTGACACCTCCAAAGCTTGGGGCAGGGAGTGGAAGGACCCGAAATGTATTTGTTTATTTCTTTTACAAAATCTCATGATTTGTGAATGTTCGGGTTGGGCAGTGCTTTTTTTATGATGGTACTCAGGGGTACTGAGTACTGGCACTTTTTATCAAAATGATGTGGCCCTGGTTCCTGATGCCGATGACCCTAGGTCCCTGGCCCAGTGGCGGCACTTTTCCTCCCCTCAAAAGCACTGGGCAATGGTAAGATGTGGGTTAAGTGGGGGGGGAGGGAAGAGTTGGGGGGAAGGGGAGGGGAGGAGGGAATAAGGGGACGGGGAGGGGAAGGAAGAGGGGGACGGGAGAGGAGGGGGAGGGGCGGGGGAGGAGGAGAAAGGGGAGGGGTAAGAGGTGGGGCAAGAGGAGGAGAAATGAAGGGGGAAGGGCAGAAGTGGGGAGGAGTAGGGGACGGGC
>ML685880.1:593080-641864 GCA_007922175.1 Pelusios castaneus | reverse complement strand
GGGAGAGGAGGGGGAGGGGCGGGGGAGGAGGAGAAAGGGGAGGGGTAAGAGGTGGGGCAAGAGGAGGAGAAATGAAGGGGGAAGGGCAGAAGTGGGGAGGAGTAGGGGACGGGCAGCGCAGAAGTGGGGGAGGAGACGAGGCGGGGGCGGGCAAAATGGGGGAGGGATGAAACAAGGAGGAGGAGGGGCCGGGGAATGGGGAGGAGTGGGGGAGGGTAGGCAATCCCTCACACGCCCCGGCTCAGCCAGGTACGCCACCACGCTGCCAGCACGCCATTCGCTGCGCGGCTCCGGACTGACAGGCCCGTGAGCCAATCAGTGGCTCCGAGAGGAGCCCTGCGGTCCCGGCTGGGCGGGAGGCGGGGGTGGGTGTGTGCTGCGCATGTGTGCGGTGGCGCGCGCGAGGAGCCCCGCCCCCACCGCGAGCGGCCTCCAGCTCTTGGTTGGCCCCGGCCGCCGCCAGTCGGCCCACCGCAGCCAATGGCGAGTCCGCTGCGCGGTGACGCGAGGCGTGCCGTGCGCGCTGACGTTGCGCGGACTCGGGGCTACGGTGCGGGCGCCTTGGTGTGCGGGGCTGGCGGCGGGGCCGGGCCTCAGCGACGGTGAGTGCGAGACGCGCCCCTCCCTCGTCCCTCCTCCACTGGGCACCCCGGCAGGGCCCTTCCCGCTTCGGACCCAGGGTCTCCTGCCCCGCCCCCCCCCCGGGCCCCGGTCCGTCTCGCGCCCCTGAGGCGGCATCCCCACCCTGCCCACCCCTCCCCCACCCGCCGCCCGGATCAGGGCCCCATCCTCCAGCCTGGCCCCTCCGTGTTGCTCTGTGGTCCCCCCTATTCCATCACCCCGACCCGGCTCCCCCTATCGCCCACCCCATCCCGCCACGCCCTGGGCTGGGGATCCCTGGAACTCACTGCGGCTGGGCGTCCAAACCAAGGGTTGCCCCTCTTCTTAGAGCAGGTATCAGGGGTGTAGCTACAGGTGGACCATGGCCCATCCACTCCAATTTTAAACAGTTCATTCGGTATTTTTATCACTCTCTGTTTTGCTTAGGACACAAGGTTTCTGCACATCTTTGTTAACCATAGATCCTGCCAAAAAAACAGTTCTGGCTAAGCCTCTGGCAGGCACCCTGCCCTGCACTCCCCTGCCCTGCCCTGCCACCTTGTATTACCCATTCCAGCCAGCGACCTTCCTCCTCCCCTGTCCCACCCTGGTCTGGGGTTCCCATAGATCATTGGTAGGCAACCCCTGGCATGTGTGTTGACAGCACGCAAAATCATTCAGTGGCACGCAGCACCCTCTGAGGTCCCACAGAAATTGCTGCTCCTGCCACCAAAAGCCACTTTGGGGGGCTTCTTTTGGGTGTGGCTGGAGTGCAGGGGATCCCTGCTGTGCCCATGTCCCCATGTGCTGCAGAAAGAAGCTCCCCAAAGTGGCTTCTCTTCACAGACTGCTGCTGCCAAAAGGAGCCCCTTCTCGCAGCTTCTTTCTGCAATGTACCTGGGGACCCCCAAGAGGGGATGCTTCTTTCCGTGGTATGCCTGGGGACCACAGTCCCAGGAATGCCACCAAGAGGAGCCACTCTGGGTGGTTTCTTTCCATGGCATGCCTGACACTCCAGTCATGGTTACTGCTGAATTTTCAGGCAGCTGGCACATAGTTTTCAGCAGAGGGGGCTGCTGGCACCTGCTGAGAGTTGGGGAGGAAGGGCCGGCATCAGAGTCGGCAAAGGTTGCTGACCCCTGCAGTAGATCACATCTCCTCCTTCTACCCCAACCAGAGATCTGCTGCCTACCCTAAACCAGGGACCCCCGCCCGACACACACACAGAGCACCTCCCATCTTCTTGTTCTGATACCCTTAAGACACTCATGTCTCTCTCCACTGGTTCAAGTTCTCCCTTTCCCATGCTGTGTGGCTGCACTGCTGCCTTTTCACACTTGTGCCCCGGAGATCCTCATCTTGAGACCTGTACTCCTTCCATCTCTATGGAGACCTTCCTGTGGAGATGTTCCCCCCCCCAGGCCTTGCATTGACCCAGCTCTCTAGCACCAGAAACCCCCTTATCCCTGAAATGCTTTCAGCAGGGATTGTTGTTTCCTGATGAAACTCTCGTGCAAACCCGAGCACGTGGCATAAGTAGTCCTTTGAGTCTGTCTGTCTGTCCTGCCTCCTGCAGTAGCCAGTACTGGATGTTTCAGACCATGGCATAACCCTGCCTCCCTGATAGACCTTGTACAATCCCATCCCACTCTGGAACGTGCACATACATTTCCTTCCTGACCACCCCAAGCTGGTTATCTCAGGTCCTCATGCTTCAGGCCAGATTGTCCTTATGATTTTATTCCAGGCCTTGGCAAATCAGCTGGACACTTAGTGGCCAGCCCAAAAACTGGGGCGCCCCTAGCTGTCCAGCAGAGAAGGGGCCCCCCTGCTACTGAAAGACTACCACCATGCACCACGACTACTTCTGGCAGAGGATGCCAATCCCCTGCCGCTAAAAAACTGCAGTGGTTACTTTTGGTGGCAAGCTTGGCGCACAAAAGACACCCCCCCCCCCAACCACCAAAAACCCCCCCTGCTTTTTGGAGTGCTGGGGCAGAGAGGAGAAAGATATGATGGCACTGGAAATGTCAGATCCCGGCTCTGTTTTTGGATGCCAGGAGGCATTTGCCTCCCTGGCTCCTAAATGCTGCTAGGCACAAGGGGCAAAATCCTGGGCACCGTGGCGACCTGGTATCCAGGATTTGTCGAGCCCTGTTTTATTCTCATACCGCCTGATCTTCCTTTTTTGAAATGTTAGCACCCAACCCTATTGCTTACTATCATTTGGTGTTGTGTTCCATGGGTTAATATTAAGTTATGTTAAGAAGCTCTCTTTCTACTAGTTAGAAATCTGTTTTTGTTTTAATTCTGAACGACTATTCTGGGTCAGACTAAACCAGGAGAACAAAACTGGCTTCCCTTGTTCCATTGGCCAGTATCTCCTTCCATTTCACAGATCTCTTCCCTTGTACACTTGCTCTCATTTGCTGGCCTATCCTGGGCCCTTATCTTTGCTCTGGACTAAACAGACTGACTGCATACATACCCTGAGGTGGTACCAGCAGTCTGTGTGAGCTCTTCATTTTCTTGTTGTTCTCCATCACTGTCTTAATATAGGGTGTTGTCTGTAGGCCAAAGCATGTTCCTGAGCATCAGGCACTGGATTCTGTCCTTCATTCCAAGAACAGGGTTTAGAAATGGCTAGAGGAGAGTGTGGGTGTTAATACTCCTGACTTCCATTCCTGGCTCTTCTACCCAGCCATGGCTTCATAGCTCTCTCTCTCCAGGCAGGTTCACTCATACTTCACAAAGGGGACTATGAGGCTTTGATGTCTGACATGTGCTTGGAGATCCTGGAAATAACAAGAACTAGAGAAGCACCCAAGTGTGGTTGTTCCAGTTACCTGAAGACCTTTATTACAGGGTATCTCAACTACTTGAAGGCATTACTGAGCTGAAAAGGGGTGGTATGGGGGTAAACATTGGGAACAGTAGTGGAATCTGCTCTTGGGTCTCAGGAAAGCTGAATTCATTTCCTGCCTCTGTCCCAGATCCGATGTCTTCACAGCCAGAAAGGCATGACTTGGCTGGCCAGTGGTAGTGGAGACAGAGCACGGGTAGTTTTAACCTCACTGTAGACAGGTGAACTCAACCTTATATTTCCCTACTGTCTCTTCACTAGGACTTTACACTGAGTTAGCTAATTCAAATTGATTTTCTCAACATCAAAACACTCCTCTTTTGCAGCAAAGACCTAGGCAGACTCCAGTGTGAATTTGTGCCTCAGGTGTAACAGGATAATATTACCTCATCTCCACACTGGGAATGAGGGAATAACAGCCATGGATGAGTGTGAAGGACCCATGTTATGATGATGGGGGAGGAAGGGTAACTATGTAGAGAAAGCAAGGTCCAGCAGCATTTGAGAGAGGAAGCTGTTGATTTGTTTTCATGATAACGCCAACTCGGCATGTTTGTAGACCCCCAAATGGATTAGATATGGCAGAGTGAATCCCTTTTGCAGACCTCTGGCCACATCGCTGTTGGTACTCCATCAGTAGGTTGACCGCTGTTCAAGGACGGGCAACAAGTGCTTTAGAGGCCAGAGGCAAATAAGCTTAACCAAGGGTGTGAAACATAAGAAGCCCGAGAAGAGACAGGCGTCATGGCCTGAGAGTGAATGGGCTGAAATCTGATGGAGGAGAAACTTCTCAACTTGGAGGAGATCTTTTTAGACTTTTCTTCACCGCACAGTTCAGCTGAGCGTGAGTGAGAGCTGCCATGCTGCAAAATCTTCCTGTTACTGCAGTCACATTAGCGCTGTCCTCACTTGTGAGGAAGTAGGACTTCTGGGGGGCAGCGGGGTATCATATCCCATGATTCTTAGTGCTGCACTATTCAGAGGCCTCCCTATCAGTTGTTGCAGTGAGTTGTAGGAGAACTGCTCTGCCCTTTCCAGCCCGGTGGACAGACTCTAAAAAGCCAATGAAAACAAGGCCTTGGTGTGGTAGATGTCCCATGGCTTGTTCCTCTTGAAACCAGTTTGGACGGAAGGCTGAGGAATGAGCCCTTGGGAATTCACAAGCAGTTTGGAGAGACCTCTTCTGTAGACAGTCTGTCGTGCTGAGATGGAAGGGGTGAGAGGTAAAATTCTCACCTTCTCTTCAAGGCGTAGAAGCCTTCTGAGAAGATGCTAAGTTCAGTGTAAGTTCTTGCTAAACAAGAACCTCCATCATCTCCAGAATAAAGCCTGAAGTCCTTCTATTCAGCCCCTCTACTGCATTGTCCTCTAGAGGGCTTGGAACGAAAACACCCCAAACTCCAGAAAGAAGCCGAGGGAGTATTGGGATGCCCAGTTACCTTCCTGATCGTGTTTGATCTCATTGCTCATGGGCATCACTGAAGGAAGACGACATCAGGATTGTCTCGATCATGAGGAAAGCAGCAGGGGACTAGATAGGGGTCGGTGTGTCGAGAGTGGGAGGAGACACATGAGGCACCGAAATTGCTGGTGCAGGCCAGGCAGAGTGGGTGAAGTTCCCTTCTTTCGAGGAAGGCCCAGGACATATCTAGCCTTGGCTGCTGTTGGGGCGATTTAGATGGTTCACTGATCTGGGCCGATATGCCCCTTGGAGGATTAGGCTGGCATACAGTTGCAGGGGGCATTGAAGACAAGGATAGCAAGTTTTTAAAATCAGTCTGGCAAGTGGAGTGGAGGGAACCTTTGGAGGGATGCAGCAAGGGAGGGCTGATGTGGGCCAGTCAGCCAAGGAAAATGAGAGGTCTGGTTTCTCTGAATTCAATGTCTTTGCTGAATGAGGCAAACATGGAGGCTGTTCTGAAGCAGAGGAAGTGGATGGCAAAGCACGCTTCACCCAGGTAGCCTGTCAGGGTGGAATTGCTCCTGTAGTGTGATCTCCAGGGTACTTTCTGATTTGGAGGTGGGGGTGGTAATTTCTTTTGTAATGAATTTTAGCACTGTTGAAGAGGAAGGATGTCCCGATAGATTGGGGGGGTGGCACGGGTGGGTTGGGGGACGGTAAGGCTGGGTCTTGAGAGATGTGGTTCTGTTCCCTGATGTGCTGCAGTGATCCTGTGTGACTAAGTCACTGAGTCTTTCTACCTGGGTGTCCTCATCTGTAAAATGGGCATACAAGCTGTGCTGTACCTCACAGGGCATAGGGAGGGGGAGTCCATTGTGAGGTGAGCAGATACCATGGTGATGGGGGCCATATAAATAGAGGGATTGGGCTGCCAGCACACTTCCATCCTTGGAGACTGAATCCCCTGTTTTTCTGTGGAGCAGGTACAGCCCTGGTAGTGGTTGGGGATAGCTTCCCCCCCACACACCGCCCTCTCCGGCCTGCGTGCCTGGACTCTGTGCTGGAGAGACCGTCTCTAGCGGAGGATGTGTGGCCTCCATTGTCCATTCAGACCTTGGCCTTCCTGAGGCACCAGTCACTGTGGTGGTGGATTTTGTGGGCACCTGTTGAGTACTGGTCTGAGACCCAGCCAATTCATATCAGAGAGGCAGCGTGACCTAGTGGGTAGGGCACTGCATCGGAACCCAAGAAAGCTGGATTCTTTCTTCTGCTAGGTGATCTTGGCCAAGTCACTGCCCCCTGTGCCTCGGTTTCCTCACTTTACTGGGGAAATGGGAGCACAGTGACACCAGCCTCCTTTGTAAAATGCTTTGTGGCCTACAGATGAAGAGGTAGGTGATGCGTATGTGTGTAGAATGGATTTCCAGATGTTGACTATGTCAGCCGGTGCCAGGAGTTGCCAGCTCCTAGATAATAGACCTTCAGCACAGATAACAGAAGCCGGTGTGAAATTCCTCAATCCTCTCTGTGCCAGCCTGGGAACTAAGAAAAGGCGTGATTGATGAACTCCAGCTGGTGGGGGAGCTTGGCCAGGGTTAATATGAGGGTCAGACTCAAGGATCAGAGAGCTTGAGGGATGAGATACAGAAGCCTCAGTCCAGAGCAATCTCAGACTGGCTGGCATGGTGGTGGCTGGGTACCAGCCCAGTTCCCACATCGTTGAAGGGGGCTCCCCTGAGGAGCATCCTCAGCAGGGCGACAGGAGCGAAGCTGTCTTGGGGACTGAATTTCCCTGCACCAGCCAAGGTGCAGTGGAAGTTGCTGGGGCGGCACCTTGCAGGATGACCTGTTGATCAAGCACTCTGGTGAGCTATCGCATCAACTTCAGTCCACTCAGCTGTGTGGTGTGGCATGTGTCTCCTGCCACTGCTTGTGTGTCTCTGTCCCTCTGTACTTTAGGCCCTGAGTCACAAGTGCTCGCTCCTAAGATATAATTACAGCGGGCTGTGTCACTGGTCCAGCTGGCAGCCTCAGCTCCTTACTGCCAGGAGCCTGCTTAGTTTGGCTCCAGTGAGAGCGTCCGGTGGCAGGAGACCCAGACAGCAGCTTCCCGTTGGTCATTTTTCACACACAGGCCTTTTCAGAAGGGTTTGACAGCAGCGCGCTTTAAAAATGACTGCCTCTCTCCCCATTGCCATCCCCATCCCTCAGCTTGGCCACGGACAGCAGCACGCTCTCAAAGCTGGCCGCGTCCACCAGTGCGGTGTTTCCTCTGACAGGAAACAGGCAGAGCGGAGAGCATTGGGCCAGTGGATACTTTATTCGTAGGGTCCCAATGCTGCTTCTGCTTAGAGTGCTGGCCTAGGAGTTGGGAGTTCAAATCCTGCCACCTCCACAGACTCCCGGTGTGACTTTGCGTCACTTAGCCCCTCTGTGTCTCAGTTTCCCCACTGACGTGTGCAGACCCTAGCACTTTCCTCCCTTGTAGATTAGCTTTGAGGAATTAGATTTGTATCAGTAAATGTCAATAAACATTGACACGCAAACCAAGGGGGAAAAGTACATCCACCAATCAAAATGGGTAGGCAGCATTTTTCCTACTTTGCTGAATTTTTTAGCGTCGAAAGCCGGTGCTCAAGACTTGAATTAGGCACGAAGCAAATGAATAGTAAAGCCGGCTGTGATGTGTTGATCTAGGGGGCGATTGACTGTATTTTGACACGTGATGTTGAAAATTTGTTGTAATGGTTTCCAAACCTTTTGACTTTTGGGATCTCGGAGGTTGCTGTTATTTGCCCGACCCCCACCTCTCTCTCTTCCCCCAACTGGGAACATTTAAATCAATTACAAATCGGGGGAGGTTTAAGAATAAACCTCCATAATCTGTTGAAATTATGAACCAGTGAAACTGAGGTTTTTCTGATAGGGAATGAATGTATTGGAATGAGGTGCTCAGGCTGCAGTAATGGGGGTCAGTGGATTCCTTTGTATGGATCCAAGATCCACGTCCTTTGTCTTTGATGCTGCAAAGATTGGCTCAGTATGTAGGTGCTGGGCACCAATGGAAAGGGGTGTGTTCCTCCAGAGAGTTGTAAGCTTGCCATTACGTCTCTGTACTGGTGCTCTTCTTTTTTGTAGGGTCTCTGTTCATCTCTGCTTCGGTCACTAGATCAGCTTCCTCAGGCTATGTCTTACGTAGGCATCTGAATGCCTCATAATTGTTAGTGCCTTTATCCTCCTAACACCTCTTTGAGAGAAGGAATCGCTCCTCTGTGTGGCCTCACGGGATGGAGCACTGGACTGGGGACTCATGGCCTGCTCCTGGTGGGTGGCCTTGGGTAAGGCAGAGCCCCTTTTTGCCTCAGTTTCTCCCTGTAAATGGGGTTGAGGAATCCAACCTCCTCTGAAGCATTTTGAGATGACCTGTGCTGAATATTACTTGTTCCCTGATGAGGTCTCAGTTTCCCAAGTCATACAAACTCCATGATGTGCCCACATGAATTGAACCCTGATCATCTGCTTGCCCTGTGTCTGCCCTAACCACTGGGCCATCCTTCCTTTTGTGTGCAAAGCAGGCTGGATGACAGCCTGTCCTTGTCTCTGAATCAGAGCCAACTCCTCCAGCTCTTGTTGGAACCTAATTCCAGGGCCTGTGACGAGCGTGGCCGTGTCTGGAGCAGCTTGACCGGGCCATCAGGCCTTGGCTTAGAGCTGGATGGGGAGGCAAGCAGAGAGCGTGCGGCATAAGGGTGACTCAGTTCAGCTGATGGGGGATCCGGGATCCTGGGTTCTGTTCCCATCTGTCGCACTGACTGGCCTTGTGTAAGTGACTTTCCCCGCTTAGTGCCTTAGTTCCCCCATCTGTAAGATGGAGACAATGCTGCTTTGTAAAGACCTCTGAAATCTGCTGATGAGAGGCTTTGGACAAGAGCTGGCTTTTAATATTTATTTTATTTCTATCCAGTTTTCGTGTAGCAGAGCGAGTCTAGTAATGCCACAGGGCCTCACTGCTTGGGGTGGGGGTTTAGAAAGAGGCTTCCCAATGAAATGGCTGGAGCAGCTTTCAAAGGGCAGCTTCCCCCTCCAAGGCTGCGATGCTGAGTTGAGAAGCACTGTGGAATCTTGAATGAAAACAAGCAGTTAAGGCTAATTGGAGAAGTCCAGGAAAAAAGCTGAATCCCTCAGATCAGAGAAAGCTGAGGTCGGGATCGTACAGTCAGTCGGTAGTGGAACTGGGATTAAGAAGTGAGCGTCCTACTTCCTGAGCCTTTGCTCTGAGCACTAGGCCGCACTACCCGCTGTAATCAAGGTGGCAGCATTGGACACCAAGACGTCTCCATGTTAGAGGACAAGCTGTTAGTTACCTTGGATGACTCCCAGGCGCTGCATTCTTGGTATGGTACACCCTGCCTTGCCAAGTCGACGCACGGTCCAGCAATTTCAACAGCCCAATCAGAAAACCAGACGGCTCTCTCCAGCAGTTGGGCTCTGTCCATCACCCCTGGGCTCTGTTGGAAAAGTGTCTCTGCTTTTCTTTTGTTTAAAAAAAAATACATGAAGGCAGAGCTAATTCCACTGCGGACAGAGCCGGCAAACATGCGTTCCACGGGCCAGACGCTGTCTTTAAACCCATCTACAAAGAGCAAGGTGCTGTCTGAATGGTTTGTGGTACCTTGGGAATGCATGGCCTCCTATAGAAGATCGAGATGTGCAAACAACACGGTGGAGTCGGGGGCCACAGTAGCTCAGGAGTTCAAGACGTCTTGTGGAGAATTTCCCACCAATAAGGCTAAGAAAAAGAGAGAAACCCTGAGACAGTTACGTGGCTGGAATGTGAAGCACCTGTTGTCCTTCCAATTATCCAAAGCTTTGCTTTTTCTTCCACAGCCTTCAGTCTCCAGCACTGTCGGGTTTGAAATGGTGTATCTGCAGCACGGGCCACCTCCCACCCCAGCTAGTGTTTTTCTTCCCTGCTGTTGAGACCAACCTGTGCCCCACTACAGGGGCGTTGTTTCACCATAGTCTCGGTAATCCCCTCTTGGAGCGATGGGGGGGGGGGGGGATCCTACAGGCGCCCTCTAAATTAGAAAGACAGACTACAGTCTTGTGGCACTCTTTAAAAGACTAACAAATTTATTTATCGTATGAGCTTTCGTGGGAGAAAATCCCACTTTGTGTTAGTCTTTAAAAGTGCCACAGGACTCCTTGTGTGTTTTGCTGAACTACTGTTCAGTACCTCTTCTGACTTGTGCCTCAGATCCTCATCTGATAGGAACTCGGCTGAGACAGGCTAAGTGCATATTGCATATATCTCCCAATAGCCAAAGAGTTAATGCGGGGAGTCTCATGATGGGAGGAAACGGGTCTTCAATTGTTTGTTGCTGAATAGGCATCAAAAGCCAGTTTCCTTTTCTGCCCCCTTACTGCTGTCCATCTTACTCCTCTCTTATCTTTGCCCCTGCCCCTCCGTGCAAACCTTATCATCAGAACCCAGCTTACATGCTGGGAGCAGGTGACTCTTCAGACACCAGTGACTCGAAATTTTGCTGGTTTAAAAAAAAAAAGTTAAAAGCAGCTCTGGGTCCTAATGTGTGCCCTGAAAATGCTGCCTTTTGAGGCTTTACAATTGCATTCTTCTCTCTTGCGTGTTTCAGTCTTCCACTGTGGCTCCGCAGGAACAAAAGGGGAAACAGCCAGAACGATGACACCCAATTTTGTCCAAATGCATGGACAAAATTGAGGGCAAGACGACCAATTTCCCCCCCCCCCCCCCCTCCGGCCTGTGTTCTCCAGAAGGACAGACACGGAGATCACACTGGTCCCGTCTGGACTGGGAATCTGGGACTTAGGCAATACTATACATGGGGGAAATGGAAGAAAAGTGAATTTGTTGCTCCCATCTGAGGTCTGATTTGCACCAATGTAAAGCTGTCCAGGTGCATAGCTGGCTTTCTGATCTCCTGTGGCAGTGAGTTCCCCAGGCTGGCTTTGAGTTATGGCCCATCGCATGTTTCAATGTCTGCAGGTGTAAAGCAAGAGAGGCCTTAGACGTAGTTACAGAACGCTGCAGGTTGTTGTCCGAGGTGGTCAATCTTTCTTAATCAAGCTTTTATTTCTCTTTCCTTGCAGGGATCTCCAAGGCAGTCTGCTTAGAGGAGAGCACTGCAGAAGGACCTAGTCAGAGAAAGATCTTTGGGACGTCCCCCCATGTGATCCCAGCTTCATTGCACCAGGATTTGCATTCCAGGTTTTGCCCTCCTCCAGCCACTGGGCCAAACCATAGGACTTAAAGCTGAAATCATGTGAGGGGGTTTCCCGTGCTCCCCCCCCCTCCCCAACCCCTTCCCCTCCCCGCCTCCGGCTTGTCGCTGCTAAGCCACATTGTCGCATCTGCCACCATGATGTTCCGGGATCAGGTGGGAATCCTGGCCGGCTGGTTCAAAGGCTGGAACGAATGCGAGCAGACCGTGGCTCTGCTTTCCCTCCTCAAGCGCATAACTCGCACCCAAGCCCGCTTCCTGCAGCTGTGCCTGGAGCACTCGCTGGCCGACTGCACCGAGATTCACCTCGTGGAGTCGGAGGCCAACAGCGCAGGTGAGTCTAGTGCAGCAGAGCTGAGATGGAGCAGTTTGGGGTTAGCACCAGGAATGAGGTGTGTTTACATCAGAAGAGTTTAATCTAACTCTCTCCTCTCTGAATTAGTCCATTGTTGAATTAGTCCAGGGGTCTGTGGCCTCCAGCTCCAGAGCCACATGTGGCTCTTTAGCTCTGGGCCCCCACCACTGGGGGGAGTCTGTGCCAGGCTCCCCAATACCACCGGGGGACCCTATGGCAGGCACCATGGTCCAGCTCCCCCCACCCCCCACTAGGAGGCTACACCCATTGCAGCTCTTAAAACACTTGGTTGTTGAAGGAATTTTTTTTTAAATGGCTCTTCTTATCTTCTGGGTTGCCGACCCCTAAATGAGTCCATCTGTGAAAAGCAGCCACTTCTGAGGTGAGATGGGGCAGAGGGTTAGGCTTGCCATAACACTCTGTGGAGATTTAGGGTGGGAAGGGGTCCGTATTGTATTCAGTGGGGTTGTAAACCTCTTGTGTCAGGGGATTGTCTCTTTCTTGTGTGTTTTGTACAGCACTTAGCATGTTGGGTCCATGACTGAGGCTCCTTGGTGCTACCATAATACACGTAGTAGTGAGTACTTAGCGCAGTGGGGCCTGTAGCAGGGCATCCATGTGCTGCCGTAATACACCTATTGTAATCGACCTGTGGTTCGTGACTGGGTGCAACCGTAACACAAATGATGGTAATTTTTTAGACTATAGTCATTAAAGCTGGGGCAGCAGGGCTAAAGCTTCCAAAGAGAGTTATGGCATCTCTGGTGCCTGTGAGCAGTCAAGAGCGCTTGTTTAATGGCCTCCCCAAAGACAGCACAGCGCCAAGCTGGTGAGTTGGGGGGAGCCCTGATTCAGAGAGAATTGCCTGCATTTTGGCAGCCCCCTTAGTGCTGTTGGGTTCAGTGCTGTATCTGAGGGGAGCGTGCCCCCTACTGAGCCTGGAACGCTGGAGATCTTGGTAACAAACCCTGGAGTATGTGTATCCTCATGCACCAGAGATTGAAATAGACAGTTTGGGGCACAGTTCTCTTTGTGACCTGTTTTTATACATTCCAAAAGCCACTGGAGGCCCCAGCTTCAATACATTCTCCATTCAATTTCATCCCATTTCTTCCTGCTACCACCAGCAGCCATGCTCCCTTCTTTGCTATCCACATTCTTCGAATTCTTGGAGAACAATTACTTAACTACTTAACTCTCCTCAGTGGTACTCAGTAGCTGGTGCCGCTGCTGTATCTGCCTTCTCAGTGTCCCTTACACTTCCCTCCCTACTGATCACTTAAGCATCTCGGAAGCACAGAAATGTAAAGCTCCTCCAGCATAGATCCGGCCATCAGTGCTTTCTTTGATGCAGATTTATTTGTAGGGTGATTGTTCTGATGTGGCGTTACTCACCCTTCAGGCTGGTGACCTCTTATTTGAAGGCAAGAGTTTTCCTGATCCTCTGATGTTTACTATAATAAAAGAAGTGTAAAAAACGGTGATGATGCTAAGCTACAAACACATTTGTGCGTTTTGAGAGGTTGATCAGAGAGTGCTCAACCTTGAAAGGTCGAGATGGCTCAGGAATGTGAGGAGTGCGATTTTCCTTGCTTTAGATTGTAATCAAACTTTTCAACGTCTCATGACCCGCTTGAAGGTTGGGGCTTTCCTGGTTGAGAGAGACTTTGTCTATAGTCTTGTATGTGTCCTTCTCTCTCTAAATCAAACTGACTTAATCAAACAGGTGCAACTCTCTATGGACACTTGAGGCTTGTCTGCATGGGGACACGAGGGAAAATTAACTTGAATCAACTAAAGATATAAATTGGGTATATCACTTTAAACTACTGGGTGGAGAGTGGATTATTAAAGTGGCCTTAATTTGCTTCAGTTTAATTCACTATGGAAATGAATTATGAGTGAGGCTTTGGAATGGAATTAAATTAATCTGAATTAAGGCCGCTTTGATTCTTAGTGAGAGTATCCAGACAGAGTTTAGTGTGATTTAATTTAATCCACTTTGAATGTATATATTTGGCTAATTTGGGTTCACTTTTTCTGAGACCAGGTTTTATCTTATTTTAAGGTCTGCTCCTCAGAGATTTTTGCCTTGGCACAATTATCATTTAAGGGGGTGATCGTTTTGTAGGGTGTTTTGAAACAAATATAATGAAATGGAGGCCACCCCTAGTAGAGATGCTATTAGTCTGATACCAAAGCTGGTATAGGGTGTTCCCATATGGGAAGCAGAAGTAGCTACAGGCCAGGTCTGCTCTGCAGGCTTTGGTCAGCATAGGCCCATCACTGGGGGTTGTGAAGAGGTGCAATCCCCGCCCAGCTGAGCTTTGTCACCAAAAGCCCAAAGTAGATGGAGCTCTGCCAGTAAGACTGCGCTTTGTACCTGTGTAAGATGCAGCCCCACTACAGCCACTCGACTGCTTTAGCTATACCAGCAAAGCACCCAAAAGAGGACCTTGCTGTTGTGATATAAAACCATTGTAATTGCTTTAGTGGGATGTGGGGGTTCTGTGTGTCTCAGTGTAATTACACTGGTAGATTTAAAGCATGTGTAGACAAGCTCAAAAGACACCGTAATGAGCTCATGCTTAGATTGCTGATCCTAGCAAAGCGACTGGCTGTTGTAACTAAGCTTTCTAAGGCCTCGCCTTCACTTCCAGTGTTAAAATGTATGAGTGAGGGTGGCATCTTTATACTGGTAATAGCCTTAGTGCAGGGCTCGACAAAACCCGGTCACCATGGCCACCAGGGTTTGTGGCTTAGCTCCTAGCTCTGCTGCAGAAATGCAGTGGAAGAGCACCCTCTGGCAACCAAAAATAAAACTGCTGGCACCTCTCTGGGAGCCAATTTTGTCAAGCCCTTCCTTAGTGCAATTCTGTCAGTATGTAGTGCTTTTATTCCAGTAGAGCTTATTTTGCTTTGCCAGAGCAAGGTACGCTATGCCAGGATAACTCCATCTACACTAGGGTGGAGGCTTTTGGGGGTTTTGTTTCTTTCACCACTCATACTACGTTGATGGCAATGGGGTGGAATCTGTCCTTTAAATATCTTGGACACAACTCTTTTCTCCCCCAGTTTCCCATCTTAATACTGTGGCTAACTTGGATAAACACTGCATTTTTGGTGTTTGATCAAATTTCTAATTTTCCTAAAGAAACAATTAAAACCACCACCAAAAGGTAACGACTTATAGCTTAATGAACAAGGAGTCCTGTGGCCCTTTTAAAGACTAACAAATGTATTTATTGCATGAGCTTTCGTGGCTGAATCCCACTGTGTCAGCCACTGAAACGGAAAATGTACCGTGTGCAGGGGAAAAAAATAAGTGCAATAAAGGGCAGGTCACTGCATTTATTTTTCCCTCCACTTTCCCGATCTTCATGGCCATGCAGAGTGGAGAGGACCTTGGATCTCCTCTGACCTGAGCCCCCTCCCCACACCAGTCTGCCTGGAGCTTTAGGGCGCTACTGTCGAAAGCTGTGGGGGGAGCATGCTCCTCTCTGTTGTGGCTGTTCCAAATGGCAGTGAAACCTGCTAGAGTTAAGGTTGCATCTAGCTTTCTGATGACCTGCTGACTTTCCGAAGAGCCCTAAAATCCACCTGCTGACTTGGATTGCCTGCCAACTTGCTGTGCCTCTGAGGGTCCGGCCTAGTGGGAACAATCCAAACCTGAAGTCATCTGAGCATAGGGGGCTGGAGATCTGGCTCCCTCCCTTAAAATTTGCCTCGCCTGAGATCAACATTTGATACAAGAGCTGCCACACTGGGCTGTTCCTGTAGTGGCCAGTGCCAGGAGTTCAGGGGGAACAAACAGGGCATTTTTGAATGGTCAATCTCCTGTTGTCCAGTCCCAGCTTCTGGCAGGTTATGGACACCCAGAGTGTGGGGTTGTGTCCCTGATTGTCTTATCTAATGGCCACGGATGGACCTATCCTCCATGGCCTTATCCAATTCTTTTTTTAACCTTGTTTTTCTTTTGACCTTCACAACATCCCATGGCAAAAGTTGCGCAGGTGGACTGTGCTTTATATGAAGTACTTCCCTTCATTTTTTTAAACCTTCTACCTATTCGTTTCATCTGGTGAAATTAATTGTGGTTTCTTGTACCTTTGTTTGCTCTCACGTGGGTTCAAACTAAGGCTCCTATTCTCCCTGCACAGAGAGCATGGGTTTGGATTTTTTTCCACTGTGCAGTGGTGTAGCTGGTAGAGGAGAAGGATGGCCCAATGGTTAGGGCACCAGCCTAGGACATGGGAGACCAGCTGTGCTGCAAACTCCTTGGGGCAAGTTACTTTGCTGTTCCGTGCCTCAGTGTCCCCATCCATATATTGGGGAGAGCATCTCTTCTGTGCCTCACTAAAGACTGAGACACGGGGCTATGGCAGGCCAAATAAGGACTTGCGACTCGCCCCTTCTCTAGAAGAGATCTGAGATGCACATCTGCATTTTACAAACCTGAATGTTTCATACCTACCTTGTGCTCCGCTAGCTGGCACAGCCCCCCTCTTCCAGCCAGCGCCATTTGCTTCTTGGGCTGTGCGCTGTGTGTGCACGTCTGCCGTCACAAGGTCATTTCACCATGAGCAAACGATTCTTTACCTGTTGCTAATGGCTGAGAAATATCTGTGGCCAATGTCCCTCAATTCGCCCTCTATGCCCGTAGCAAATATGTCCGTGGTTTCCCCAGCTGTGAAATGGGACTAATGAGGCCACATTTGTAAAATACTTGATCTCTGGATGAAAAGTGCTTTCTAGGGAAAGAGCTTGATGGCTAACGATTTTTCAGGGTAGCAACGTGTCAGAGCCTCCTCTTAGCTCCAGACAGGGTGATGTCTAAGTTGGCAGGTGGTTAACCCTGATGTGTGGTTCCCTCATAGCAGAAAGCATTGTCCCTCCTGAATCTTCTCAGGTCCATCGGCATCAAGAACTCAGTTGGAGCAAGTGGGGAGGAGGGGTGTGGTTTGTCACCTTTCACTCCATCAAAATTGGATGTGGGTTTCCAAGGAAGGTTAAGTGCTACAGAGAGATTAAGGTGGGGTCTCCATTGGTGGTGTCCCTACCCTCACAGCCAGCACTCACCCCCAAACCCCAGTGTGCTGCTGAGGGGTGAGATTTCTTTGTTGCTGGAAGTGGTGACATTTTGGGAGAAACAGACTGCTTGCCTGGATCACCTGAGATCACCAGGTCTTGGTTGGGCTGTTATGCCAGGTGTCCGGCTCTGGTAAGCCCGTGGCTTACCCTCACACTTCTCTGACTTCTCGGTAGGATCCAAATCTTCTTGTCTGAAGCTGCTGTCAGCGTCCCTATGTGCCTCTTCGCCAGCTGCCTTATTCCTCCACAGAGGGGGGCTGTGTTGATTTCTGGAGGGGCCTGTTTGTTCCTGCCTTTCACCTCTCTCTGGCCTCTCTCCTCAAACAGCTGTCATCAGCCAGTGGCACCAGGAGTCTAAGGACAAGGTGGTCTCCCTCCTCCTGTCTCACCTGCCCCTGCTGCAGCCTGGCAACGCGGAAGCCAAGTCTGAATACATGAAGCTATTGCAGAAGGTCCTGGCCTACTCCATCGAGAGCAACCTGTTTATAGAGGAGAGCCGGCAGCTGCTGTCCTACGCCCTCATACACCCGGCCACAACGCTGGACGATCGCAACTCCCTGGCCCTGTGGCTCAACCACCTTGAGGAGCGCTTCTCTAGCAGCTACTCTGGCCAGAGCAGGGGCCGGCCTGACACTGCCTACCACTCGCGCCAGGGCTCGGACGAGTGGCAGGGCCCAGTGGACTCGGGCATGGGGGAGCTGGGACACGGCTGGCAGGAGAAGCTACCCCGAGAAAACGGACACTTGCCCTTCAACTCCTCCAGCTCGGTGCCGTCGGCCATCAACAGCATCGGCAGCAACGCAAATGCAGGTATGGTGTGGGGGATGGGAGGGGTGTGGGCGGTAGGTGTAGATATCAGTGAGAGTCTTGGCTGTTTCTCCAAATTGTCCACATCTTTCTGTAGTGGGGAGCCCAAAACTGGACACAGTATTCCAGATGTGGCCTCACCAGTGCCAAATAGAGGGGAATAATCACTTCCCTTAATCTGCTGGCAATACTCCTACTGATGCAACTCAATATGCTATTAGCCTTCTTGGCAATAAGGACACACTGTTGACTCATATCCAGCTTCTTGTCCACTATAACCCCCAGGTCCTTTTCTCCAGAACTGCTGCCTAGCCAGTCCGTCCCCAGTCTGTAGCAGTGTGTGGGATTCTTCCGTCCTAAGAGCAGGACTCTGCCCTTGTCCTTGTTGAACTTCATCAGGTTTCTGTTTTGGCCTAATCTTCCAGTTTGTACATTAAAAATGTCCACCTTGCATCCAGTCTGAACATGCGCATCTTCAGCTTCCGGCCACGGGATCAGTATAGACCTTTGTCCGCTAGACTGAAGAGTCCGTTAGATTACATTTGTTCCTTGTGTAGGTATGTAGTCAGGGCTCTGGTCACCTCTGAACTTGCTCCTTAAGCTATCGAGGTGGAGCTCTGTGAGCCTTTCTGGAAGGCACATTTTCCAGTCCTCTAATCCATTCTCGTGGCTCCCTTCTTCTGTAGATTTCAAAGTGCTTCACAGAAGTGTGAAGTACCTTGTTTTACCCTAGGGGAAACCGAGGCACAAAGAGTGGGGAAAGCCACTTGACCGCGGCTGGTCAGCAGAAGAGACGGGAACAAAACCCAGGAGTCCTGCGTCTCTCTCAGCTGATCCTTGCTCCCTCCCTTGGACTCTGCTCTGTGGAATGTTGCTTTCTGGGGGCTGCAGAACACAATATTTTGAGGACTAAGCGGGGGTGCTGGAGGCTGGGAGTGTGTCCAGGTGGAGGGTCTATAGTGTGTGAGGAAAATGGGGTTACAGGTGCTAAGAGCCAATCTTGGCTCTGACACTGGAGGAGGCAGGGCTTGGCATGGCCACGCCCCAGGTCTCTGCACCTCAGTTTGCCCATCTCTGAAATGGGTCTGATATTTGCTGCTGCTCCATCACAAGGCGTGTATGTTAAAGTTTGCATGGCACTTTGGGTGTGGGACGTGCCAGGAGCCCTGCATACCCAGCGTGGGGCTGTCGGCATGTACAGATGCTATGGTGATTGGCGGGGACTGAAGATGGAAGGCGGTGCTCTGGACAGTGTCAGGAAGGACATCTGTGGATGTCAGTTTCCATGTTGACCTACTGCCTCTGTGGCTGTTAAAGAAACAGGAAGAACTAGCTTTAATAATCAAATTTCCTCATCCTCAAGGGACATTTTTCCTTCCCCTTTCTTCTCCTCCTCTCCCATTGGGGCGCTTCTAGGTGGATTTCCCTCCCTTGCAGAAACCCCAGCACTGCATTGGGTCACGGTGAAGAGGGGCGGTATGTGTGCGTTCTTCAAACAGAAACGGCTTTATTTTAACAGCTAAAAATGACACAAATCAAAACCAGAGGTGGCTGCACTGGACCTGCCAGCATCCCCTTGAACTCGAAACCTGCCTCCATGCGTATGGCCAGGGCCTGTAGACATCAGGGAAGAAAAACATCTGTAGCCAGAGTGGCGACTTAGCTTCCCCAGCTGTAGCTGTGACTTACAGCCTGGGTCCCTGCCTGGCTAACATGGAGGCACGCAGGCTAGTGGGAGATCTGTGACGAGGGAGGGAAAGTGCTGGGGGTGGAGGACGCCAGCCTTTCTTCACTGGTTCATGGTGCAGGGGAAGCAGACGGCAGGTCAGTTCAGACACAATCCCCCACACGCGTGCCAATTGACTCTTCTAAGACTTTTGCCGCCATTCGTCCTCTGCACAGAAGGGCCACGGTCCAATGGCTGGCTCACCCCTAGGTGTGGATTTGGTCCCCAGCTGTGCTGTCCTCCCTCTGCATGGCCTGCAGCAAGCCACCTCCTGGGGGAGAGGGGACTCTTGTCAGCCAGTGGGGTCAGGGGCCTCAGATGGAAAGCACCATGGTCGGCCAGAGCATGGCCATGGCGGGAGTTCTGCCCCTGTGGTTCTGGGGGGTAGTGGCCGTTCTGGGGCTGTATCCTGACTGATGAGAGCAGGACTCTTGCGAAGGACTTTCCGACAGCAAGGCCTTGCAGCCTTGGCGGCGCTGAGTTATAGGTGGCTTATCTTCTGCCCCACCCAGCCCGGAGGCAGCAGTGTTGGGCGCCCATCCTCCCCCGTGGGCCTGTTGGACGCGAGCTCTGGCCCCAATGTCGTCATGTTAATTCTCTGCCCTCCCCTTCCAGCTCTGCCCTGCCAAATCCACCCCAGCCCGCTCAAGCGCTCCATGTCCCTCATCCCCACCAGCCCGCAGGCCCCCGGCGAGTGGATGAGCCCCGATGAGCTGTGCGCCCGGCAGGCTTTCATCCCAGGCGACCACGCACCCCTGTCCCCCCAGAGCAGCGTGGCCTCCTCGGGCAGTGAGCAGACGGAGGATCAAAGCGGCAGCCGGAACACCTTTCAGGAGGACGGCAGTGGCATGAAAGGTATGGTAGAGCGGTGCCATCGGCCTGCGCCAGGGAAGAACCCCAACTGCCCTGGAAACACAGGTGCCCCACCTGCGCCACTTCAGTGTCCCAGGGCCAGCTAACCTGAGACAGTGAGGGCTTCCCTGCCCGTGTAACCCTAACCAGGGGTTCCCAGTGATTCCCACAGCCATCGTGGCTGGGAGAGATGAGACAAGGGCACTGCGAGCTAGAAGTCGAGCCTTTCCAGTGTCTGTGATGGGAGTCCCGCTGTGGGCAAGGTACGGCTAGGAAATCAGCTAGCCTTGGGCTGTCATCTAGCTGTCCCTAGAAGATACCCTCTCTCAAACACAGCCTTTGTCATGTGAGAAGGCCTGCCTTGGGTCTGGAGTCCTGGCCCTGAAAGGGGAAGTTTGCTCTGGCTCTTGGGAGCATGAGTGGCTGGTGTATAACGCTGGTGGTCCTGAGAGCCAGCGGGCACGGTTGTCCCTGCTCTGTGGCCATGGAAGCTTCCCCTGGCCTGGCTGGTAGACAGCAGCCGAAGTTACACTGAGGGCTTGGTGTCGCCCCCTCTGCAGACGTTCCCTCATGGCTGAAGAGCCTTCGGCTGCACAAGTATGCAGCTCTCTTCTCCCAGATGACGTATGAAGAGATGATGACCCTCACAGAGCAGCACCTGGAATCCCAGGTAAGGAGGGGACAGCCGGGCCCTAACCTCTGCTCTGGACCTTGCACGCGTCCTCGGCCGCAGCCACTCTCCGGGTCCTGGAGGAGCCTCTTAGCAGCTGTGCTGTGGGAGGCCACATGCTGAGACGGAGAAGGTGGTGGTGGGGCACGAGACCACCTGGGTTTGAAAGGGCGGGGGGCTGCCATTAAGACTGGAAAAGATTCTTGGATCCTCCATTCTGTCTCCTGCCTGCCACAGGATGCTCCCCCTGCCGTGTCTTTGTAGTGGAAGGGCGTTTTCCACAGACTTATGGGGCTGTGCCAGCACTCGCCAGCGGGGAAAGGACATGGGCATCGGGCACCATCCCCAAAGCCCCTGGGTGCTCAGTGGATAGAAAAGGCGCTGTGCCGAGAAGCCAGTGGAAATGGCTTCTAGAGGCGTCTCCACTAAATTCCAGGGGTTTCTCTGGATATCCGCCAGCACCAAGCCTGAAATTCCTGCCGACCTGTGGGGAGGAGAACGTTGAGTTCCTGTCGGACGCCTGGCAGGCAGGGCCCCTTGCTGCCGAGACCTGTGGTGGGGGAGTGTGTCTGAGCCTGTCAGGGTGGGAATAGATGCATCTATAACTGTCTCCTTAGCCCCCACTTCTCTTGCTTCCCACCAGAACGTGACCAAAGGAGCCAGGCACAAAATAGCTCTGAGCATCCAGAAGCTGCGGGAGAGGCAGAGCGTTCTCAAGTCTCTGGAGAAGGTAAAAGACCCAGTGGCTCCCCCTGCGCAGTCTGAGCCAGCCTCGGGGTCAAGGAGGCGCCTTGAATGTCCCATCCCAGTCCTTGCTTGGCCCAGGCCCAAGGGGCCACTGGGCGCTACCTTAATTCACATAGCAGGTGGCTGTGCAGTTTTGCACTGGGGAAGGGCTCTGCATTAGCCCCCATTCCCACACTCCTGGGGGCAGGCCATGAAAGCGGCTGGGAGCTAACAAGGAGCACCAGGAGTCGGGGAGGGGTGCAGGCTTGCATAATGGTGCAGGAAGGTGCTGTTCACCCAGCCCACCACCATGATTGTTGCCGTCCCCCATCTCCCAGCAGGGCAGCCGAAGTCTCGACAGGTAGCAGGTCGGTAGAGCCCTGCAGACCAGTGGATCTCCACACCCGGCTGTGGATACAAGTGACATCCGTTCACAGTTCTACAGGTGGCATCTCTGAACTGTGACCATGCCTGGCTTGCAGTGAAGTGGCTGGCGGGGGGTTGGCTTTGAGGTTGTTGGGGATAAAATTCCCCCACCCCAGGAGTCTTCAGCATGTGTGCAGGGCAGACAGGATCTTGTGGCTGGGAACTGTGACTATTCGGTGCCACCTCCTGGCCCAAGGCCTTGTCCCGAGTTGCCTGAACTCTGCTGCGAAGGGCCGCTGGGACAGGAGCCTGTGATCCTGAGCCAGATACCTGGACCACTGAGTCCCTTGGTCCTTTTGAGACCTTCATTTATCATGACATCTTTGCCCCCCTCCATCTTCCTTTGCCCCTTCCCCGGGCCCTCTGCAGGACATCCTGGAAGGTGGGAATCTGTGGAATGCGCTGCAGGAACTCCAACAGATGATCATTACACCCATCAAGGCCTACAGCACCCTGCAGGCCACGGTGACACCCAAGGAGGGGCAGCAGGCGGTGCCTGAGCGCCATGGAGCCCCCAGGCAAGGCCTGGACAAAGCCACCAATGGGGCGGAGGACAAGGCGCCAGCGGTGGACGGCTTCCCATCCCAGACAGCTCCGCCGTGCGATGGGGAGTCAGCCACAGCACCCATTGCAGAAGGGGACATCCCGGGGCAGTTCACCCGTGTGATGGGGAAAGGTGAGAACGTCCCCGCGGTAGGGTCTGAATCACACCACGGTTGTCTGCAGGGCACTGCCTCTGCCTCTACATTCAGGTGGCCCCAGGCAGGGATGCGGGGTGCCAGGGAAAGCCCTGACGTGGGCGTTATGGGTTGGGGGTGCTGTCATGTTTAGGAAGGGGTGTTGTCCTGGGATCATGCCGGTGAGATGTAGACCCACTTTGTCAGAGTGGAGAGATGCCCCCTCACGTTGGCATGCCTGGCGCAAGACTGATCTCTCCCACCTTTTCTCAGACACATGGGAGATGGATGGCACCCGCTAACTCCCATTGGGGGGCCAGGGAAGCTGGATGACTTATGCCATCCATTGGAGGAGCTGGTGGGAAGCCACGACACCTGGGTTCTCCTCCTGACTCTGGCTGTGGGGTGGGTGGTGAGGAATCATAGCATCTGTTCCTGGCTGTAGGAGGAAAGTGGGAGCTAGTGGTTAGAGCAGGGGGCCTGGGCCCTGGGTTCTATTCCAGTTGTGGGTGGGGAGTGGGGTCTAGTGGTTAGAGTGAGGGAGTCGGGACTCCTGAGTTCCATTCCTGGCTGTGGGAGGGAGGTGAGGAATGGTTAGCACAGGGGGCCAGGCAGGACTTCTGGATTCCTTCCAGCCCTGCTGCTTGTTCATCACTTGTCCTTGGCCAAGTCCTTTTCCCTCTATGCTGCAGCATCCCCCTCTGTGCTGACCTATCTCCGGGGGTGGGATGTGAGCATGGGGGGCAGCTGGGGAAGCGACTGTGGAGTAACTCCTCTGCTCCTCTCACAGTTTGCACGCAGTTGCTGGTCTCCCGGCCTGATGAGGAGAACATCACCAGCTACCTTCAGCTCATAGAGAAGTGCCTGACTCACGAGGTATTGTCTGCTTGGAAATCTCCCTCTTTCCCAGGAGGGCTGGGGACTCCTGGGTTCGGCCCCCCTATACTCAGGAGGCCAGGACACTGGGCCGTTGCACTGACGCAAGGGGCTCATTTAAAGATTCCTCCCCCACAGCAGGGGCCCCTCGAGCCCTCCATTTCCTCTGCTCTCTGTAGCAATGCATCTCTCCCACTCCCCATAATCTGGTGCCAGCCCAGCATGGAGCCTGCTCTGGCACCTGACGGCACTGTTCCTCTGTGCCGCAGGCATTCACGGAGACGCAGAAGAAGAGGCTCTTGTCCTGGAAACAGCAGGTGCTGAAGCTGCTGCGCGCGTTCCCCCGGAAGGCAGTGCTTGACATGCAAGGGTACCGCCAGCAGAAAGGGTAGGTCGGTGGGTGTGGTGAGTTTCCAGGGCTCAGCTGTAGAACAGCAAGCAGGGGGTCACCAGGAGGCCTTCAGTGCTGAATTACACCTCCCTGGAGATCTGGCTAGACGGTATGGCCCAGTGGACAAGGCTTACCAGGACCTGGGATCCGGTGCCTGGGCTGCCTCAGTTTCCCCTCCCACCCTCTGTCCATTTAGACTAAGCTCTTGGAAAGAGGGCCTGTCTCTGAGCCCCATCTCAGTTGCAGCGAATAGGCGCAACCAATAAATGATGGGGTGGGAGGCGGTCCCAGCCATGCCAGGGCTCCTCGACTCCGATTGCTAGGAGCTGACAGCTGTGAAAAGCAGGCAGCGGGATCTAGTGGTTAGAGCATGGAGCATAGTCCTGGCTCCTTGGGGTTGTTACTGGGGGCTGGTCACTCCGGGCCGTAATTCCAGCCCTTCATCATCGCCAAGGAGTTGTGAAGCTGAGCAGTCACTCCCGGGTGTACAGAATCCTGAAGCCACTCAACATGTTAGGAAATCTTTCTTCCTCTGGTGCTGCAGTCTTCCTCTTGATAAGCCCAGCTGATGGTGTCAGAAATCCCAGCGAGTGTAGCTCTGGGCCCTGCACCCCAGCTGACTGGAGCCCATCCCCACCTCTGCAGCAACCCAGGCCTGCATGAAACTATCAGGAAGCCAGTTTAGTTTGTGCCTCTTCAGTGGGGTGGCTTGATGTGCGGGGAGAAGAGGGGAGCTCAGGCTGGTTTGTGGGGTCTGCAGAGGCAAGATTTTTCAAGTGGCTGGTGACACGGCAGGTGGGGGAGACCACTTGAGATGTCTTTAAATGTCATCATCTGAAAACCGAAGACTTTGCTGGTGGGGCCCTTCAGAGACATGCCCCACACAGAGTGAAATAGGATGTGGGCGTTGATCCCAATCTCTGGTTACTCCGAAACAGGCCTTTATTTTTTCCCTCTCTCCCCTCAGGTGGGCCTTCGGTTCCAACTCCCTCCCCATAGCTGGATCTGTGGGGGTGGGTGTTGCACGCAGAGGGCAGCGGCAGTTTCAGATGCCTCCTCGAGCCATGCCCCCGACCCGCCTGGGCCTGCTGAGCTCAGCGGGGATTGGAGGGGTCTTGCCCCGGCACGCACTTACCAGCTCCAGCCTAGGGAGCCAGGGACGACAGGTGAGTCTGGCTGGGTGGGCCCTGATGTCGCCCTGGCTCTGAGAGTGACTAGAGTGGAACAGGGGCCGGTTTCTCTAACCCAGCATCCCCGTGGCTCTGTCTCAAGCTCCAGCTCCTTCCGAACCTACCCCTGTTGTGCTGGGACTCAGGTTTCCCCTAGAGACGCCGCAGGGTCTTGCGATGGGCCACATGGGGGCAGTCTTTCCAATCCAGTTGCCCCGGTGAATAGGCACCTATCCAGGCTCTGAGGAGCTAATCCCAATCTGAATTGTTGCTTGGCTACGCCACTTCCATTTTCCCCTCCTTTCATCCTTCCCTGAGTCAGCCCTGGCCTCTCCCACCACATTACCTGTCATGCGACTGCTTTCCGCTGCCCAACATGATGGCTGCTCCCTTTGGAGTCCAGAAGGTGCAGTGGCTGGACTGGAAGAGGCTTTCAGAGTCGCCTGAGGCGACTTTACAGTGAATGAACAGCAGCAGCATGTGCAAATTGAAAAGGGCTCATCTGCAGGCTGCAAAGAGGCACATCCAGTGCTGTGAACACAAAGCTAGGGGTCTCATGTTCTGTTGCCAGCTTTGGGAGGGCTGTGGGGTTTAGTGGGTAGAGCGGGGTGGGAGGGGGGGGAGGGGTGAGAGTCAAGATTCCTGGGTTCTGTGCCCAGCCCAGCCACTGAATTCTCCATCACTGTGTCTCTGGGCCTCAGTTTCCACATCTGAACAATGGGGGTAATGGCCCTTCCCTGTTTCCCAGGGTAAATACACTGCAAGGATAAATACATTAAAGATTGTGAGGCCAGAGAGGGATCTTAGGTAGAACTGGTAGCCAGGACTCCTGGTTCCTGTCCCCACTTCTAGGAGAGGACCGGGGTCTGGTGGTTAATGTAGGGGGGGCAAGATTCTTGAGAGGAGTGGGCTCTAGTGGTTAGAGCAGGATAAAGGGCCCTGTTTTAAAGTGTTCCAGCTCCCCAGATGGGCTGGCAGCGTTACCTCTTGGGGTGTCCCCTACACCCAGTTAAGAGCTGCTCTGTGAGGTCACAAAGCGGGGTTTTCTGCCAGCCCTGGGAGTGCAGGATTGAGCTGGGCTCTCCCCTAGTGATACCACCTCCCTTCTCACTGGGGGCCACCAGGGCTTCCCACTAGCTCACAAGGGTCTGGGAAACAGGCTCTGGCGCAGGAGTCGAGCCCTCTCTCCTGGTGTGGCATTAGCTCCTGCTCCTTCAAAGGGAGTGTGCCCAGCCTTCCCCAATCCTTCACTGCTGTGTGCCCCCCCAGCGCTAGAGAGCTTGGCCCACGGGGGATCCAGCCCAACCAGTGGTCCTCTAGCCCCGCCTTCCCCTCTCCCTACAGAACCTGTGGTTCGCCAATCCCGGCGGTAGCAACAGCATGACGAGCCAGAGCCGCAGCTCTGTCCAGCGCACCCAGTCGCTCCCCGTCCACACATCCCCGCAGGCCATCATCATGTTCCCACAGGGTGAGTGAGTGGGTCGCTGGCTCGGGACCAGAGGCTGTTCTGCCCAGCACAGGCCTGCAGGAAGCTGCCTGCTGCGAACTCCCTCTCCAGCTGCTTTGGGGGAGCATGGAGTCTTTGTTAGAGCAGAGGGGGCTGGGACGCCGGACACCTGGGTTCTGTCCCCAGCTCTGGGAAAGGAGTTTGGTTCTAATGGATTGGAGTGGGGGTTGGGAGCCAGAATTCCTGGGGTTTATCCCTACCTCTGGGAAGGGAGTGGAGTCCAGGGGCTGGGAGCCAGGACCCCTGGGTGCTATCCCCAGCTCTGGGAGGGGAGTTGGGTCTAATGGGTTAGAGCTGGGAGGGGGCTGGGAGTCAGGACTCCTGGGTTCTAACACCAGCACAGCTATTGGATTCTCCATCAAAAGGCTAATGGGATAAGGCCCCTGCTGAGCCTTGGAACTGCCACCTAGCAAGTGGGCCCTGCAGATGGGTGCTTTGTGAATCCAGTTTCTGTGGTCCATGAGGAGGTATGGGTCCTCCCCAGCTAACCCCTTCCTCCTGCTGCTCTTAGATTGCCAGATCCCCGGAACAGACCTGGAGATTAACCCCACACTGGAGTCGTTGTGTCTCAGCATGACAGAGCACGCGCTGGGCGGTGAGACACTGGCTCTGTCCCTGGGAGGGGAACAAGGGGTACAAGCCAGATCCATGGGAGTCTAACATGGGGCCCAAACCCTTATTGGTCCCCTTGACCCATGGGTGGCTTGTCCCTACCCAGGGTGGGTGACGTTCCCTCAATCCTAAATTGCAGCCAGACGCACGGGGCATGGGTATCTGATGGTGCCCATGTCTGCATTGGGGCTTGGGGTGTAACCTGGCATGAAGCTGGGCCAAGACTCTGCTTGGTGTCAGGGCAGACAAGAACCCTTCTAAAGGGTTTCTCCTGACTCCCCATGGCTTGTCTGCAGCTGGGTGCCTGAAAACACCCTCCCTCTCCCAAAGAGCTGGAGCCACTGTCCTGTTACCAGACACTCACTCACCAGTCACTCTTGGGCCTAACCTGGCCATAGGACAATGAATCAGCCCTGCCCGCCACTGGCCATGCTTAATGCATCTCACTCCTGTTTTCTCTCTTCACAGATGGCACCGACAGGACCTCCACCATCTGACTGGCCCCAGGGAGCTGCCATTCCTGAGACGCTTTAGGGGTTTATCTTTATTTTTTTGGAGGGGTGGGGGGGGCGGTTGAATCTTCCACCCCACCCTTCCCCAGCATTCGGCACCAACTCCATGGCAGGGGATGGGTGGAGAAAGCTCACTGCAATCTTACCATCTTATACGTTCTAATATTTTTCTACTTTATTATTACTTTAACTATGGTTTAATACGGAGCTGCACAGAGCCTCCTATCACCCCAGGTTATCGTTGGAGCCAGAAGTGGCAGGATCCTGGGTCGTGTATGTGTGTGTTGTCCTCCCCCATTCTCCCCACCCCCACCCAGCCTTTCTCTGCACAGGGAAGGAGAAAGCTCCCAGGGGGGGAGTGGCAGTGTGGGGAATGGGGGATAAAGCACACCTCTGATTCTCTCGCTCCTCCCCATCCTGGGGCAGGACGGACGCTCTTAGCCAATGCTGGTAGCTGCGAAAGACACTGTGGGGCAAACCTGGTGAGCTGGCTTCTTCTGGGTTAGCCCCCCCGCCTGCCTTTTGCATCTGATCCCTGGGATGGGGGGCAGCAGGGGGAAAAACACCTCTGCAGATGGGGCCGGTAACTCTTCTGGAACTGTTAAGTGCCTGTAGCTTCCCCCGGCCCCTTCCTAAACTACTTGGGGGTATGGCCTCCCCCTGGGAGGGTGGCCCGTGAAGGGGGCCGACGCTCCTATGAGAGGGTTGTTGGGGGGGTGGCCTCTGAGGGGGCTGGCCCCTCCCTTTTAGGGCCAGCGTTGTGCTCAGTCCTGCTCACCAAAGGGATATATGGCTTCAGGGAGAGAAGGAGGTGTGCTGAAGGGGGAGTGATGGGGCGGAATGGAGCATTGGAGGGATATTAATCCTTTGGGCATCTTCTCCCAGGGTGCAACCCCCTGGGGTAATAAGGGTCAGATGGTCAGAGCATTGGTTCAAGAAGATGGGTTGTATTGGCTGGGCTGCATCTGGGCCCCTCCAGGTTTGGCTCAGTTGACGGGTGTGCCTCCCCGCCCTGGTGTGCCACCTGGCAGAGGTTGGCATGACTCTGCCCGCACAGGGCAGACCTGCTCAGATGAATTGGCAGCTCCGCCCTGGTGTGCCCTGCGTGTGGGTCGTCTCCCTCTGCCTGGACCTCATTGCTGTTGGCAGTGCCTGCAGGCGGAGCTTGCTTAGCACACCCCTTCAGGCCAGGGGTTGCAGCTGTGTGGCAGGGTCAGAGGTGGGGCGGAGGGGCACAATGTTAATGAACTTGAAGGGGGGGGTGAAGCAGGGATTGGTCCAGAAGACACACACACCCCTGAGTGTAGGAAGACAGAGCTGTTCCTTAAATGCCTTGATGGGAGGGTGGGGGGGGTGAGGATTGAGCCCTGCTCAGCTGGGGGGGGGGGGGGAAATCAGGTAGAAGTTTGAGGGGCCCCCCACCCCCAGGCTTTGTGTGTGCTTGTGCATGTGTGTATTTAAAAAAAAAAACAAACACTACAGGGGTGGGGGTGGAGCCTATGGGCAGGGGTATGATTTATGCTCATCCCAAACCCCTTCTGCTTGGATTAACCTATTTTTTCCCTTTAAAAAAGAAAAAAAACAAATAGGGAGATCTAAAACTTCCGAATTTGCCCTTCCTTGACCTCTGCTCCCCCAGGGCATCAAACAGGGTGGCTGTTGTGTGCTTGGGGCAAAGGGAGCCTCACCCCCCCTCCCCCGTGCACTCACTGACAGCTGGGTGTAGAGGACGCAATTTCTGCAGAGGGGTCAGCACTGCCGCAAATGCCTGTCAGGCAGAGAACCATGGGCTCCCCGAGGTTTACCATTCCTCAGGTGTTCGGGGGCAGTGAAGGAGAATGGGGTGATGTAACGTTCCCAGGATCCCCAGGGTTTTGAGGAGGATAACGGAGAATCTGGGGGATGACTGGGGTCTGCAAGGTCCCCATGAGTTTTTGGGAGGGAGGAAACAGGGTCCTGCCTAGACCTTGGTACAATTTTGTCTCTTTTATAAGGACTCTCCAGGACAAAGTGTTGTCTCGCTGGGTCCCTATGCAATGTGCAGGGAGACACAGACCCCTTTCCCACAGTAGCTGATGACCTCCACAGGCTGAAACCTTCCCTTTGGTACAAGAGAAATCCCTCTCCACCTCCCCCACCCCCGGTAACTGTTTAAATGTTAAAGGCCTTTCCAAAGTATATACCGACTAGTAGTGTGTACAAAAAAGAAAACCCCCCACAATCGGGGCAAAAAAAAAAAAAACCAACCCAACCTATTTCTACACGTAGAGAGGCAAGGTTCCTGTTTCAGATAGAAATGTTATTTTAGATACATTTTATTATGAATAACTTTTGTTATGACTATGGCTGGTAACCATGAATACGTTATTAAAAAACAAAACAAAAAATGTTTTACAAAAAAAAAAAAAACCCCAAAACCGGCAGCCCATGTTAGCTGGCTCTTTGTCTCGCTGCGTTCCCCCGTCCTCTCCCCCCGGCTTACTCTGTGAAAGAGCATGCCCCCCCCCACCCCAACGTACGAGACCTCCCTGTGGAAAACCAAAATGCCCTCTCAGATAAAGCTGAACTTATTTTGTAACCCTGCTTTTCATTCTTGATTTGTTTGGGGGTGCTTGGAAGGACGGGGGGGCAGGGAGGGGAATGTCTGTCTTCAGAGGCAGAATGAGATGGCTTGCCCAGTGGTTAGAGCTCTGGGCTTCCCTGGCCTGTGCTCAAAGGTCTGATATCCCTGCCCACTTGCCTGAGTGGAGGTCTGGGCACAATGGGCCCCAGGGGCCGGTGTCTGATATTGAAGCAGGGAGAATGAGATTTAGTGCCCTTTGCAGGGGGGCACTGACTGTTCTGTTCCTTCCCGATTTAGGGCAAAGGCAGGAGAGCGGTAGGGGGGATGAGACATACAGTAGAGCCCTGCGCAGATACGAAGATTTGGCTCCATGTCCCCAAGACATAGCCGCAGATATCTGGATTTGCAGGGCTCACATGACACTGCTGTTTAGGTGGATCCAGTTGGCTGTACTCCACCTTCAACATCTCATTCTCTCCCTCCCTCCCCCTCACGTGGCACCTGCCCCTCCAGACCCAAGGCCCCCCTTTCCTGTTGCTGTAGGCATCGCTACGGGCCAGATCGGTTTCCCAGGAGGAGTTGAGCCAGGGGCCAGTGCTTGAAGCCCTGCTCTGCTGTCCTGGGAGGGTCAGCTGTTTCTCTTTTCTCTCCATGATCCTGCGCTCTTTTCTCTCTGCACCAGCTAGTGCCAGGCTCTTCCACTCCTCCCATTCTCTCCCTCCCCCCGCCCCAATCCTTGGTCCCTGGCTTACACCAGCTTCATGCAAACCATCTTGTAGCAGAAAATGGAGTTTTCAACCCTTTCTAAAATTTGCAGGTAAAATGCTGCTTGTGGTGGTCAGAAGGACATGCTGGGCGGCTGGTGAGCTCCCCCCAAAACATTTGGTGGCTGTGTCCCAGATCTGCCAGTGGGACTACATCTCCCACAGTGCAATGCATGCAGGTATGCTGCAGTGCATTGTGGGAGTTGTAGGCTGACAGCCCAGCAGGGGTAAAGGACCTGGGCGGTGTCTTGCCTTCAAAGCCTGCAGCCTGTCTGCACAGAAGCAGGGGGCTCAGTTGCAGGAAGGAGGAGGGGACTGAGCCTGGATTAATGCAGCAGGGCTGCACCCCTTGCCACACTGCCAGCCCTAAGGGGCTTAGCCCAAACGTGAGCCTTCTGGCTCCACCAGGTGCAGGCCTCTCTGCTGCAGTGTGCCCCTTTGCTGGGTCTAGGCACTCACTGATCAGTGGCCCTGGCCCTACTGGCAGCATGTGGAATAGGCACTGCCTGCAGGACACACACACACACCCTGGCTACCCCTTCTCCGGGGCTTAGCTCTGTCCTGGGCCCATCCGATATGTGCCCCCCTTCCCTGGGCTGTAACTATTTTTGTCTCCCTGGACCTTTTGGCCATAAGCCCCATGGTTTTCGTGTCAACCTGCCCGATCCCTGCAGGTGGCTGGCAGGGGTGCAGGCAGAGAGCTCAGTGCTTTCAGAACTGTTGGCTGTGGCACCCCCAAACTCGCTTGCTGATCGGGGTCAGCGATGAGCAAACTGTAGCCCCTGGCACCTGCCTTTCTCCTCCCATCCAGTCCTTGCTCAGCTGTGCTATAGCCACCTTCCAACGTGGGGCCTGAGCCGCCTTTGTGTGAGGGCTCAGGCCTGGATTACACCAAGGAGGCTGTGACCCCCCCTACATTATTTCACTTGCCCCGGCCATGGGGCCTGGGCATTTGGCGGTTCTGCCCTGGTTGGGCTCCAAGTCTGAGGGCCAGAAAGCTGAGCTGGTTTTTGGCAGGTTGTGGAATAGGTGAGGTTTATAAATTCAAACGGCTGCTCTGGCCCCAGGGTATTGGAAGTGGGAGCACCCCCCGCCCGCACAAACCTGTAAAGGATTGGGCCAGGCATCCTACACTTAAAAGAGACCCCAGAAAACCTAGGCCTATGGATGTGTGCCAAGCTCCTTTCCTTGCCAAGGTGGCTGGTTCCCTGCCCCTGGGAGGCTGGCTCTGCTGCGAGTGAGTGACAGACAGGCTGGTGGAGGTTGGGCTAGGGACCCAGGGCTGAAATAGGGTCTTGAGGGTGGGATCAGGGTTCGGCAATTCACCAGACCGCAACCCCTGCCTCAGTTGGTTCAGGGACTTTATCCCAGTTCTGCCACAACCTCTTCAGGTGGACGCAGATACGTTGCACGGCTGTGACCCCAGGCATGAGTAGCTACAACATTCCCAAGTGGTTGAGCTCCATAAATGACCTCTTGGCACCAGCGCAGCCCCTTCCCCAGCTACCAGCAAGGGCTGAGGACCACTCCTGGGCACCCCCAGCCCTGAAACACAACCCCAGGGCCAGTTAGAGTCACAGCAACAAGACTTTATTCCAGCTGCATCTTCCCTGCCAGGATTGGGGCAGGGGGAGAACCTGGAATTGCCCCCCAGCCAGTGCTGGGGGTGGAGCAGTAATGGAAATGCACAGTTGCACCCCCATTTGGATCAATGGGCCCAGAGCATGGGGGGGACCCCCCTGGGCCAGGCTCAGATCCAGCAGCACCAAACCCGCTTTAAAAGGGGAACCCATTCCTGCCATGGAACGTTTGCAGACGAGAGGTTGGGCCTGATCCTGGAGCCCCGGCTGACCCTAGACCCCAAACCTCTCTCATACAGGCCCCCAGGGCCGAGAAGACCAAGGTGCTTAGTTCCAGTGGGCATCCAGCCGCCGCACTCGCACCTTCTGCTTGTAATGGTACTCCTTAAGGTACTCCTGGAGGGCGCTGGGGATGGGCAGGCGGCTGATGCCGTCATAGGAGGTGCAGCCAGCCACCACAGCCCGGCACAGGTGCTGCAAGGTGAAGGGGAAGGGCCGCCGCACAGGGCGGGAGAGCAGCGGTTCAAAGAACATGCAGGCACTGGGGTCCTTGTAGTGCTCCAGCAGGCCCAAGACAGTGGGGGCGTGGAAGACGCCAGGATCGTGGACGTCGAAGCTGAAGCTGTGGTTCCACTGCTCGACGCGGGCATGGAGCGAGCGGCCGTAGCGCCGGAAGCTGACCGAGAAGAGGTAGTCCTCCTGGGCCGAATCGCGAAGCAGGAAGGTGCCTTCTGGCTTCCCCTCCAGCAGGGCCTCAGCCGCGTAGCGATCCATCACCCCCCAGTAGCAGGACAGCCGGCTGAGTTGCAGTAGATCCGGCACCAGACAGTGGATATAGTCTATCTGGGTGTGGACGCGCAGCTCCGGCTCCAGCACCGCTGCTGCCTCCTCTTCCTCCTCTTGGGGGGCTAGGGGGGCCTGGTTGCCTCCAGCCAGCTCATTCATGCCGTGGGCCAGCTTTGGCCCCAGCTTGTAGAGGGGGTTGATCTGGGCCGTCACCTCGAAAGTGTGGATCAGGGCGTCAGGGGGCGGCTCCACTCCCCGCTCAATGCTGATGCGCCTCCGCTCCCGCAACCGGTCGTCCTCATCCTCTGCCGATCCTGCCCGGTCACAGGCCTGGCCCTCCTGCGCTGCCACGGGTGCCGTGTGCTGCTTGATCAGGTTCCACTTGCGGGCCAGCTCTGAGCCGGCCGGGAAGGGGCAGGCGTCCAGCATCAGCTCTTCTAGATGGATCTTGCGCTGGGAGGAGAAGCCGGGGGAGCTAGCTCCACCATGCCCCTTGAGGGGGAAACAGTGGCCCACCGCATCCTGGATCCTCTGCCGCAGCGTGCGCCCTACCCTCCGGCCTGGCTCTGACCCCTCTAGGTCCCGCCCTGCCAGTGGTTCTGTGTTCTTGGCTCTCCTGCGCCCGCTGCACCTGCCCCCTGCCTCACCTAGCCTCTCCTTGGGCCGTGCCCCTTGGTCAAGTCCCTCTCCGACCTGGGACATGGCAAGATAAAACACACGGAGGACTTGGAAAGCATCAGGGGTCCCGGCTGGGGCCGGAAGAGGGGTCTCTGGTGCAATGGGGCAACCCCAGATCTCTCATGGTGGAGAGGGTCCAGCCTGCATTGAAGGGAGAGGGTTTACATTAGCACCCAGAGCCCAGCTCTATTCAACCCCACCACAGGGGCCCCCACACTTCATTCCAGACACAGCTCTATCTCATTGTTGGGTGTGGAATCCCTGCATAAATAGCCTGTGTCCACCCAGCTGCATATCAGAGCCACGTGAGGAATCCCTGTATAAACAGCCCCTGCATCCCACCCCAGAAAGGGCTGCATCTCAGCACCAGATGACAGATCCCTGTAAGAACAACAGCCCTGCCCAGATTGCAACTCGGTGGCCCAGCTGATCCTGGACTGGCACTCCCTGGGTTCTGTCCCAGCTCGACCAGTGGGCAATCCCATCCACCAGAGGTATTTCATTCAGCGATCGCTGGGAAGTGACCATCTCCCATGGGCCTGTGCGTGGGGCAGGGGCGTGCTCAGAGCGTATGGGCTGGAGGGGACAGGGATGGTCCTTCAGTCAGGAGGCCATCTGAGTCCAGCTCAAGGGTCTGGCAGCAGCTGAGGGTGTGGGATCAGCGTGCTCCACTTCAGACCCCAGGAGGGTGGGTGCATGGAGGGGGAGTCGGGGGCTGGCTCCTGAACCCAGCAGCCAGAGGCGGCTGAGAGAGAAATACAACCTGGAACCCAGGCACAAAGCGTCGCTAGGAATGGGGACTCACCACTGGAGCATAACTTGAGGACCTTACGTCACCCTCAGCCACCTTGAGCCACTCTTGCTTGACCACCTGATACGGGTTGGGGGAAGAGTGGCCGATGGGAGGCCTCTGTTACACACACACGCTGGGAGATAGAGCTTGATGGGCCCAGCTGGCCTTCACCTCAGAGGTCCAAGAGCCAGCCTCCCACTGGCGAGCCCAAGCTAGCCCCCCCAGGGCATGGCGCAGACAGGCCCCCTCTCAGATTCTATCCTGGACAAGGGGAAAAAAATCCACTATTCTGGAAAGAGAATGAGGGGTTGGGGAGAGAGAGGTGCTGATCCTTGGCCCCACTTCCCTCCCATTGCTGGGAATAGGACCCAGGAGTCCTGGCTGCCAGGTTCCACCTCCTCCTCCCCCCGGATTTTGAGGGTGCTCTGAAGCAATGCTGGCTGCAATCTGAAAATCCTCTGGAACCCCATCTTGAGGCACCTCCCCAGAGTCACCACACTTGGCCCCCAACCCTTCTGTGCAAATCCCCTCAGTGCTGGGGGGGGGTGGGGGGGTGCAGTGACTTTGCTTGCTAGAGCTGTCCCCCACTGCCCCAGATACACCTCCAAGCCCCTGGCCGTGCCCCCAGCTTCTGTCCCAGCCCAACCCCCACATTCTTGTCCTACCCCACACATTTCCCAAACCTCTCTGCTCCCAGGTCTCCTCCCACCATACACCCCGCATTCCAGCCCCATGGATTCACCCCACCCCGAACCCAACCCTGCCTATTCTGCCCTACACATTCACCCACACACAACCCAACCCCCACTCCCTGCCCATCACCCCCAGCCGTGACCCGTATCTACCTCCACCCAGCTCCCCCACCCCATAGTCCAACCCTGCCCCACAATCTGCCCCCACACAGCTCCCCCACCCCATAGCCCAGCCCCACACATTCTCTAACTCCCGCCCCCTTTATCCCAGCCACACGATCTGCCCCCACGTGGTCCCGGCTCTCCCAGCCGAGCCGCCCCGCAGCCGCGGGACGGAGCCGGACTCACCGCGGCGGGTTCCCACGCGGCCGGGCCGGGCCGGGCCCGGAGCTGGCTGGGAAGCGCCGACAGCGGACGGAGCCAGCCGGGAAAGTGCGGCCAGGCCGGGCCCAACGCCCGGCTCTCTGCACAGCGCCGCCCAGCTGCAGCCGCCGCTGGGGGAGGGGAAGGGAAGGCCGGAGCCGGGAGAGAAGAGAACCCCGGCGTCCTGCCCCTCCCCCCACCGCAGGAGCCGGGAGAGAACCCAGGCGTCTGCCCCCTCTCCCCCAACCCCACCTTCAGCTTTGGCACTAGGTACCACCCCCCACCCCTCCCAAGGGGGAAGAACCCAAGTGTCCTGGGCCCCCCCCCGTCCCCAATCCTCCCCCTCCCCCCACAGCGGAGAGAACCCAGGCATCCTAGCTCCCACTTCTCTTCTCCCACTGCACCCTCCGGCCCCAAGGCTGGGGAGAACCTACACGTTCCCCTACACACACACACACACACACACACACCTGGCCCCACGCGATTGGCACGTGTGGGGGTTTGTAGCACAGTGTCAGAGTGTCTCAGCCAAGGTCTGGCCATTCCTGCCTCAGTGACACCCATCTGCAGCCGCACCCACCCAGGACTCATGGCCGCTGGAACCAAGTTCCAAAGGGGTAGCTGGGTTAGTCTATTGCAGACACACAAACAGGGTCCTGTGGCACTTTTAAAGACGAACAGATTTATTTATAAATCAGATTTATTTCATCTTTAAAAGTGCCACAGGACTGTTTGCTAGCACCAAGACACACACAGCGTGTCAGGTCCATCTCCTTTTCACCCAGGGGCATCAGACTCTTGCACACACATCTTTGTACACTGTAGTATCTCTCCCACTGCCCTTGGCTCTCAGACTCACACCCACCATACCTCAGACACCCACAAGCACATGATTCATACCCATGTGTGCAACACACTCAGCCGGGACCTGGTGAACTCCCCCCTGCAAAGCCCAGGGTTTGAAGGACTGAATCAGGGGGGTCCTCCACATAATCACCTCCAAAATCCCCCCCTCCCCCTCCATTTAAAGCACATGGCTGGCTTGAACAAACCTCCTCTCACAACAGCAAGATTGGGGGTCGGGAGAAAGACACGGCTTGCTTTAGAAGGAGCCAGTCAATCAACCAACCCTTCCATCCACTTAGCCCCTGGCCCTTCCAGCAGGCCTGGCTCTGTGGGGCATGGGTGGACCATCCCCCCCACCCCCCAGGTTGCCGCCTGGGCAGTGGTAATGTTCTGCTCTTTCACATTGCAACTCAGGCTACATAGTCCAGCTCTGCTCCAAAACACAGCCTCTTGTATGGACCCCAAGTGCGAGGGCACATCCAACTCCAGCCCACATGTGCTCTGTTCACACCAAGACCACCTAAATCCCCCCAGCCTTGCATCCCAGAAATGTGGGGCATCTTACCCTGCCCTAGCCCCCCTCAGTCCAGCACCAGCAAGGAAAACGAAGCCCACCTACCCTGCGGCCATTCCCCCGAAACGTCAGGCAAAACACAAGGGTTTAGATAAAATCAGACACGTTTATCAGTCAGAGGGAGCTGTCAAGCAAGTACACAGGACACAGGCATGAAATATCCGACTTGGTTACGTGACAAAACAATGAAATCACAATTTAGTCCCTGACCCGTCCCCAGGGTTGGCAAGACGTGAAGCCAAGAGCTTTTCTCATCCCTCTGGTGGGCGCAAGCCATTCCCAGTTCTCATCCCACAGGATGGGTTCCTTTCCCAGCCTGGGTCCAGACACCCCAGCTCAGTCGTTCCAGCAACCTGTTTCACTGGCTCTTATTTTGTGCCCCTGCTGGGTCCAGACAAAGCCGCCGCCCTTGTACGTGACCTTTGACTCATCTCTCCAGTGAACGGGACATTTGACAAAACGGCAAAGCCGCACAGTAGCTCAGAGGTTTTCAAATGATGCCTCCCAGGGCACGCTGTGCACCGAGTACACCCAGCACCGGGAAAACAGGATTACAGGGAGGTACCGTGCCTCACAGCAGTCAGGTCCCCAACCTTCACTTCACCCCGTGCCCGAGGTCTGCAGCTGGCACCCTCACCAGTAGCATCTGGACGAGCAGGCCGTGCTCTCAGCAGGCCGGGCCCTTGGAGGGAGGCTCCCCAGCTGGGAGCAGCTACAGCCCTGCCCTTGATTTAAAAGGGGAAATTCCCCCTCCCCAGGTGGAAGTTGCCTCCATCAGTTTCAATGTCCCAGGTCCTACCCCCACCCTCAAAGTCTGCTCCAAAATACCCTCCTTTCCCCCAGGGAGGGCTTGGCCCTGACCCCCCTCTTTTCCCAGCTTCTGATCTCCCTCCCCCACTTCCACTTTGGATGGGGCTGGCCAATCCAGCTCTTGCACCAGCTGCAGCCCTCACTGGCCCAGTAAAAGTAGAGAACCCCCAGCCAGCCACTCAGAGCCTCTCCCCCCTGCCCTTTGGTTCCAGCTTGAAGACCAGCCCTGGCAGCAAAGGGCAGAGGCTAGAGTGCAGGCTCCAGGGACAGGCTCAAACCTCCACTAGGGACAAGCCGGTTCTCCCTCCCCACACTGCCGGGGCACTTGTCCTCTGCCGGTTGCCTGCCCGGCAGGCCCCTGCTAGCTCAGCACTCCTAGGAAAGGAGGGGCTGGACGGCAAAGGTCCCCGGCACGAAAGGGATGGAGGCCTGGGCCAGCGCTGAGCAGAGGGGAGATGGCTGGTTTTAGGAAGAGACCCTTTTATTTAAGATGAGGGGGGTTCGGGTACAGGCTGGTACACATGGGGGGACAGGGGAAAAAAAACAGCAGTGAGAATAAAAACGCCCCAGCAGCCAGACACAAATCCCCGAAAGGATCCTCTGCGCCGGGCGGGGAGCACCCCCAGGTGTTCCTGACCAAACTGGGGGTGCAGGGCAGAGCCACTTCCTCCCTCATGTGGAGGGATTCCAGCCACACCCGGCTCTGCGAGCCCCCCCATGGAGCCCACGTCTTCCTGGTGGTTGAGACTGAGGCAGCACAGAGACCCCACAAGGGGTGGGTGTCCCCAGCCCAGGTAGGGGGACGGGCTCTGCCCCGTTCAGTCGCTGTCGCTTGCCTCTTCGCTGGAGTCTGAGGCCGCGTCGCTGCCGCTCCCGCTGCGCTCTTCCTCCTCTTCTTCCTCGGCGTTGGAGGCCTCGCTGCCGCTGAGGAAGGGGCTCTGGGTGCCCCGGCGCCGGGCACCCCCCTCTCCCTCCGAGTCCTCATCATCGCTGCCAAAGATCTCCTCCTTGTCGCGGGCTGCCCGCTCGTCCTCCTCGCTGGCCTCCGGCGAGCCCACACTGGCACTACGCCCACTGGCCTCCCGCTCGCTCTCGCTGCCTGAGCGCCCTTCCTCCTCCTCCTCCTCCTCCTCCTCCTCGCTGGCCTCCCGCTCGCTCTCGCTGCCCTTCCCCCGCTCCTCGTCTGCAGGTGAGATGCTCGGAGTCAAGGCATGGGGGTTGCCCCCATGTGAAGTGGGGGACAGGTGATGGAAGTGGGCAGGGCCCATTGCCTCCAGAAGGTGGGGGGCAGTGAAGGGGGCTGATGGGAGGGGATACCCCAGGGAAATGTTGACCCCCCGGAAGTGGGGAAGGGGGGGAATGAAGGGAGGAGACCATCCTGGGGGGGAAGGGGAAGCGATGACCCCTCAACCTCCCAGATAACATCCTGGGGGACAACAGGGGCAGCCCATGGGGGAGGCAGCACCAGCCCCTGTGTGAAGTGTGGGGGGAATCATCTGGTGGGGGCATTGTTGGGATATAGATGGAATGGGACAGCACCCTACAGCAATTCCAAGGGCTGCCACTAGAGGGTGCTGAGAGTCCCCCAATCCCACCACAGTGTGGGGTGGAAGGAGTTGAAGGGGGAGGGGAGAGGCAGAGGGGCTGCTTACCCCCCCTCCCTCTGCAACACCACAATCCCCCTCCCAGTCACTACCTGAGCCCTGGGCCTCCTTGTCCATGTCCAGCTCCTCCTCTTCTTCCTCCTCCGGCTCGTGGTTCTCCAGCTGTGCCTTGCGGGCCTCCTGCAGGGTGGCAGAACCTGTTTAGGGAGGGCACATCCCACCCCACTCCACATGGGACCCCAACCAGCACCCCATACAGCACCTCCCCATAGCCAGTGAGTGGGAGCCTGGGGCCTCTGGGGCAAGAAACCGGACTCCTGGGTTCTCTCCCCAGCTCTGGGAGGGGAGTGGGGTCTAGTGGTTAGAGCAAAGAGACTGGGAGCCAGGAGTCCCAGGTTCTTTCCCCACCCCTCACATTGGGATCTGCGAAGAGGAGCTCTGTGGGGAGGGGCATGGACCCACTAACACCTCCCCCCTCCCACAGAGCCCCAGCATTCACCCTCGCTGTACCTGTGCCTCCAACTCCTTCTCGTTCATGTCTCGGTGCTTCACCACCAGCACGGCGTTGGTGCCCGACTGCACGCCTGCCTTGGCCCTGCGCTTGCTGAGTCGCACTCTGGGGGAGGGGGGAGGGGGCAGAGGGACCATGTCAAGCTGGGAAGAATGACCTCCGTCTCCCCCTTTCTGGGCCACTCACCCCAGCACCAGGGCCAAACACCACTCTCCAGCTGCGACGGCACAAAGGCTCCCAAAGAAAAGCCCGAGCTGGGAAACCCTGCTGGAGCGTGACCCACTCCCCAGGCCTGGCTGGGAGTCAGGCTGGAAAGGACTCCCAGCCAAGAGGGTCGGTCACCCGCCATGGCCCCAGAGCCACCCCTCCGCTTCTGGTGGGGTCATCTAGCTCCAGCCTCTGTTTCCCATGGGATCAGCCGATTCCCATTTGTTCCGGTGCCAATAATGCCTCCCTCTTGGACCCACGATTCGACCCGAGGTCTGAGCCCCTCACCCCCTGGGCAGGGCTCCCCCAGATCCCCGGGCCAGGCTTCTCCCCCGACCTTACCTGGTCTCCAGCTCATTGTAGTAGACGCCATCCCCCTCGCGGAAGATGAAGAAGTAATTTTCCTCGTAGCCCTTGCTGGCTTTGTTCTTCACATTCCAGTTATACTCCCGGGCGATCTTGTAGTCGTACCTAGAGGAGGGCCAGGGGTGCATCAGAAACTCACAACCCTGATGCCCCTCTCCCCCAGGCCCTGCCCACTCCCCCCCTTTCCCCAGTCCCCACATCTCTCCCCCATTCCCCAGAACAGCTTCCCCATCACATACACATCTTCAGGCGCGTAGTCCATCTCCTCCTCTTGGTCCCGCTTGCGTTTCCTCAGCGTCTCCTCCACAGGAAGGAAATAGGCCACAAACTGGTTGCCCTCTTCATCCATCATCCCCCTGAGATGGCCGGGAAAAGGTTAATGGGGAGAGGCGATCCACAGTCCCTCCACCAGCAGAGCACAGCTCCAGGGCCAGAGTGCCCCCCACTGAATTCCCACCCTGCTCCCGGCCGCACGGCGCCCCCTAGCACTGCCCCAGGGCCAGCACTTACTGTCAGGGAGTGCCAGGAGCTCTCCCATCCAATGGCAACCTGCCCCTTTAACTTGGGTTTCCCTCCCAGGGCCCTGCAGCAGGGGGGGGGGGCCTCGAGCCAGAGCAGGGCCCCTCTGCCTGCCTAGACAGTTCGGCGTACGGATCTCCCTCCCCAAATGCGCCAGGGTGCTGCTCTCCAGGACAAGTGGGGGTTCGTGCCGGGTATCTGGAACCAGGAGGGGAGACATTTGGCCGTTGGGCCCCTGGAAAGAGCTTGGCCTGGCAGAGGGAGACAATTCAAGCAGGGGAGAGCAACACCCCCACCAAGGCTCAGGGGCGCAGCATTACCTGATCATGGCCTGGGACATCATCTCAAGAGCCGCAGCCCCGCTGGTGTCCTTAGGCGCTGGGTCTGAGTCGAAGATGACCTGAGCACATGGGTTGATCCACATCTGCGGGGGGAGGAGCCAGTTAGTGACATGATCCCTGCCCCCCCCCAAATATCCTTCCATGGCCCCTCCATCAGGCAGCCCCTCCTCCCATGCACCTGCTCCTGCCCCATGATCTATCTCCACATCAGGGATGAGGGGAGCCTTCTACAGGCTGCATGTCCATCTGCGAAAGAAGAGTCAGGACAGATGGAGAAACTGAGGCAGAGGAGTGCTGAGATTAGAAACCAGGTCTCCTGCCTCCCAACTGGGTGCACTATCCAACAGGTGGCACTTCCTCCCCAGTGCTCCCTTATCTTGGGGGGCAGGGCAGGAAGGCTTTTGACTTACCTTGAAGTCCGGGAAGACAGGCATAACCTCCACAGGGGTGACGCGTGGCTTGCTGTAATGCTGTGCGATCTGGAGATGGAGAGAGAGACTGTAAGAGGCTGGCAGGGGAGAGGTAACTCTAACCCCACCCCCAAACCCTCCAACTCCTCTGCTGGGTGCTTTCAATGTGGGCTCTTTAAGACCCAGTACATGGTGGGTGGGTGTGAAGGAGGCTATTTAAAGGGGCAACTCACTGATTTCTGGGCATCCTCAAAGGTTTTCTCGATGGCAGAGATTTGGCTGTCCCGGTCCTTGTAGATCTCCTCCTCTGTGAACTGCTGCTTGACAGACACGCCGATCCTGATGGGGGGGGGGAGGGGGAGAAGAGTGAGGCCTTCTGGGAAAACACTGTCCCCCACAGGATACAACTGGGCCTGCAATGCTCCCCCAAATACCCCTCCCTCGATGGAACCAGATCAACACTGCCCTCGGCTCGACAGAACCAGGCCCACAAGCGCCAGGCCAATGCTGCCTCCTGCTGGAGGCAACTAGGGTACGTCTATCATCCCCCCCCCCCGTGACCACAGATATGCATCCCAGCATGGGGGCAGCAGAGACCCCGGACGCCAGATGCTCCAAAGGCAGGGGGCCATGGAGCATTACATGAGGATGCAGAGATCCCAGAGGAGGGTAACCCTCTCCCAAAAAAAGGATTCCTCCCACCCCATGGTCCAGCCCCCATGACAGTCATGGCTCCTGGGGGCCAGCTGGGGTATCATCTTGCCTCCCCCTCCTCCCGGGGGCCAGATCCTTGGTTTCTTCAGTGGCTGACATGGGGGAAGGGGAATGTTCTGGGACCTTGGGGGCATGTTCTGCCTGGAGCCCCCCAACCTCAGCTGGCCCCCCCTCAAACTCACTTGACCTCTGGCTTCTCATTGGACACGCCGTAGCGGTTGAACTCGGTGGAGATGTATTCGGTCTTCCTCATCCATGGCACCACTTTGGCATGCTGTTGGGATCTAGGGCAGGGGGGACAGGGGGTTATACATTCCTCCTCCCACCATGAGCCGGGGCTCGTAGCCATGGGGCGGGGGTAAGTCAGGTGGGACAGAGCAAAGGGATCCCAAGGCCACAGAGGAGCTAGCCAGGGATCCATGAAATGACTGATCCCTGCAGCCAGGGGCATTGTGTTTTTGGAGGGGCCGCGGGTTGTTACCTCTTTGAGCTGGTGGGAGCTTGAATTTCCTCCTCCAGCAGCTTCTCGTCGGCTGGATCGAGCAGAACTGAAAAGAGGCAGATCAAGATGGGACAGGCCCTGCGCCAGCTCCGCCCCGATCATTCCCCCCAAGCTCCTGGGCCTCCCAGTGGGCCTGGACTGATTGGGGACACATGCTGGGGGGCACCCTGAACCTAGATGCCACCATTCGGAATGCAAAAGGGGGACATGCCTGAAATCCAAGACACTGCCCCTCAGGTGCCCTTTCAAAATCCACAACCCCATTAGTCTGCACCAGGCAAACGATGCCCCCAGAGCTGTCAGCAAGATGCGCGCGCCCCTCCCTGGCGCTCCGCGGCTCTCACCATTGGGGTCGATCCGATATGTATCAGGGTTGATCAAGTCGATGGTCACGCCCAGGTCCGGCTCAGTCAGGAGGTCGTGTTTGTGCTGCTTCTCCAGCGAGGTGGCTTTGTACTGCACGAACCTGGGAGAGGAATGTGTGAGATGCCACCATCGCCCCTACGGCCTGAGAGAGCCACTCTCGCTCCCAAGCCCCCTCCCAAGGCGGCACCGGTGCGGGTGAGCCAGGTGAACCCAGCCCTCAGCCCTGCTCAGCGGTTGCTCTCACCTGTTCTGGTCGAAGGGGTAGGTGATGAACTTAGGGTCAAAGGGGATATCAGGGAGACTGTTGCAGTATTTCACACGACATACCACGCCCGATCTGGAAGCACACAGTGAAATTAGCTCAGGCCCCCCAGGATTGGGGAAGACAACGAGACACCCCTGTGACTGGATCCCAGTCTCCAAGGTTCGTTAGTCCACCAGCTGGGGAGTGGTGAGTAGAGTCTGGAGCAGGAAACAGTGCGGGAATCCCTGACTCCTGGTTCCTGCCAGGCACTTTCCTGCCTCCAACAGCTAGGGTGAGCTTGAAGTGGGACACAATGGAGGACTAGGATCCCAGACTCATGGGTTCCTTATCCTGCCCCTCTCACCCAGCCAGGGGCAATGGAGGAGTGCCAGTGGGGGGGACTGGAACTCTTGGAGCAGTACACACCCACACTGCAGCTCCACCTCCCCTCTGCAAGTAAACACATCCCCCAAAAGGCCACAGCATCTGGGAAAAGATCAATTTCTCCCAACCCCCTGCAACTGTGATGCCCAAAGATAGAAGAAGGGGGTGTAAGCCCCAAGTTGTCCTCCAAACCGCATCCTGCCGGGGACTGTTTAGCCCTGGAATTTCCAACACTTGGGTCATGCCTAACCACCATGAAATGAGTTTGCCGGGTCAGCAAAAGGGAAGGCATCTAGGTAACAGTAACCCTTCCCCATTGGCCTTTATCAGGAAGTCCAAGGAATGCAGAGAGCCTGTAAAAACCAGGCTGTCCCTTCCCACTTCCTGGGCACAGTGTGGGAGGATTGTGAGCTGGGGGTGAGGAGGGGTCATACCTCTCAGGCAGGGTCCGGTGAGCATTGGGCCTGTAAAGACACAGAAATGAATAACCACAGTAAATAAATAAATCTGTCAGTCTTTAAAAGTGCCACAGGACTCTTGTTTGATTCACAGTAAATAACAACACCTGTCACCACCAGGTTCTTTTCATCCCTACAGCTCAAAGCCCTTTACCCAGGCATGTCAGTAGCACTGATCCCATGCTACAGATCAAGAAACTGAGGCACACAGCAGCAGAATGAGCGTTGATGTTGGTGGGGACAGGAAGGAGCTTCCTACAGGTCTGGCCCCTGGAGACCACCCGCCCCAGAGAAACCCAGCTGTTTCTCCCCAATCAATCAATACTGGTGCTCTGCCCCTCACCCACAGCAGCTCTGCTGGGCAGATGGGGAAACCAAGACAGCAGCAGCAGGACCAGGATCAATCAAGTGGGACTGCTATGGACTTTGTGCAGTCACCTCTGGGGTGGGACACGGCATCCAATGTGATGCCATATTGGAGTTCAGTGGGGGTCAGAGGCCAGGCCCCAGAAGTGCCTGTGAACGGGCCCTGCCCACGGGGCTCTTGCTGGCCAGACAGCATGTCATTGCAATGGGGCTCCCAGATCACCCACTCTCCTATAGTGCCCCCATTTGGCACTGTCCTCTCATGCAAGGCCGGGTAGGAAAGGAAGCCAAGAGTCAAGTATCCCAGTCCTCCATGGGGCCCTGCTTCAAACTGACCCAGTCCCCCACGGGAATCCTGGCTCCCAGCTCCCTCCAGCTGGACTCTCTCCACCACCCCTGGTACTGTGAGGGACCCAGGAGTCCTGGCTCCCATTCCCCAGAAGTCTGAGCTTCCAGCCTCCCCGCTAACTTCCTCCATCACCCTAGCAGAAGGGACCCAGAAGTCCGGGACCCAGCCCCTCCCCCCAACTTCTCCCATCACTCCTGCCAGGGAGGGACCCAGGAGTCCGGGACCCAGACCCTCCCCCGCATTGCCCCCATCATCCCTGGCAGCGAGGGACCCAGGAGTCCAGGACTCATGACGTCACTGGCTGTGAGGTCACGGCCGTGACGTGACGGCCTTACCTGTGGCCCGGCTCCTCCCGCTGCGCTTGGGTCTGGATGGTCGGGGCCATGGCCCGGAGCGAACGCGGCCCGGCCGCAGCAGGGCCTGCGGGAAACGGGGGTGGCTGGACCCCGCCTGACGGGAATGGCGGCCGCGCCCCTGGAACGCCGTGTAACGGTGAGGTCGGACGAGGCGAGGAGGCAGGTCGGGGGACCCGCGCGAGGAGCGGCTCTGGGCCGGACACAGGCAGCGGGGTAAACACCTACGGACAGGCCGAGAGGACCCCACTACCGCTCAGTCTATAGAAAGTGTAAATGTACTTCCGGGAGTGAGAATGGCATGCCGGGAGTTGTAGTCCCGGGGAGACGCTCTGGCAAGGTGCTGCGCATGCTCGCACACAGAAGCCCGATGGGTGTGCGATGCATGACGGGAATAGTAGTCCCAGCGTGGTGACGCGGTGCCCGACGGGAAACGAGAACCTCGATCAGCGGGAGCATTGCCTGCCGGGAGCTGTAGTCCTCGTGAAGTTAGGGGCCGAAATGCATGGTGGGAATCGCAATGCGGGGGCGGGGATGGCGCGGTGGAGGCCGGGAGCCGCAGTCCCCAGGAGCTGGGCGCGAGACCGGACAAACCGGAAGGAAGCGGTAGTAATGGTTGGGGCAGATGGCGGCCCCCCAGCAGCAGCCCACGGCCCCGCCTCAGGCTCCGGCTCCCGGCCCGCAGGCCCAGCTCCAGGCAGCCCCAGGGCCCCAGCTTCAGCTGCAGGCCCAGGCCCAAGCCCAGGCGGCCGCGCAGGCACAGGACTTCGATCCGGTGCAGCGCTACAAGATGCTGATCCCACAGCTGAAGGAGAGTCTGCAGGTGGGCGGGGCCTGGAGCGGGATGGAGTCTCGGGGGAGGGGCTTGGAAAGTAGGGGAGGGTGGAGTCTGGGGAGGGGCGGGGCTTGGAACGGTGGTGGAGAGGTGGGGCTTGGAATGTAGCGGAGGGGCGGGACCTCTAGAAGAAGCGGCGGGCTTGGAACTTGGCGGGGGTGGAGTCTCGAGGAAGGGGCGGGGCCTACAGTTGGTTTTGGGGTGAGCTCTAAACTGAGGGTAGTGGGCAGAGAGAGGTATAGGGGAGGGGCTTGCCTGAGAGGGCCCTCAGAGGTAGGGGAGGGGGACCATGGCGAGGGTGGGAGGGGGCAGGGCCAATTGCATGGCTGGGCAAAGTTAAGGCTGGGGGGCATGTGCTGACGAGCAGGGTGGGGGCTGGCTCTGTGTTGGTAGGGCAGGAGCATGGCTGTGGTGCTTTTTAACAGGCTGCATCGTGTTTATGACAAAACCGTGATCCCCTCTTTACTTGGTGTAATAAGGTAGTGCCTAGAGTAGTGATCTCCAAACTTTTTCGGTCATCCCCCTTACCTGATCTGCACCCTCCTGAGAGCCATGGTTGGGGGCAGGAGCGGGATCAGAGCTGCAGCTGGGAATGGATCTGGAGTGGAACTGGAAGCAGAGTTGGTCTGGATGGTGGTCTCTTCCCACACCCCATGGGAGACTGGCCCAGGTCCCACTGTGCCTCCCCTCTGAATGTTCCTGCAGTGCCCCCTGGGGGGGGGTGTCTGCTCTACAGTTTGGGGATCCCTGACTCAGAGCCACCCCTGCCAAGATCTGGGCCTCCATTGAGCCAGGCAGACCTAGTGACAGACTGTCCATGCCCCAAAGGGCCCCCAGTCCGACTAGAGAGACAACAGCTGGGAGGAGAGATGCATCATCACCTCCATCCAGCAGATGGGGAATGAGGCCCAGGAAGGCTAACGCCCTGATGCTGCAGACACGCGCTTCATAAGCACCGGACTAACCCCCTTGATTCCAATGGCAGGCATTGCCTGAGCACCCAAAATACACGGGTGCATGTTTGCTCAGCCTGACGGTAAGTGACTTGTTGGTGGGAACACCAGACTTCTGGGGCAGGGCAGGAAAAGAATCCGGGTCCATTCCAGTGTGTTAACCAGAAAACCAGCCTTCTTCTTCAACACCTAGCCAGACAATCAGCTGCAGTGATTGTTTGCCCCCTGATCCATTCCTGTGTGGATGCAAGGGCTTGATGGGCTGAAAATCCAACATCAGAAAAGACTTGATGTAATACGGGATCTGCTTTGAGTTGCCTCCACCTTTCGGTTGGTGGGATTTTATTTACAAGCCACTTAGAGAATTGTCTGTGTTTACCAGAACATCTTGTGGTATTCTGACGAGTGTCTGAAAAGCATACGATTCCGAACTGCAGACAATGGCCCCAGTAGACTGGAGTGACCATAAACATTTGCACTACAACTCTGACTGCTGGGGATGACTTTTCCAAGGTAGCAGGGGCTCCAGTTCCACCAGCAGGATATATGCAAATGCCCTCCCTGATATGGACAACAAGGTGCCCAGCCTGAAGCTCTTACATTCACTGTGCAATCTTGCCTCTGTAAAGTGACATCACAACACCATCCTTCCAGGTGGCCGGCAAGGTTCTAGTTCTCCACACTAGGTGAAAGATGGCTAGGAGCCAGGCTGCCTCTCCTCGGTATTGACATTAGAGGCAGTTGTGCCATAACTTGTTGCACAATGGAGTGTTCTGTGTTGTAATAATTAAGTGGAAAAGAAGTCGGAACAGCCTGTTCCTTATTGCATTGTTTCCTAAGGAGTTGGGTGTGCCCCCTGGAGGGGTATGAAGGGAGTGGGTCCTAGAGATCCCTCCTGGTTTTTCTCCAGCTCCTCAATTTCACTGAACAAAGTAAGTCTCTAGCGGTAGAGAAAAAAAGCTGTCAGGGCGGGAAACAAGTGCAACCAGTCAGTGAAGTCTGCCTGAGTCTGCTGGGGGTGGTGGGAGGTGAGTAAATGAATAGTGTGGAGACAGTGACTCTGGCAGTGGTGTTTATTCCTTCACGTAACACAGGAGCCAGGGGTCACGCAATGAAACTAATAGGCAGCAGATTTGAAACAAACAACAGGAAGTACTTCTTCACCCAATGCACAGTCAACCTATGGAACTCCTTGCCAAGGGTGTTGTGAAGGCCAAAAGAGTAACTGGGTTCAGAAAAGAATTAGACAAGTTAATGGAGGACAAGTGAATCAGTGGCTGAGATAGTCTGAGACGCAACCCAATACTCCAGATGTCCCTAAACTGCCAGAT
>ML685880.1:551325-588080 GCA_007922175.1 Pelusios castaneus | reverse complement strand
AAAGTGTCTGACGAAGTGGGATTTTCTCCCACGAAAGCTCATGCGATTAATAAATCTGTTAGTCTTTAAAAGTGCCACAAGACTCTTTTGTCTAAATTTATTTATGACATGAACTTTCGTGGGTGGAATCCCACTTCGTCAGATGCTTGAAATGGAAAATGTACAGTATGGAAGGGATTAAGTAAATGTAGTGAAGGGTAAGTCACAAGATCAGTTCGGATTATTTCAGCAAACCAAACCAGTTGTTTTGATTCAGACCGTATGGAACAACAGAGGAGAAGGTGGGGAGGTTGGAAGAGCCGTAGAGCAGTTACTCTAGAGGAGTGGTTCTGAACTGCTGTGTCACAACACAAAAAGTGTCACCGCACAGTGGTTGAGTGTGTCTCTGCAAATCAGCCTGCCGCCCCCCGGCCCTGCATTTCTTTGGGCGGCAAGGAGCATCGCTGTGGCAGGCTGCTGCCCCTTTAACAGCTGCTGCCAAAATTCCAGGCGGCGGCAGGAGTGCTCCATGAAGAGGTGCCACTGAAGTTGCCTGGGCTGGCTGCTTTTTGCAGCGGTGGGCAGGGCCGGATTAAGGCACCTGGGAGCCCCGCGACTGTGGTGGCTGCCAGCCTGGGGTGAGAGTGGGGAAGCACTCAGGCATACTGGTCCTGGGGCTGCCTGCAGACCCACCAGCCATGTGGGGCAGGCCGCTTGGCACTGGGCGGGCCTTGAGCCAGAGGCTACATTCCTTGGCATTCCCACTCTGCCCTCAGGCTGGCTGATCTGCTCCTGCAGTTCCAGGAATTGCTGGGGCAGACCAGCCAGCGGATAGCAGCAGCGCTCGGGGGATGAGGGCAGGGCCAGCTGGCACACACTGTGGCCTCCAGTGGCCGCCGTCCGGGACCAGGAGGACTGTCGGGCCACTACTCTGGGGGCCTGGCAACGCAGACCTGCCCCACTGGTGCTGTGCTGGCCTGAGTGGGGCCAGATTATTGCAGGGCTGGGGGCCCCCCTTTAGCCCAGAACTGCAGCCCCTAAAGCCCCTGCCTTAATCTGGCCCTGGGGGCGAGGGCTTCTCCCCAAGCCTCCCGCTGCCAAAATTGCCTGTGGAAATAGGTTTTTTTGGGCGGCGGAGGCTGCTTCAATTTGAGCCACCGCCCAAAGTGCTGGGGCCGGGGGAAGCCTCAGTGGCAGCGGGCTGTGCAAAGAGGGGGTGTTCCTGTGTGGCACATGGTTGGGAGCCCTCCCATCCGTATGTGACACTAAAAGGGTTGAGAACCCCTGCTCTAGCGGTGAGAAGCTGGGTTGAAGACAAAATGGAAATGATGGTGCTGCTGCCCTTCGAATCCTTTGCCACGTGGCTTGTGCATCCTCTGTCCCAGTTATAAGCTCACACACATGGGCACGGGAAAGCACTTAGAGTCCCCTCTCCACCAGCATGTCCCTCCCTGTCCTGTTGGCTTGAAGGCGTCTCTCAATGGGGCCACTGTACAGCTTGAATGGGCCAGCAAGCAGCTGGATAGTGCTGATGTTAATTGGCCTGGAGATGTCACCCAGATGCACAGAACAAGCTTGAGATAGCCGTATGAATGCCACCCAGGTTTATAACTCACGATTTGTTCCTAGAAACATCCCTCCTGTATTTAGCGAGTCAACTTTTCCATCGATACCTTACATGGCGTATCTGGTGGCCATATTGGTCTGGTCACCCACATCCCAGACGGTGTCACAGGCCCTCTCCTGCCAGGATACTTGTGACTGCTGCGATGGCCCCCGACATGACCTCTGGGGCCCAGCAGAGACTATCCCATCCAAACTCCATTCCCAAAGCTAGCCAGCAAGCAACCCTCTGCTTACCTTGTGCGCTCTGACTCTTGCTTTCTCTCGCGCTCCAGAACCTGATGAAAATCGCGGCTCAGAATCTCATCCAGAACACGAACATTGACAACGGCCAGTGAGTATTCATTCAACCTCCCCTGGGCTGGGCTGTTTTCTAACCCAGGGGCAAGAAGGCTTTTGCCTTTGAACTTTTCAACTTAAGGGGACGCTGCCACTCACTTCCCCAGTGTAAAGCAGGAGCAAATCCAGCACCATTCTCTCCAGGCACCTTGGGCTGAGTGACTAGCTTTGGTAGGTCAGTGAGGTCAAAAACAAGCCTGTATTTGATAGGTTTCTGGAGTCCATGTTGTTCCGGTATCCAGCAGCCAAACTTCCCCAAGTGGCTGTGGACAGCTGGCACCCCTGGTTCTGGGTACCCACTGTGGGCCCCTGATGGTTTCCGCTGGCACCCATAAGCACTGCCTGGAATAGATGTTCTCCAACCCTTGGGGGCGGGGGGGTCACAAGCTGTCAGCCCCCAGGTGTTCTGGAGTTCTGGCTGTCAGCCAGGCACACGGCTGATGGCCTTAGCCCTTTAATGCGAGGGGTCCAGGAGCAGGAGCTGTGGGCTTGGAGCCCATCTCTGAAGACACAGAAGTAAGGAGCATGGCACAGGAGGTGGGGGGGGTTGTCACAGTCTGGAATATTTTCAAAAGGGGTCCGAGCAAAATCTGGAAGACTAGAGGAACGAATCCCTGGGTGACTTGAACAGGGCACCCCAAATCGGTGCTGATTAAATCCCAGTGTGGCTCCGTAACGGCCAAACGCCACTCCCACCTGACAGCTGGAGGGGCCCATGTGACAGGAGCGGGCTGGGCCTATTTGGAGTGGGTAGCCGCTCCCAGTGCTGGCACCACACTCCACGCTGGCACTCCAACCCCGTCATGGGCAGGTTCCACACAAGGGCCAAGGACGGAATAAGGACAGCGACTGAGGTCCCCCATCCCCTGCTAAAGGGGAGAAGCTCTGCAGTGGGGGAGGCATGTTGATGGGACATAGAAGAGGGGTGAGTTTGCCCTACTGCTGTCCCTTTTGTAGGAGTCTCCCCAAGACTCATTAGCGGGTCCCTTTAAAGGCGAGTTGGGCTACACACACCTTTCTCAGGCTGGCTGGCCTTTTTACCATCCTCTCTCTTCCTCTCCCTGCCCGCTCCCCTGGAGACTCTGTCCTTTCTATGTCTGCTTGCCCCACCCCTTTATCACAAATACCCTGCAGTCCTGAAGCATAGGGCCCCCTGGCATCTTGCTGTGCTTGAGATGACCACCTGTTAGGGGAGTGATGCACCTAGGGTTGGGAGGCCCCTGAATGCCAGCTGCCCTTAGCAAACCAGCCTTGTCTGGCCCTGCTGTGGATCAGTTCCCTGGATCCACCAGGCCTCCACAGCCCTCACGTGCTCTGTAACAACAGAGGGCAACCAACCTGCCCAGCCCTTTTCATGTCCTCTGGAATGCCCAGCCACCAGACCTCTGGATGCTCCCAGAATTTCCAGGCCTGCTGTTCCCACAGGAGCAGTACATGGCAGGTTACTCAGCACCACCTTACTCAGACAGACTTAGAGGGAAAGTGAGAAGTTCATTATCAAAGATCAGAGGCTCTCATGTTGGCAAGTACGAGTGTTGGAAATGAATGGTTGCATATCAAACAAAACCGAGTCAGAACTCAAAAGATTAAACCTCCTGTCTGAAGAAGTTTTATGTCCCCCAAAGTCCTCTGCAGCATTTTTAGCCCAACCACCAGAAAGGACCTTTTTCATGCACCAAACCCGCCATCCTTCTCCTTGCACGGTGAAGGGTGCCAGTCTGTTTTCTCTGCACCCTTGAGGTGCATCTGCCAGATAAGCTTCCTCCCCCAGTTCTCTCTCTTCCTATTCACATCTTTCTGAAATCCCCACAAGCCTCCATTTGTGCTGAGTTCAGACTGGTGATGGGAGACCCACTGTGACCGCGACCCTGCACAGTTTACATGTAACCAGATAGATGGCTAGAGCGCCTGTCTGAGGGGAAACCTGGTTTTCCTCTTTGCTGGTGACCAGTACCTTGATCCAGACTTTAAGGACATAATCTGGAGTAGATATATCTAGTGTAGATACATAGGATGGGTCATACATTTTCACAAAGCTATTCATAAGCACTTTGACACCCACTTCCACTTGAGACCACACATGATTCTCTTTGGTGAACCAGAATGTGCATACCAGACCCAGGAAATTCCTGTAACCCTCTGCCCCTCCTTGCCAGTTGACACTGAGGTTTTGGATCATGGGGGGAGCCCCTGGCTTGAGGGGACTCCCGGCCTGGGGGTCTCCCTCGCTGCTGCCCAGCAGTCCCAACAGAGGATAAACGCAGCTCTGTCTGCCTCTCTTGTGGGGCCTAATCCTTGATCCAGGCGGTGCTGGGGATTGGGTCTGGCCACCTTCTTTGATGCAGATGCCTTGGAGTGCAGCCATTACCACAGTACCGTGGCTGCCCCGTCAGAGTACCTGTCATTTCAGGAAAAGCAATGACGGGGTGGCGCAGCGCTTCGACAAGAGCTTGGAGGAGTTCTATGCCCTCTGTGACCAGCTGGAGCTGTGCCTGGTGAGTTAGCCCCCTGTCAGCAGAGCTTCATGGGAGGTGTAGTTTGGTTGCTTCAAGTCCCCAGCCAGACTCAGTGTCCCATGATGCATCCAAGAGGAAATTGCATCACTTCAGTTGCTGGCTGGTGCATCATGGGAGATGGAGTCCCACCCGGTCTGAAACGTTTCCATTGTTTTTAGGGGTAATGATTGTCTGAAAATTTCCTTTAATGTCACTAAAACCAACCCAACGTTAAATGTTTCAAAGCTGCTTTGTTTGACCCCAAATGAGCTGTTTTTAGTGCTGGATTTGCTGAAATTAATTTTTTTTTTTTTTTTTTTTTTAAACTTCTTGGAAGTCCCAAACTTCCCAAAGCACCCATTCTGTGCCTTACTGACTCTATCTCTCTCCAGTGGCTGGGTCAGGCATAGCCATTCAGAACCGGGGATTTTCTATAACTTGAAGCCTTTGAACCATGATTTGAGGGGTTCTGTAACTGAGCCAGAGGTGAGGGGTCTATAACAGGAGTGGGCGAGCGAGGTTCCGTGTCCTGTGATGTGCAGGCAGGCAGACTAGGTGAGCATGATGGTCCCTTCTGACCTTAAAGTCTGTAAGTTGATGAATTCAAGCTATAGTCTTCAGGCTAATGGGCCTTTCAGCTCAGATAGTCTCACTGTGAGATCCAGGTGTCGGAGATTCGGTCCCTATCAGGGACCCGTTCATGGACATTGCTACACATCTCTTGAGGATGCTAAAAGGCCTCTTCTGGGGCAGTGGGCCAAAATGGACCCCAGGGGCAGGGAGTGCTGTGTTTAAAGGACAAGGAGTGTCCATCATAAGATGGTGTGGTAGGATGTTCCAGACGCACAGTGGATACAGGCAAGAATGGACCGCCAAGAGCTAAATTCTATGCCAGGGAGGGTCTGTCCAGGTGCTGGTGAGAGGCTAAAGAGAAGATTGTCCTGACCGGGGTCTGGGTGTGTTTCTATGGCCATACTCTGTGTGTTAATTGTTTCCCTTCCCCTTCAGCGACTTGCCTACGAATGCCTGTCCCAGAGTTTCGACAGCACCAAACACTCCCCCACCCTGGTGCCGACGGCCACTAAACCCGACGCCGTGCAGACTGAGAGCCTCCCCTACACGCAGTACCTGAGCATGATCAAATCCCAGATCTCCTGTGCCAAGGACATCCACAATGCCCTGCTGGAATGTTCTAACAAGATCACCGGCAAGCTGCCTGCCCAAGGGGGGCCGTAGTGCGTGGCGTGGGAGGAGGTGTTCCTGCTCTGTGGCCAGGCTGCTTTGAAGGAGACTCGGATATTTTCCAGACAGCGCTGTGTCAGCTGGTGACGTGTTTGCAAACCTGTGTCTGACCCATGGCCTGTCTCGGGTCCTCTGAATTCCCTGTGTGGGTGGATGCCAAGGGGGTGGTCTTGGTTGTATCAACTCTGAAATCAGTGTCCCCCATCTGCTTTTTCATCTCCATCTGCAGCTTCATCAACTCTCTCCTTCCTCGGGTCTTACTCCTTCCCCTGCCTCCTTTCCCACTCAACTACTTCTCACATCTCCTAGATAGTGCTGACCTTCAGCTGTCATCTGATCTCTGCCGACCTTTGCTACATTACCCTTTGGCTTGGTCCATGTACAATTAGAACAAACTGACTCATTTGGCACAAGATCTACTTCCCGGTGCCTGATTTACTTATTAATGACAGGCCATGAGCACACTCCACTCCCTTTTGACTTCGGGGGGTGGATCAGGGATGACCTGAGATCATGCTGTTAACAAAGCTGAGTCTTTCTCTGCCATCAGATTAAAACTCCCCAGGCAGATGGGCTGGGCTGTAGCTTTCCAGGTTGGCGGGTGTATTATTTATTTTTCTTAAATAGTAACCATTTCAGAGAGGCGCTATCAAGTTTCTCTCACTTCATTCTTGTCAGGCGAGAAATATCTCAAAGGCCAGAATGGTTACCCTGGGGTAAAGTCAGTATGATGGCAGGAAGATATTAGCATCTGGGGTTTTAACTTGATGCTAATATCACACTGACTTTAGCTAAGGGTAACTGGTTTTGGTCTTTGAGCCATTTCTCTCCTGACCAGAATGAAGTGAGAGAAGAGTTGGATTCCAGCTCCTTGCAAGTCCATTAATGATCATGTCTGTGATCATTTAAAACTGAGGGCAGTACTGTGATTCTCCTCACACCAGCGTAAAGCAGAAGCCAATTAACAGAATTCTCTTTGTGTGCAACTGGCATGAAAACCAGAAGAGAATCTGGCACAAAGATAAAAAGCAAAACAACCTTGATTCAGTTTGTTTCCCTGTCTGCGGCAAGCTGAAACTAACCTGGACAGCTCACTTTCCATTTCTAGTCGGTTTCACTTCCTCTCTCACCCTTCCCCACTGGCTGCAGGGAACTGAATTCTGCTGCTGGGGGAATTCTGTACCACAGGACACGTGCACAATTCCGGTCCCCCGCAGATTTTTTGTTTGTTTGTTTCCCTGCAGAATAATAGATTCTGATGGGGAAGCAAAGAGAAGCCACAAGACGGGTGTCACATGTCCCTTCCTGGCGATGGTCCCAAGCACTGGGAGCAGCTGGGAGAGATGTAAACCACCACCAGGGGGTGGCTAGGATGGTTGGATGTATGAGACTCTCTTCCTCTTGCTCACTAGTATAGTGCACCCAGTACCATAGGGCAGGGCTGCAGGGTGTTCCCGGCTGTGGGCCCACAGTCAATTTCCTCTGCTGCATTAGGGCTTCTGAGGGTGGGGCAGGCAAGGAAAGGTGTCAGTCAGGGTGAGGGGAGTGGGGCGCACAGGGGATGTTGGAACCTGGATTGGGAGGGAGCCAATGGGGTGAGAAGGAGGGAGGAGAGAGAGGTGAGGAAATAGGATAGGGTTGTGCCCAGAGGGAGGGAGGAGTAGCGGAGTGTGAACAGTCTCTGCAGTAGGGATCCAGAGGGAAGGGGAGCTGAAGGGAGGGCTAGGAGCAGCTAAGTGGATCTTAAGGTCCTGTTGCCTTTTGAGAAGGAGGGAGCCCCATCACCTGTCCCAGGGAGGAGTCTGGGGGAAAGATCCCACTAAGTTCATGCATTTTTTCAACTGACCAATTTGCTCTCTGCTTTTCTCCCTCTCTCTCCTACCCTGGGGTAACTTACACCATGATCAAGCATGGGGAATCCACATGGGTGTAGGGGCTGCTTTAACGCTAGACCAATCTTTTGTTGTCTGTATTGCTACAGGCAGACTCTCTGACTGGCATTTTGAAATAAACGACCAAAATAATGGAAAGAGGCGTGAATCTATCATGTGATTTTGACAGACAAAATATGCAGAATTTTAAAATATTGGTGCTCAGAATTTTTAACTTTTTGGCACAAAATTCTCCAGGAGTAATTGAATTTGGGCTCTCCAAATTACCAAGTGTGGTTTAAATTAAGGGCAATGAATTTCTCACACAACCTTCTTTTTCTTTATAAGAAATCATAAACTTTCCATATTCAGGTTTTAAACCTTTTTTTTTTTTAATTAAACCCTAAAGTGTCTTTGGCAGCGTGGCTGGTTCTAAGTCTGAAGGAGTAATTCCCCCACCACCCCTTTGAAATCACCAGGCACACAGTGGATTTACTCTTAGCCCACAGGTTTCTTGTTATCGTTGTTCTAAAAGCTCCGGCCCATCTCTGCAATGGTGTGATTTTTTTTTTTAGTTTCAAGAAGCTGCTGTAGAATGCTGCCTCTTTCTCAATGCTCCACTGGTGCTGAGGGCCGAGTCTCAGCCAGCAACCTTCCTTGCAATTCAGGACTCTAGTCCCACTGCCCTAGGCCCTGAAAAACTGGACGTGCACCTTTCCACATTTCCCCTGTGCTGAAGGGCGCTCCCCTAGAGTTCCACCTACCAAGGTGGACTTTGGTTCATATTTGAACCCCTGGGAATGCACGTGGCCTATAAAGCAAGGGACTGCACCAGGTGACAGCCTGCAGAGAACAGGAGGGGCCTGTCGGCCTGGGAAGGTGACTGGTCTAGGACCTGCAAGAAGGCTTATGAACACAGACTTAGGGGGACAGAGAGAGAAAGAGCAAAGGGAACTGGGGTTAAGAAACTCCAGTGCAGCAACTTGGGGCTTACATCTTCCAAATCCTTTAGGACCTGCACTGCAGCTGTCAACAGGAGTCAGCCACCACTGGGATCAACTCCCGTTGTGTTCAGCCAGCGTCAGGGGCTGACATGCCTTTGGAGGCTCTTGGCTTCTGCTCCTTGCTTGACAGGTCACTTGGGCACCCAGCCGGGCCTGTGTTTTGCAGAAAGACACTGCTCTGATGCGCTTCTGAAGGGAAGGAGAAAGGAGTCGCCCTGGTTGTTGAGAGCTCGGGAAAAATCCAACTGTAGCTCCCATCAACTTCAGCTGCAGCTGGTGTTGTCTGGGACTCCAGCCCAGCGCAGCTCACGTTCGGCACCTGAAAACCAGCCACTGCTTTAGAAAACGTTGCGCTCTGCCTGCTCTGGGAAGCAGGCATGGGCTGGGCTGAGCAGGCCGGACAGCAAGGGGAAGTCTGGGAGCAGGCCCAGAGTTTCATTAGCTAAGCCAGGCTTTTAACAAACGGGAGCCCTCGATCCCTGTGCAGACTGGCTGTAAGGAGGGTGTTATTCAAACCCTCTCCCTGCCCCACTGGAGGGAGATGAGTCTCCTTGGGGAAATTGCCTCGGGCCTTTGGCAAGTGGTTGCCCAGCCCCCAGCCAGCCATGTGTGGGTCAGGATATTCCATACACTTGCTGTCCACTGGCGCAAAGTCCCCATTTCCTCCCCATTCACAGCAGCTGATCTGCCAGAGCTAGGCAAGATTAATGGCCTGGCTTCAAGGGGCAAAGGCCGTATTCTTAGATGCAGGAGAAGGCAGTGGGACCTGCACTTTGAGGGCCCCTGTGTAGCCAGGTCCCCTCCCTGCAGCTTCTGGCTTTGATCGAGGTCTTTGTTCCTTGATTGCTGATTGTTTCAGAGGGACATGACCAAGAAGCTGGGTTTCGATGAGTTTAAGTATTTGTGGGGAAACATCAAGAAGTGGCAGGTAGAGAGATGGGGGGAGTGGGGCTGTCACTCATGGCTGAGACCCTCCTGTACTCTCCCAGGGGTGGGGACAGGCAGGTGAATGAGAGACCTGGGGGATCCCAATCTGAGAGGTGCCTCTGCAAGAACACTGGCCTCCAAGGAGCTTTCCCGGCTGTAATTGACGTGTGTCAATTTTTGCCCAGCATGGGGGTGGGGGGGGGGGTGTTGCTGGTCCAGAGCCTTCTAGGTACCCAGAATTCCCAATGTTGCCCCATGGGGAGATCTGTGGATCATGGGCTCTACAGCTGGGATCTAACGATTCCCCACCTTGCGGGGCAGAGTTAAGGGGCTACTTTGCCTGTAATGTTCCCCCTAGTCCCCACTTCTGCCGCCTTCCTCATCCAGCATTCTGGGGAGAGACTGCCATTTTAGTGGGGGCGTCTCTCTCATGTCCCTCCTGCTTCTGCTTAGTACTATTTACCCTCGGCGTGGTACTTATTGAGGGGTGCACTTGGACAACAGGTTTTTTTTTTACCGGGATAATAGCCCGGCCTTGATCTGATGGAGAGGAGGCATTTTACAGGTACATTAGTAGTTAAGGGAACCAGATTATAAAGGGTTAAACCGAGCCAGCCGATAACCCAAGTGATTAGTATAGGAATTAAATACTGTTCCCATAAGGGGAAGAACAAGGGGGGTAAAGGAGTACTAAAGATCAAAATTATTAGGGAAAATAGGAATGGAATCAGGAGAATTATAAGCATAAAATGTTTATTGCAGATCATTATGAGTACAATAACACTTATGCACTTTTTTTTGTTGTAAGTGTACACTTTTTTTAGCTTGCAAGATTAAAAACTTTACTGTTATGCTAATAATATTATTGTGCTGCAGCAGGCTTTACAAATTAAAGTAAATGTGCATTATTAACTATTTAATTACTATAACTATTTTTATGACTTTGTACTTGCCCCTAGCTTTAAAGGGGTGCCCCTAATTTTAAAGGGGATGGCAGGCTATTTACCTGTACTCCCAGGCTGGGGTGCTAAACTGCTTGTTTCCTAACCTTATACCTACCTCCCCAAACCCTCAGGGGTAGGGATGCTAACCTACTTTAGTCCTAACACTAGGACCTGGGGTGCTAAATACTTTTGTTACCTTTACTGTTACTAATATTTTATATACCTGTAGCTACTATTAAATCAGTGTTCACCGAGGCCTATTGGTGATTTTTTGATACTTACCGAACTTTGTACCAACGTGTCAGTTTGCCACCATCGGGGATCAGGTGCTGACCTTTTTTTGATGAGCTCGGGCCTACGTGCCAGCCTAGTCAGCTTCAAGACCAGGACCTGACCTTTCTCTGTCTTTACTGAACAGACCCGACTTGCTACCGTAGCTGAAGCCACGGGGTGTCTTGAATCTGTTCAACCTTGTCTGATAAGATTATTCATGGAGCCAATATTTATAGACTTTATGTCCTCCATACCCCTCCTATTTTCTCAGAGGGTCCCATGTCTTTGCAACATTGCCCCTCGGTTCCCATACGCTTTTACACTCTTTGCAACAATGCTCCTTGGCTCCCATACGCTTTTACACATCTGCAACATAGCTATCAGTTCCCATACTCTCTAAGCAGGGCCAAGTCTTTGCAACATAGCCATTACAAGGCTTTGCAACATCGCCCTTGGTTCTCACATGCTATGTGCAGGTTATTCCTTGTAACATTGTAAGTTTCCAAGGTTGCTGAGGCAGACTATATGGCGTCTGAGTTCTGGCATTGGTTTATGTGAGTTGTATGCTAAGGCCTTTGAAAACTGGTTCAGGCTTGGGCCTACCCTAACAAACTCCTATTTCTATAACTACATAAACTCAATAATATAAAATCCCATTCCTAAATCCACCTTCTACAGCTTCATGGTAATTTCTGATTTCCCTCCATCGCTCTGCCATTCCAGGGGGTAGGTGGGGAGTCTCTTGGCTTCTGTCCTTCCCCCTCTCACCCACATCTGCCATCTCTCTGTCTGGGGTCCCCCTTGCCCAACCTCAATCTAGGGCTGTGTGTTCACTGGCGTGGGGGGGAATATTCTATCCCATAACCAACTTGTCTTCCCGCAACTCTCCTCCCTGTGTTTCTACAAACAGTATGACACAGACTGATCTGGCACCATTGGGAGCTGGGAGCTGCCAGACACCTTCGAGGCAGCCACTGGAGGGTTGGGGTTGGAGGAGAACAAATGAGGCAAAGGGCTGACTCAGGTCACTGGCGAGCGACCCTCTCTTTCTGCCCCCTGACTTCCAGCTGAATGAGCAGCTGTACCAGATGATCCTGCACAGGTAGCCTCATAGACTCAAAAGGTCAGAAGGGACCAATATGATCATCCAGCCTGACCACCTGCACAATGCAAGCCACAGAACCTCCCACCCTCTCCTGCAATAAACCTCTAACCTGTGACTGAGTTATTAAAGTCTTCAAATCATGATTTAAAGATTTTAAAATACAGAGAATCAACCAGCAAGTGAGCCATGCCCAATGCTACAGAGGAAGACAAAAAGCCCCCAGTGCCCAAGCCAATCTGCCCTGGGGGAAAATTCCCCAAATATGGTGATCAGTTAAACCCTGAGCATGTGGGGTACTCAGACAAGAATGGCAACATGGGCTTCAACAACTTGATCAGCTGCCTGGTTGGCCAAGATGCTGTATTTTGTAAGTGGCCTGTGGGTTAGGGGTCATGTGGGGTCCCCCTGCCCCCTCTTCCCGCCACCCCTGCCACCTGTGAGCTGTGCCACTCCCAGCTGGCTTTTGCTCCATGGTTATACAGCGCTTGACACAATGGGGGCCTTGCCCATCATGGGTACCTATGTGCTACCATAATACACCTAATAACAATTAAAATGTACAGCACCTGGCACAATGGGGGCACCTAGGTACTACCATGATACTAGCAATAAAAATGTACAGAGCCTAGCACCATGGTGGGCTCCTACATGCTAACAGGTTCAAAACAAATAAAAGGAAGTTCTTCTTCACACAACGCACAGTCAACTTGTGGAACTCCTTACCTGAGGAGGTTGTGAAGGCTGGGACTATAACAATATTTAAAAGGGAACTGGATAAGTTCATGGGGGCTAAGTCCATAAATGGCTATTAGCCAGAAAGGGGTTAAGAATAGTGTCCCTAGCCTCTGCTTATCAGAGGATGGAGACGGATGGCAGGAGAGTGATCACTTGATCATTGCCTGTTGGGTTCACTCCCTCGGGCACCTGGCACTGGCCACTGTCGGTAGACAGATACTGGGCTAGATGGACCTCTGGTCTGACCCAGTACGGCCTTTCTTATGTTCTTATGTTCTAACATAATACCACTAGTGGCAATAAAAACATAGAGGGCCTGGTGCCAGGGGTGTGTGTGCTCTGCTGTCCCCTGCTGCCTGGCATTGGGACAACTCAGCTGTGTGCCCTAGCTCCCTGTGCTGCTAACAGCTGATGGATGATCCTCCTGAAGCACTGGGTGGGGAGTTTGAACCCCCCTGGCATTCAGGCTGCACCTCGGGGGGGTCCTACCACAGGGCTGTGCTGACAATCCCTCCTGCAGTGAGACGGTAGCACCAGGGCTGAGAAGGAGACATCCCGTTCTCGGCAGGTTCCTGCAGCTGGAAAAGCCAGGTTGCATCAGAGCAGAATTTTTACGGCCGAGGCCTCAGAACTGGGGCCCCCACCCCTGCTGGCAGTGGTCAGGGAGGGGGAGTTGCATCCTGTGCCTGGGGGGTGGGGATGAGGGGGGTTGATGAACCCCTGGCAGGGAGAACGCTCTGTCCTCAGCCAGCGTGGCCTCCCCTTCCTGCCAACTCCACGAGCAGCAATGAGCTATTGGAAACAGAAACCAGCTGCCAACTTCCAACGCAGCTGTGAGGCCAAGAGTGGAACACAAAGCCAAGCCGCTTCGAAGGAGACCGGGCCTGGGTCTGATCACAATGATGTAAATCCGAAGTAACTTCCCCCACTGGCTTGAGTGCAGCATAGGCCAGGTTCTGATCCAATGGTATAAATGCAGGGTCACTTCCCGCACTGGTTTTAATGCAGCATGGGCCAGGTTCTGATCTCAGTGGCATGCTTGTGTAAACCTGGAGTCATTCCCTGGATTTCAGCAGAGCAATCCTGGTTACATGTCAGGGTGAAAGCTGGTGTCACTCCACCAGGGCTGAACCTGATCTAAGGCTGTAAACCAGGACTTCAGTGGCGCAAAGGTCAGGGGCTGAGTTTGGTCACGTAATCTCCCTCCTGCGGGGCTGACTGCATGTTAATAGCTAACCAGGCCTCTTGCTGCCTCCAGGCACACGAGCCACACGTGTTCTTCTCGTTTCATAGGTGGGGAAACTGAGGCACTGAGCGGGGATGGTCCCAAAGCTAGAAGAACCCAGGTGCCCTGACTGCCAGCCTTCCGTGCCTTCATCTAACCTTAGCGTCGCTCTTGTTCTGGAGGTCTAGACTCTAGGCATTCGAACTCCCAACCCCCACCTCTGCTCTAACCCCTCCAGTGGGGTGCAGCTGATCCTGCACTGGGAGCCCAAGCAGCCCTGTTTGCAAACTAGGCCTCTGCCACCCACCCCAGAAGTTCCTGGCGTAGGCCTCTCAGCTCATTTCCTGGTATTTTGGTATTGGTATTTTCAGCCCTCCAGCTGAGTGCTGTGGGGGTGGGCGTGGGGGTGGAAAGGAAAAGGGGGCTGCGCCTGTGGCCATGGGAAGGGGGCGGGAGTGGCTGTGCTAGGCTGAGGGATGAACTCACAGAGAACAGCCTGTTCCTTGCCGCAGCAGGAGGGGAATTCTCTGCATTGTTTCTGATTTACGCAACCTCTTCCCACCCGGCTGTGGGGGCAAGAGGGTCGGGGGGGACTCTAGGGGCTGGAACTGGGGGTTGGAGAAGCCCCTTGGTCCCACTCAACCTCCCAAGAGCTCTGTGTCCTAGCCCCCTACTCCAGCCCCCTGCCCCACAAGGATTTCCAGAGCAGCCCTTTCCTGGCTGACCAGGCCGGCTGGAATAGAGCACCCATGGAGTTGGCTGGCCAGATCCCATGGCAGGGGAACCCCTGGGGCACAGAGGGGAGAGAGTGGCAGAGTGGGCACAGCTGGGGAAAAGGGGGGGGGCTCTCCTTTGTGACTGAGCACCCCTCGCTGCAATCCTGGGGCTCCTCTTTGTCTTGCCCCACCACCTCCCTGCAAGGGGGAGAAGCATCGGGGTGAGGGCCAGGCACCCACTGAACTCCAGGGAAGGCCAGGGCCCTGGGTTGTTTTCTGGCTGGATTCAGGATGTGACATGTGCGTGTGTGAGGCAGCGTGCATGGGTGAGGCACCCAAGTGTGAGAGGCATGCACTGTAGTCTTTAAAAGTGCCCAGGACTCCTTGTTTGTTTAGCTGAACTAGACTGACACGGCTCCCCCCCTCCCCGGAACCTGTCACCACTCTAGAAGCGTGAGTGGTGTGTGCAGTGGAACGTGAGTGTACGAGGTGGGCAAGCGACACTGGGTGTGCATGCTTGCGTGTGTGTGTGCGCACAAACTGGGTGCGTGTGTGTAGGTATGGTGGGTGGGTTTCCGGGCATTCACAACATGAGGCGAAGTGCCAGCCGGTGCGTCACTGTGAGGGTTTGTGGGTTGACGTGTGGCTGCTGGGGATGGCAGGGTGGGACAGCTGGAGGGGTGCGCATGCGCCGATGGTTGTGGGTGAATCGAGTGAGGTGTGAATCCCGCCTTTCTTTGGGCGAGAGGGGGTGCTGGGTTGTGTTTGGTAGAGAGCACGAGAAATCTGTGTCTGGGGAGCTGTGGAAATTGAGCGAGGTCGATAGTGGACGAAGCATGAGCTGTGTGTATTATTAGCTCGGTGCAGTTGTGCTAGGGAGAGTTTGTGAAATGTGTGTGTCTCGGAGTGTTTTTTTGAGCCGGATGCATCTGTGTTAGCTGTGGGTGTGTGAGGTGAGCTGTGTGTTCATGCTCTGCGGTTGTGTCAGTGGGTGGATGTGTTTGTGAGCTCAGACTGTGTGTGTCAGTGTGTGCTTGTGAGTGCTGTGTGAGTCCATGAGCTTTGTGTAGTTGTCAGGGTGTGTTTGTGAGTATCTCCATGTGTTTGTACACTCAGTGTGTGTATGCATGTGCGCACTTGTGTTTGTGAACTCTGTGTCTGTGTGTGGCAGTGTGGGTATGTCTACACCTGAAAAGTCAAATCGACTCTGTTAAATCAACTTAGGGAGTCTACACTAAAAACTTAAGTTGACTGCCTGTGTCCACAGACACAGATGCTAGGTTGATGGAGAGCCACGGCTTGGGGGAGCCACAGCTGGAGAGAAGGGAGCTATGGCCCGGGGGATCCGCAGCTCCCCAGCAGAAGGGAGTCACGGCTCCCTTCTCCCCAGCCACAGCTCCCCCGAGCCGCGGTTCCCTTCCCTGAGCCCCGGCTCCCCCGAACCCCGGCTCTCTTCTCCCCAGCCCTAAGTCGACTTAGCCAATTAGGTTGACCTAGGGCGTCCACACCGGCTTTAGGTTGACTTAAGCGTTAAGTTATTAAATCAACTTAAGGAATCGCTTAAGTCGACTTAATGAAAGCCAGCTGTGGACAAGGCATACTGTAGGTCAACTTAAGCATCCTTAAGTCGACCTACGTTGCAAGTGTAGACGCACCCTGTGTGTTTGTGGCTCTATGGATGTGTCAGCGTGGTCTCCTTTCCTTTGCCGCTCCAGCCTAGTCTGTCCTACTTGTTGCTCGCTACTTGGGTGGGCAAGGCCGGTACGGCTCATACCGTCCCTGCTTGTACCGGGCTCACCCTCACGCTTCTTCTAGACCAGACCAGCGTGTGCTAGTGCAAGTCAGGCACTGCCCAGCAACCAGCCCTGCCCCAGATCTGACACACAAAGGTGAATGAGTCCTCTGGTGGCCTGCAGGGGGCAGCACGAGAACTGGGAACATGCTCAGGCCACACCAGGCATGGTGTAAACAGGAGATGGAGCCATTCTTAATGTGATGCCCAGTCCCCGCTCTAACCACTGCATTCCAATCTGCTCCAGAATCTGGGGAGAGAACCCAGGAGTCCTGGCTCCCAACCCACCCCTGCTCTAATCACTAGACTCCACTCCCATCCCAGAGCTGGGGAGAGAACCCCGGAGTCCTAGCTCCCAGCCCACTGCTCTAACCACTAGATGCCATTCACATCTGAGATGCCCTTCTGTATCTGTGTTTGTGACTGGGATCTTTGTGAGGGAAGGGGCTAGGCTGAGCTGAGCCCCTGCAGTCCTGGAGACTCATATCGGACCAGAGCTGAGGGCCAGCTCGCAAGATGCACATGTGGACAACCGCAGGGCATAGTGCGAGGGCTGGGGCCAAGAGGTCCCGGCTCACTGTGGGTGATGGGAGCAAAGGGGCCATGTATCTCCCTTGCTGCTCAGAAAGTGACATTGATGTCAGTGTTTGCAGTCTGCACTATTACATATATTGTGGTACCGTGTAAGTCATAGACCAGGGCCTATTGGGTTAGGGGGGGCAGTACCTTTTGATTGCTATTTATTGTAATGCTATTACGGTAGCCCCCAGGAACGGCCCAGGCTAGGTATTTGACTGCTATTAGGTGTGTTGTGGTAGGTGTATTAGAAGCCCCAGGCATGGCCTGGTCCCCTGGTGCCAGGCACTGTCCATTTTCATTGCCATTAGGTGCATTAGGGCAGCCCCTAGCAGCTGTGAAAGACTGTGGCTGTCCCAAAGACTGGCAGGCGAAGTAGGAGAGGGAAGGGATGAAGACAGGTGACAGAGCACTGCAAGGGTGCTACGGGGGAGCTAAGCAGATAAGTTGTGAGTCAGTACTCCTGGGTCCTAGCCCTGGTTCAGGTACACAATGTACCCCTGACTCGCCAATAGCTGTTTCCTCCCTATGCCTTAGTTTCCCCGTCAGTCGAATCTGGGTAATTTCTCCAGCTCACCATCTTAATTAGTGTTTGCAAAACACATGGTTGTTGCTATAGCAGCAGTGACGCTCTGGGTGTCCCTGGCACTTCCGTGTGAGAATTCCAAAGCCCTATTGGAGCATCAGCGAGGCCGGTGTCATGGCAGATTCCCCGGGAGCTGGATCACTCCATTTCACAGATGGGGAAATGCAGGCACAAGCAGGGCAGGGGGTTTGCCCAAGGTCACTGAGGGAAAGACAGCTGTGCAACCCAGGAATCCTGGCTTCCATTCCCAACCACTGGACCCCACTCCCTCTCAGAGCTGGAGACAGAACCCAGGAGTCCAGGCTCCCACCCCCATATTGTAATCAGTAGGCACCCCTCCCCAATCCAGGAATGAACTTTCTAGTCCCAAAACAGCTTGTCCCAGAAAATTGCCACCATGACCTCTTTGGGGCTGGACACCTCCTTCTCCTCCTCCTCCTGGAAGCTCCAGGCGGTGGGATCTTCCGCTGGGGAATTTTAAGACTTTGCCCCAGGGGTGGTGAAAAGGTTGGAGTGAGGAGGATGCAAGGGATTGGGATATGGGTGGGGGGCGGCAGGATGGCTCTGAGAGCAGCGGGTTCTTTCTCTTTCTGTTTCCAAACCGGTCGTGTCATGGGCTGGGGCGCCGTGGTGACTGCAAACCTGGTGACCTTAACTCAACAGTTGACAGGAGGCACGTTTTGTTCCACTCGTTTCCGTGGCGGTTTCTCGTGAGGGGTGGTGTTCTTGTCAGGCAATGACGACTGTTGTTGTGATTCATTATTTACTGTTGTCAGTGTTGTGGCGCTCCAGTCATGGGCCAGGCACTGTACATTTTGATTGCTATTAGCTGTATTATGGTACCACCTGATAGCCCCAGTCCTAGACCAAGCTCCTTTGTGCCTGGCATTGTACATTTGTTTGGCTATTAGCGGTATTACAGTGGCACCTGATAACCCCAGTCCTAAGCCAGGCCCCCATTGTGTCAGGCGCTGTACATTTCTTTTGCTATTAGGCACCATTTGGCCTCCAGTTCTGCTCCCTAAATTCAGAGAGGATTGAGTTGAGACTAGCAAGTTGCTAGCTGACTTTGGGTTTGTCTAGCCAGCCCGGGCAAGGCCATCAGTTTTGCCAGGCTGGGTAAGACCAGTAGCCCATCTCTCTGTATATCCTGCTTCCTCCAATGGCCAATGCCACCTCTTTCCAAGGGAGCTGCAAGGGAAGTGAAGCTGGGCCCTGCCCCTGCCCCTGCCTCTGGGAGGTGTGAGCAGCCCTGTTAGGGGAGCATCTGTGGGGAACAACCAGTGTATGGATGCACTGTGTGTGTGATGGGGGGCAGAAGCTGTGTGTGTGTGTAAAAAAAAAGGACACTGGGGAGTGTGGAAGAACTAACAATTAACTAATTAGGAGTCAGTGATATTTTAACTCTGGCTGCTGTCAGGGTGGGGGGCAGGCAGGATGTAGTGGGGATGGGCTGGTGGCGGTGGGGAGCCTGGCAGCTGGGAGGGATAGGGGGGGGGGAGTGGAGAACCGGGGGGATGGGGGGGGGGGGAGGCCAGGTGTATTCCTATAGGTTGTATTCCTTTTGGGAAGTCGGGGGCTTGGACTCTTGGGATTTATTCCCAGCCCTGCAGGGGCAGTGGGGCCTGCTGGTTGGTGCAGGGGGTAGGTGGGGCATAGGTGTCCCCATTCACTGTAATCCCCAGCTGCCCCACTCCCTTCAGCCAGGCCAGGTTTGTTTTGCTTTGCCTCCCAGGGTGAGTCACCCTCGCAGTAGCAAGAACGTGATTTCCTGACCCCTCCCATCACACCTCCCCACCCCCACCCAGTGTTTCCTGGAAGGGCCCCACCTACAAAGCAATTCTGAAATTGCAGCGGGGGCAAGGGCGGGAGCACCCTGCTCGGGAGCCCACAGAAACATACGTGCACACAGAGGCAAACTTGCACCCAGACACATTCCAACACATGCGTGTGCAAACCTGCACATGCAAACACAGGCACCAACGTGCACATGCACAAGCCCCCACACAGATCAGCTCTTATTCAACTAGGCACCTGACATGGTGCAGGGCAAAATGGGCTCTGGCCAGGCAGGATCATTCTGTGGCTCTCCAGGCCGGGAGGAGCCAGCCTGGGGTCTGCAAACAGCCCTGCCTCAGCCTCCAGGGAAGCAAGGGGTCTGAGCCTCGGGGCTGGCTCCCAGTTAGGACGGGAAGGAGGCAGCTGCCCCCATGCGGCCAGCTGGGCGGGGAGGGATTGGATCACCCCCCACCCGCACAGTGTCCAGCAGAGACCCCCAGTGCCCCTCACTTGCCCCAGAGCCCCCTGCAAGCCCAGCTCCAGGCCTGCCCTCCCCTAGTGGATTTCCTAGTTCTCCTCGACCAGGGCAAGCTCTGATCTCAGAGTTAGGTTGGGACAGCTTAGCTGCAGCTGGGCCTGAGAAGCCTGAATTGTTTCTCCTGTTTTCCACAACCACAGGCCTGGGGAAGCCCCAGGCAGGGGGCTCAGGCTGGGCTGGGAACTGCAGAGCCACAGCTGGCTGCATCGGGCAGGGCAGGGGAATCCCACCTTCACCTCCATTGCCAGCTCCCAGACCCAGACTGCCCGCTGGACCAGTGGGAGTGGGAAATGGCCCATCGGGGACCGGCAAGCCCCGGAGACACAGTATGGAAAGACTGAATGGCTCCCCTCGAGTCCATCCCCATGCCCCCATCGTGCCATGGCTCTGGGCGGGATCCTCCAGTCCTTGGCCTCCCATGGGGGTGAATCCTCCCCACAGCCCATCCTGCAGATCCCCCTGTGACTCCACATTTCTACCCAGAGAAGCGGATCTCAGGCTAGAGACACGATTCAGACAATGGGTGAGCGAGTGATGATGCCCCACAGAGAGCCCCAGGGACTGGAATAAATGGGCCAAGTTTCCCCTATCTGTCTGTTTGTCCATCATGCCCCTTCCTCTACAATTGCTGGTGCCGTGTCCATTGGAGATGGGGTTTGATCCCCCCCCCCCCCAGCCTGTTTGGTTTGTTTGGGAAGAGCTGGCAGAGTGTACAGGTGGGAACACAAGGGGGCAAATCTTGAGCGGGCGCCTACGCTTGTCTTGGACAGAAGGATCCCGTTTCATCCCCCTAGGCGGAGACTGTGCCCTAGTATGGGGGGGGGGGGAGTTGTGTCACTGCCCAGCTGTCTAGAGATTCAAAGGGAATGATGTGCCATCAGGGGCTGTGACAGAAAACATCCGTGCACTCACACCCGGCGTCATAATCTTCGCACAGTTGATCTTGGGAGGGAGCATTTGGAAATGAATAACTCGCTGGACAACACGATCCTGGTGAAATGTGTGTAGCAACATTCTGTGTAAAGCTATGAACCCCACCCCCACCCCCCGACCGTGCAGCCGATGTTAATGGCACGCATTCCCACTCCCATAGCCCCGAGGAGGGGGAACTGGTTAACAGGCTGGTCTGCTAAGGACGTGCGGCTTTGCCTAGAAGCTGTTAATAGATTCCTCGGCCAATGAGAGGGGAAGAAAGACAAAGTGGATCTTTCTTTCAGCATATGCAGGTGAAAAGAAAGCCAGCAGCCCCCCATTCCCGTCAGACACCAGGCCTCTCTGCGCTCAGCTGGGAAGAACTTTGTCTAGGGGTCACTCTCAGGAAGATGCCTTTCAAAGGGTGACTAGAAAAGCGAGGGGCAAAAGCCCTGCTGGGGATCTCCTCCCTGCCATCTCTCTCTTTCACCTAGGAAGGCGAGACCACCCATTAGCCATGAGGAGCACGTTTGGGAACTGAGGCTGGGAACAGGTGGGGAGGGACAGACGGTACTTTGAACCCAGTCTAGAAAGCGTTTTCTCTTGTGTGTTCCGGGAACCATTTGTGACTTAACGCCTCATGACTACCAGTCACTCAAAACCTTGTGCTTTCTCCTCAAATAAACTCGTTTTGGTCTTTCATCAGAATTCATCCTGTGTTGGGAATTAGCTGAGTCGCTCCATGACCACAGATGCACAAGGGGAGATCTGCTTGGTGGGGGTGCTGAGTGTGACTGACCTGAGCTGAATGCCACAACAGCAACGCATTGGGCAGGGCAGGGGGGTGAGCCAGCTCCGCACTGGCCTAGCTTGCATTCCAAAATTTCACTGGGGCTCTGGCTTCCCCTTCATGCTAGTGTCTCTCTGCTCTGTGGACTGCATTGGGCAAACAGCACATGCTGTTCTGCGTCAGCAGGGAGGTGTTCCTGCCTGACAAAGCCTGGGGCAAGCACCAATGGCCCTGAAGCATAGGGATGGCAGCACATGGTGGGATCAGCCAAGCTGGCCAAGAGAATGGGGGAATGGGGTGCAGATGGGGCCTTCCAGTGTTAAATGTGAGAGTCACATAGATACAGTTGGGCACTCGGCAACAGGTGCTGTCCTGGACTGAAAGAGAGCGATGATGGAGGTAGGGATTAAATAACTGACTGCAGAGTGTGTGTGTGTGTGGATGTGCACATTACACAGTGTATGTGCACACGGGTGTATACATGTGTATATCCATGCATGATGTGCTGATGTGTTTGCATGCCTGTGTATGTGCAGACATGCATACACGATGTGTTGGTGCATGCACATGCATGAGTGTCTGTGTCTGCGTGAGCAGAGTACGTCAAGGTGGATCAGACAGCAGGGTTTCTAGATACACGCACATGGGTGCATGGCCCCACCTCCCCATATACACCACACACGTTCGGCCTGTTTACAAACAGACAGCCTTCCTGCGGGACACACCCGGCACCGTTTCCAAGTGGCGGACGGACTGGAACTCAGGGATAGTTCGGCAGGCTCCAACCAGCCCATGTGCCCAGATGGCCTCGTGTCTTGCTGGGATTTCACAGCTGCCCCTGTGCGGGGGGGATTCCGTGGGGGGACTTTTCAGCGGGTGCAACAGGCCGACTAACAATACAGCCCCCTGAATGAGAGATGCAATTTCCTGTGCATCAGCGGCTTCCGGCCCGTGAGCCGCTCACACGCGAGGCCCTTCTATGGGCGCCTACGTTGTTTTCCCACTGAGCAGGCAAAACAAGAAGTGAGAGCTGAGGGGTGGGGGGGTTAGGGAAGTGAATGGGACTGTTTCCACCACCCTGGGCAGGATGGGCGAGCTATTACTGCCCTGCCTTTCCCCTTGCTGATGGCACAACTTTGGTGCACCTCCACCCTCCCCCTGCAGTGGATGGCACTGGAGTTCCCTTGTACCCAGGCGTGCAGCTGTCTCAGATACGACCTGGTGTGAAGCGAGAGTGACGCCCCCACTGATCAGCGATGCCACAGGGCTGGGTTCCCATTAGGGTGAGGGAGAAAGACTGTGCTTAGCGTCCCTGACCAGATTCTCCGGTGATGGGCATGGTACAAGCATCAATACCGATTAGATGCCCCCCCTGGAGCTGCGCAGTCCCCTCTGCCTTTCGCCCATGTGAGGTTGAGATCAGGTGGCTGCTCATGAGGTGTGGGGGCATGTGTCCTGGGGGAGCTGTACCAGCAGATGTGGTGTCCTGGGGGGGAAGCGAGGGGTTGCATCATGGGAGTGCAGAGGGGCTGGGGTTGGGTGGGTGGCAGGTTCTAATCTACCCGGGGGGACAGGGGGGGGTTCCCGCTGCCCCTCGGCCTCGCTGGTTGCCCTTGGATTCCCAAGGTAGGCAGCTGACCAAGGCTAGTATATTCACACTGGACTGTGCATAATCCCCCTGCCCGAGTGGTGTAGTTCGGCTGCCCTAGGTGCTGGGCTGAGGGCGGGAGGTAGGCAGAAGAAGGGAGCAGGCCCAGCTGTGCGGGGCTGGGTGGCGGATGAGTCGCTAGGGCAGCCCCTGGGCAGGGAGGATGGGAACAAAGAGGGCTGGGCCCTGCCCCACAGGACATTGCTCCCTCCCCCTCCCACTCACACTACAAACACCCACTGTGCACACACTATGTACACATACACACTACATGTGCACCCACACACTCACCCCAACACTACAGGCACCTAATGCACACTCACCCACCCACCCGTGCAACAGACACATGCATACACACACACTGCAGATGTACACTACACACAAGCAAACACACAGACAGCCATGAGCCATCAAACTCACTCCAGACACACACTACACACTGTGAAGACTACACTCATTACAGACACAAACACACACACAATAGACACATGAACTCACAACGAACAACACACAGAACAAACACATGCTACACTCTCCCTGAACACACACAAACACATCCAGAATTCACACTTCTCCACCATTCATTTACATGATTTATTCTGACCCCAGCAAAACAGACTGACTGGCCTGCATCCGGCGCGATGGGGCCCTGATCTTGGTCACTGTGTGTCTGGGCAGTGCCCGGCGCGATGGGGCCCTGGTCTTGGTCAGTGTCTGGGCAGCACCCAGTGTGATGAGGCCCTGATCTCGGTCACTGTGTCTGGGCAGCGCATGGTGCAGCAACAGGACCCAATATCAGCAACTGTGTCATAATTTGTGTGCTTGGAAATCCACCCTGGGGCAAGTGATTCTGTGAGAAAGGGCAGAGGAAATATTGGCTTCCCTAGGACATCCAGGAGGGGCTGTACAGGGGGAAATCCACTTGGTGTTGTTTGCAGTAGCATCAGCTGCAGGCTGGGACTGAGTGATGGCCCCGCCCGCACCCCCCAGAAGGCCAGCGGGGCTGTCTCCAAAGGGGTATTTCCAGCCAAGTGCCTCAGAGTGTGTGGCTCCCTGCCCAGCTGGGTTGGACCAGGAGGAATTCCCCGCCAGTAGAGGAGCAGAGATTAATGTGGTTATTGCAGGCAGAGGCCAGGCCAGGCCCCTCCTCCATGGAAGGGGAAGGAAAGCTGGGTTCCTTGCTGGATTCCTGGCAGGGCGAGGCGGGGGTGGGGTGGGGGGAGAGGGAGGCGGAGGGACGGGAAACGCCCCCCCAGCAGGCTTCTCAGCAATGTTCTGGGTGCTGGGAAGCTTCAACCTGGCATGCAGAGAGGCTCTCGTTGCCCCCACTGACCCACCCCTTCTTTCCCGGAAACCACAGACGGTTCCCGGGCCCCAGAGGGATTCACAGGGATCTTGGGAAAGTTTCCAACCCTCCTCTGCCACCAGGACCAAGGGATCTCCCCAAACCCCCACCCACTGGGACTATTGTGCCAAATGCTGCCCAGACCCTGAGTGTGAGAAAGCCTCTGCTCAAAGAGCTTCCAGCTGGTGCAAACACAGGGAAGAACATTCATCCCATTGCACAGATGGGGAAACTGAGGCACAGCGTGATGGCAGGGGCCTGAACCCCGGCCCTCAAGGCCCACCTGCCTCATTGCACAAAAGCAGCTCCTCAGAACTCATCACCCCCAACTCCCGCTGGTGCCAGTCCCCCAGGCATTTTCAAAATTCCCCTTCCTACATGTCCCCTCCCCTATCGCCACAGCCCCCCAGCCTCCACCCCTGAGCTTTGGGAGAAACAGAGAGCATACTGGGATAGCTGCTCCTACAATGCAACATAGGTACCCACGCCAGTGTCCCAGCATCCCAGGTTTACAGAGGGCAGCAGGGCAGCTGTGAAATCTTGCCAGGATGGCAGCTTTCAAAGCGGGCCAGTGTGGGAATGGGAGGGTTTCTGTGGGCAAGATCTTTTGCACCATGACCAGAGGTCTCAGATCTGCACCCACTCCCCCGCCAGGACAGGTGGGCCCGGCAGCAGCAGGAAGTGCCAGCTGCCAGCAGAGTCTTTTAGCTGGTGCTGGGGAGGGCTGTTTGGAGGGTGAGACAATTCCTAGCCCAGCGGCTGATATAACAGGCCTCCCAGTGCCAGGGACCAGTGTGCTGTGCAATGCTGCTGGGAGCCGAGATCTGGGTCGCGGACAACCTAGATTCTTTATCTTTGCACTTCCAGTTTTATCCCTTCAGGCCACCTTCTCCACCGCTGGGATATTTTTCAGCCCCTAGTGCAGACTTAAGTTTCCCCCATGCATTCATGCATCTCCACTCGCTAGTGCTGAGAAGCTTGTTGTCAAGCCAGGCCCTTCTCCTTAGCATCCAAGGTGACATTCGATGCTGAGGACCCCATCTGGATCTACTGTTGTGCAAGGCACCATCAGCCAGATGATTTCCTCGCTCGCGTAACACCATTCCCTGATTCCAAGGTCAGGAGGGACTTCTGTGAGCATCTCATCTGCCCTTCTGAAGAGCCAGACTGACGAGAACTCCCTCCAAATAACTCCTAGAGCAGAGCTTTTAGAAACCCACCCTGTCTTAATTTAAAAATTGCCTGTGATGGCGAATCCACCACGACCTTTGGTCCATTGTTCCACTGGTTAATTACCCTCCCAGTTAAAAATTTACACATTATCTCCAGCCTGAATTTATCTCGCTTCAGTTTCCAGCCCTGTTAAACCTTCCTTTGCTGGATTGACAAGCCTGAGGTCAAATCTTTGCTGCCCCTGTAGATACAGATGGACTGGGATCAAATCACCCCATCACCTTCTCTTTGGGAACTAAATAGATCGGGCTCTTTGAAGCCAGCCTCCAAGGCAGGTTTTCTAACCCTTTTGATCATTCTCCTGGTTCTTCTCTGATCCTTCTCCAATGCATCACCATCCTGTGTGATTTGTAGGCGCTGAATCTGGAGTGTTCACCCGGCCCCGTGACAGTTGATGTATTCATCCCTGACACACTAGCTTGCTCGTCTTTACACAGCGCTGCCTTGTGCAGGATCAGTGGAAAACTCAGAACTCACTGACCAGCATAGTCCTGGGAAAATAGATGAGGCAAAGCACAGGACCCTGAAAAGTCATGGGGTGCACGGGTGCAAAGGAGGCCCCCGGCATGACCCAGTTACGCCGTGCACGCCCTGTCTGACTCCCCGGTAAGGAGGCGGCAGAAGCATGTGCCCTTTGCTCTTTGTCAAAGGGCTGTTTGTTCTATTGCGTAACGGGGAACGCTAGCGTTTCTTGGAATCAGCAACTGCCAAAGGACACAGAGGCTTGTGTCAGGGCTACTGTGGGAGAGACAATGGCAGGGTGCATGCGGGGGTGGAGTGAGCCGGGCTTGTAGCAGTTGTGCAAAATAGGAGAGAGAGCGAGTGTGCCGGATGGGGGAAGGAGGACGCAGAAAGAAGTGTGGCCTTGCAGGAATGGGGTGTATGTGTGTGTGAGTGCTATAGGGAGCGGGGCGTGCTAGTGAGAAAGGGAGGGAGTAGGCAACAGTTATGGTGCACAGGGCCATTCAGAAGGGGTGGGCTACAGGGGCAACTCGCCCTGGCCCCTGCCTCATGACTTGTATATATGGAACAGTGAGGGGGGGCCCCTCACATCAAATCTGCCCCAGGCCCCTAAGTCCTCCTCTGGGGGGCCCTGATGGTGCACAATACTGAAAAGAGACTGGCATGAGTGCAAATGCGGCCCCTGGCTATGTCTACACTTGCAAGTTAGTTCGAATTAAGGAACCTTAATTCGAACTAACTTAAGCCTTGGCCACACTAGGCTTTCATTGGCCACACTAGGCTTTCATTAGTTCGAATTAAGGGCTTCCTTAATTCAAACTAATGAATTCGATTGCATAGTTCGAACTAACCCTTAATTCGAAATAGTTCGAATTAAGTCAACGTGGCCATATTAGTTCGAACTAACTGCTTAGTTCGGACTAATCAGCAGATTGACCTTCATGCAACTGACTAATTTGAACTAAGCAAGTGCTCTGCATGGACATGGTTAGTGCAAACTAGCATTCTAGTGGGGCCATGCTAGTTCAAATTAAGTTAATTCGAACTAACTAAAATTAGTTCGAATTAGTTTGAATTAAGTAATTCGAACTAACTTTGGTAAGTGTAGACATAGCCCCTGTGAATTGCACCAGGGAACAGCAGAGATCATTTATGCCACCATCAAATTAACCACCAGAAAGTCCAAAGCCAGAGTGAGATGATGAAAGACTGAGTGTGCAATGGGTACATGTGTGTTCATGTGTATCGAGTCACAGATGTGCAAAACCATGCGTGTGTCTGCAAACCTGATTTTCTTCACAGGATGCATATGCACTTGTTTCTGTGTGCTGAATTGAGTGGGTTCATGTGGATGCGTGTGCAGTTCTGTGTGTGTGTTTGTGCAGGTTCCTGTGTGTGCGTTCATTCATTCCAGTGTGATTTTGTGCAGAACTGCATTAGATCAAGTACGTGTGCACAACTGTATGCTCGTGTGCGTAATTGTTTGTGTGCAAAATTGTAATTGCCACACTGTGTGTGTGAGAGAGAGAGCATAATTTTGGTGTGCGCATGTCCGGATGTGTGACTGTGCCTCCATTACTTGCACAGCTGTGTGGTGCGCATGTCTCTGTGTGCTTGTGTGCACAACGGTGCCCCTGGGTGTGCACAGATGCACAAGGGTGCGGTTGTATGCTCAAAATGGTGCATCTGTCTGAGTGTGATTGTGTGCCATATTGTGTCTTCTTAGCGTATGCAGTTGTGTGTCTGTACATCACAAGGTGTGCATGCGCATCTGCAGGCCCAGTTGTGTGTCTATGATTCCCTAACCTGGCATGACACAGTGTGATTCCATTTCCACTCCAGTGGTCCCCTGCCTGCTGGCCAGCCCAACTCAAGTCAGCCCTGCCAGTAGCTTTTTCTCAGCCCCCGTTTCTACCATCCACCCGGCTTCCACATCCACCATGACAGTCCTTATTGACTGAGTACAGGCGCTCCCAGCCCAGTAGCCTAGCAACAGCACCAGGGAGTGGTTGACAGGGGAGAGGGAACTGTGTGACCTGAACTGGGCCCCAGCTGCAGGGTTGCAAGACACACTGAAACTCAGGCACCATGGATACTGTCGCCCTGCCCCTACAGCCATTGGGGCAATAGATTCAAGGCCTGTACATCCAGTAGCTCAAGGATCAGCCAGACCACACAGCCAGCAGCCTCTCCACTCATGCCAATGGCTGGTGAAAATCCTAGGGCACTAGCCTCCCAGCCCTCTCCTGTGCCAGCTGGGGGGACAGCAGGGCTTATATAGGGTTGAAGAGAGGCCTGGCTGGCCATGCAGCTTTGAGCTGTGGTGATCAAGGTCATGTTCCAGGGCCTCCGTTTATCCTCTCCAGGGGTCAGGAAGGAAATCAACCTCTGTGTGCCCTGGAGATTTGCCCCTGACCCACAACCTGGCAAAGCCCTTGACTCCAGCTGGCACTGAATGAGGGTCAGCAAACCCCACTGCTGGGGTAGTGCTTTGGGAGTCCCAGCCGAAACTGCAGCCCTGTTGTGCCAGGAGCTGCACGGCCACCGTGCAAGAGGGTCCCTCCCCTTGAGCCTAATCAGGGAAAGGCAAGGTGGCAACCCTGCTTGTGTGGCAATTCAATGACTTGCCTAGGGCAGTCCAGGTGGAGCTGGGGATGGAACCCAGGAGCCCGGAGGCCCTCAGGCCTGGCTTCCCTGCGATAAATAAATCTGTTAGTCTTTAAAAGTGCCACAGGACTCTGTTGTTTGCCTTAGGGCATGAGTCGTTGTCAATTGACAGGTTTCCAGCCCAGTCCTTCCCTCCATGCATCCTTATTGTTGGGTGAGGCTGATGCAAGAGGCAGCTGCTGGGGTGGTGGGTCATGAGGGGAACCAGAGCCTTGGAAACCTGCTTCCCTGGATGCCAGCCTGGAGGACCCAGTTGGCTCCCGCAGGGCCAGCACCTTTATGTCCTGTGGGAACAGCTGGCATGGGCATCACAAAGTCTGCTTTGCCCAGTAGCTGAGTGGAAGACCAGTCCCAGGGCAAGGGGGCTGGTTGTGGGACAGAGTCAGTGGGGCAGACTCCTCGCAGAATCAGTGTTGATCCTAGGGGGTGCTTGCCGTGGGATGCAATCTTTCCAGTGACCTAGAGAGCTCCTTCTGGCTGGTCCAGATCTTGGGACTCCCCACCAGAGCTGGAGGAATGCCATCCTGCTGTTCAAATGAGGCTAAAACTATCCTGCTAACCCTCTGTGCTTTCAGCTGGGAACAGGGTCTCCCTCCCTCCCTCCTTGTCATGCTCTGCAGTGGCCAGGCCTCACTGGATGAGGGCTGCATCTTTTGTATAAACAGCTGCCCAACTACACCCCAGAGGCGGCTGCCTTGTGCCATGCTATCAGCAGTCCTGGGCTTAGCCAATGGCAGGGCAGCTCAAGGATCAGTCAGCCGCTCTGATTAATACCCCCTCCGCTGACACATTTCCTGCCTCACTGTGAATTCCTCGACCCCACAGAGGAGAGGCCTGAGTCGAGGGATCCATCCAGAAGCTGACCCCAGGGTGGCTCAAGGTGCTGGGCTGGGCCTCATTGTGACATACTGAGGGCCTCCAGTGCTGGGGGGGCCAAGCCTACATTTGTGCCCACCTCATGCCCATCCCACAGGGCCAGAGGTGTCCCAGCACCACTCAGAGGCGGCCTTAGGCTATCTGGGGCACTAGGCGAAGGCCCATTCCGGGGCCCCATATAGGATCCCTACTGCTGACCCCAACCTCCCTGGGGCACCAGCCCCCCTGCCTGGGCCCCTGAACCCCTCCCATGGCCAGCCACAGGTCCCCACAGCTGACACCCCCCCACGGGCCCTGAAACAACCCCATGAACCCCAGTGATGGCCCTGAATCTCCCCTGGGGGCCCCAGGTCCTGGCTCTCTACCATGTGTCCTGCAGGGATGGGAGGCAGACACGGCTTTGGGGGTAGTGAAGGGGCCCCTTACTGCTCGGGGCCCTAGGCGGGCGCCTGCTTCGCCTACCCCAAAAGCCGCATCTGGCACCACCACCCCAGCTCTCCCGGGGGGGGGGGGGTGTTCTGTATCTGTGGGGTGGGCTGGAGGCTTGGGGAAGGTGAAAATGCAGGCTTGGCTCTGCTGCCCCCTATACCCCCAATCCGCACTTACCCAGTGTGGAGTGCCCACCTCTCCCCTGTGGCCTGGCCCTGGTTCTGATGGTGCACCTCACCCCCCAGTCTGGGGGTGGGGTTGCTGAGGGGCACCCTGATCTCTGCTGTAATTACCCCATTAAGTGCTCCATCTGTAACCCTGTGCCTGGCCCCACTGCCCAGGTGTGATGGGGTCTCCTTCCCAGTGGTTAAAGTAATTTGATGGGCCCTGGAATCTTCCTAATCTCTGGGCCCCCTTCCCATAGGAATCCATAGGAATTAAATGTATGAAATGTGTGGGACCCGGGAATGGCGTTCCCTGGCATTCCCACTTACTTTAACCACTGCTCCTTCCATGTGAGGTTTAACTTACTTCCCTTCCTCTTCTCCTAGCTCCTGACTGGGAGCAGACAGGTAAACAGGGACTCTGGCTCACCTAAGCCTCAGCACACAATGAACTCATTGTTTTCCCTGCCCCTGCCAGAGCTCACCTCTGGTTGCTGTCTCTTTAACCCTTTCCTGCCCATGTGTAACCTTGAGCCTGGAGAGGAGTTCTTAGGTGAGCCAGTTGGAGGGCATGCTGCTTCTCAGGCCCCTCTGGGCTGCAAAGCACCTCCTGAGACTTATTCTTCAGCCTGCCATGTGCAAAGGGCTGTACCTGCACCATGGCTATTCTGTGCCACAGGACTCTGTTGTCTTTGTCCCCTGGGGTGGCCTTGCCCCCCATAGCAGGTGGATTGGGGGCATGGCTGGGGCGCATTGCACTGTGGCTATTCTCTGCCCCCCTGGGCTGATAGAGTGTGGATTGTGGCATGGCCAGAGTGCACTGTGCTGTGACTATTCTCAGCCCCACAGGGCCCATGGGGAGCAGAACGTGAGTTAAAACAGCCCTTGGTGGACTCAGTGTCCATATCTGTACAATGGGAGAATAGCCTTGTGGTGTATTTATACTGGATGTGCTATGGCACAGGGACTATCTCTTGCTCAGCAGCTGGCACATTAGGGCCCTGACCCCAGGCAAATCACTTTGCCTCTCTGTGCCTCAGTTTCCCCCTCTGCACAAGGGGTGAGGAGGGGTAACTCCCTTCTGCCTGGAGGTGCACCTGAGGATGAATGGATGGGCTGCAAAGCACCTCCTGAGACTTATTTCTCAGCCTGCCATGTGCAAAGGGCTGTACCTGCACCATGTCTATTCTTTGTCCCCTGGGGTGGCCTTGCCCCCCATAGCAGGTAGATTGGGGGCATGGCTGGGGCGCATTGCTGGTGCTGGGCTGTGTGGCGCACAATGGTCCCCTGCCTGCAGGAGGCTGGCAGAGCAATAGTTACACACCCAGCTCTGGGTGCCAAGGGAAAATAGTGAGCTCACTGCACTGACGTTTACCTGATCACCTGCCTCCTGGCCTGTGTCCTGCTGGGAGGTGACTCAGCAGGCTGGTGCGGGGGCATGGGGAAAGCTCATGAGGCTGAGGTCACCCTTACCAGAGCAAAACTCTGTCCTTTGCTGGAAGCGCCCCCATGCCTTCCGCCATCTGCGTCTCCCCCCTGCAGTCAGCTCCTCTCCTTCCTTAGGCATTTTCTGTACACCTGCCAGGATGCCTGGGTTCTTGCTGGGAGTGGTTATGGCAGTAGATTGAGAGGCAGGATACCCCCCTTGTATTCCTGGTCCCGGGGGAGGGGTCCAGTGACTACCGCCCGGGGGGGGGGGGGCCGGGCAGCCAGGACTCCTGGGTTCTATCCCCAGCTCTGGGCAGAGAGTGGGGACTAGTGGTTAGAGTTATGGGACTAGGGCTCAGGGGTGTTCCTGTCTCTTCCAGTGACTGGGCTACATGACCTCAGGCAGGCCCTTCCCCTGCTCTGTGCCTCAGTTTCCCCCTTTTGTAAAATAGGGGTCGTGATGCTGGTTTGCTTGCTGAGAGGGGTCTGCAAGGTTGCCTGAGTGTTTGTCACAGGCACAGCGATGTGCCAGTAAGGCCAGGGGGCTGGCAGCAGGGCCTGGGAAGAATGAGGAGTTATTGGCAGGCTACTCACGTGGACAATGTCTCCATGCTCAGAGATGTATGTCCACCTTCCCATAACCACCCGCAGTCCGCTGCTGTCAGGTGAGGGGTCCTGGCTTCCCCCAGACACCTGAGGGCAGAGCCAGGGCCTGTGATATCACAGGGAGGGGTGGTGGCTGGATCTCACCAACTGCTTTCCACACTTCCTGATTGACTCCAGGGAAGGAGGAGAAGGGGTGGCACTTTTTGGGTGGTTTAAGCTGGCACAGGGGGCAGGCGTGAGCCATCCTCGCTGGGGCCTTGGGGCTGGTACAGTGATGAAAAAGCTAGCAGGGGCTGCAAATCTGGACGGGGTGATACCAGCGCTCAGGAAGGGGAGAGAGGTCATGTTCCCATCGAGGCACCAGTTCTGGGTTGGGCTCTGCTTGGCACAATGGGAACCTTGATCTCAATCGGGTTTGTGCAGCACCTGGCTCAACCAAGGCCTTTACTCTCGATCAGTGTCTGTGCAGGGGGGACCCTGATTTTCTCTCTGTTGGGCCCTCTAGACTCGGCCTTCACACAAGCAACAATACAAACAGACAGAAGCAGGGACTGAAGCCACAGGTGGCTTTGCAGAGGCAGGAATTCCTTGTGTCTCTAGGGCACTGGTGTGGGAAGGGCCAAGCCAGCCTCCACTAGCTGTGGCAATGAACTTCCAGCCACCTCGGGGCTGCAGACTTCATGCCTCTGCTCTGAGCTGACGGCTGGGTTTACATTCCTCTGGGTCGGATCATTCCTCAGCTTCTGCTTTTAGGGGGAAGCTGGGCCAGCAGCCTGCAGGGTCAGCAGAAACACATCCGCTTGGTTGCCTGCGTCAGCGCCTTCCTGGCAAAGACAAAACACAGGGACATGCCACGCAGACCTGAAACACTCCCGGGGAGCTGGGGAGGGGCATGAGCAGCAGTTACCCACATGGGCTGTGAGAATAGGGTCTGGTAGTGAGTATGGTGGGGCTGTAGTGGGGAGCCAGGACTCCTGGGTTCTACGGCTAACTCTGAGTGCACCAGAGTCTGCAGCTGTTGTAAATAATCAGGACTGTGCCTAATGCTGATTGATCACAGCTGGGTCTTTGCCCCCGTAGGTTTTTTTTTTTTAAGACCAAAAGGGCCCAATCTGATCAGTCAGTCTCATCTGCTAGAGAGTGAAGCTGGGAGCCAGGACTCCTGGGTTCTTTCCTCAACTCTGTGAGGGGTTTAGTGGGTAGAGCATCAGGGACTGGGAATTAGGACTTCTGGGATCTAAGCCTGATACTTAATTCATTAATTCCCTACAAATGCCAATTATTAGTCAGTGACCCCCTTTCTCTAGGTCTCTGTAGCATGGCTGGGGTCATAGATCCACAGGAGCAATGCTGCACCAATTTGTAAACTGTCCCCTGGAGGAACTCTTTGTGTGTGCCAGCTGGCCAGGAATCTCACTCTTCAGTGGGTCAGCAGTGGCTAAGATTTGGTCCTTCCCCACCAGTACTCTGCCAACCCCATGGGGTCCATCTGTGGCTCCTTCCTTTTGTCTCTCAGCCCCGTGTGACAGCTGCTGAGTCTTTCCAAAAGCCGGCTATGATCTCCCCCCACCCCCTGCTAACCTAGGCTGAACTCACGGGCATCAAAATCCTCAGGGCGCTCCTAGTCTTTTTGGACTCTGCTGATATGGGTCTGGGATAACTTTCAGCCAGTCCTTTTACGGCCCGTCCATCCCCTCCCAGACAGAGATGCACTCACCTCATGTGTCCTGTGATGGCCCAGGAGTGACTTTTTAAGCCTTTTTACAACAATATGGGAGCCATGCATAGTGCAGAGAGAAACTGAGGCATGCGTGGGCAGCATAAAAATATGATAGGAGATTCCCACTTTGTTACGTGGTACCTGGGGGAATGGGTGGCCCTGGCGAAGGCACCAGTGAACCATCAAGATGCGCTGGGATTATCTGCGACAGGCATCTCACTGCCTCAGCATCTGATACTTGCACAGCACTGTGCACTGCAGCTTCACTGTGACAGTGAGTTCCCCAGGGAATGGATGATACAGAACCTGCATTTCCCCCACTCTACTCGCTGCCAGCTTGGCTCCATTGGAGGGACCCACCTAGCCTGATATGAAAAGACATGTCAATCGTTCAGTGCTACTGGTTCAGGCTGTCTGCAGACTCAGGTGGATGTGACTTCCTCAGCTATGCTCAAGGGATGTTTTCAAGATTTTATTTCCCCCTGTAACAGCTGGAGGCTTCCTGGTATTATAAATAAAAGCTGAGACTGGGGAACATTGGAAAGATTGGTCAGTCCTCCTCACTCCCAGAACTGGGAACAAAACCCACTTAGTCCCCTACTGCTCCAGCCACTAGACCTCACTCCCCTCCCAGAGCTGGAAACAGAACTTCCCCGCTCTAACCAGTAGTTCTCTCTAGTAGTGGGACCTTTCTCAATGCCGCAGGAAACTGACTGGCTAACTCCCCCCAAACCCTGACTTCCAAGAACAGCATCATCAAATGTTTGCAAAAGGAGAGCTCCAAATCAGTGGTCAGTCCCCTATGCTTCAAATTCTCATGCACCAGTTCACAATCTCGGGGAGTATATTTGGCTGGGCAAATAAGCATAACAGAGCTAGCACTTTCAATTTTCCTGTCCCCCTGCCCCACTTTGCTCTGTGTCCTGGCCCTGCTCTAACTTGGGAAGCTTTTCTGGTTTGTCCTGCGCACACCCAGTAATGGGACCAGAGGCAGCTTTTGTGGTAGGTGAAGCAGATGCATGCCTAGGGCCCCGAGCAGCAAGGGGCCCTGTTGCCTAACCCAAAAGCCGCCTCTGCCTCAGTCGGCAACAGGAGGAGGAGCTGGCCCTGAGATTGGGGGCCAGCAATGGGAAGCTGGGGCTGCAGACGGGGCTCTTGGGGGCCTATAGAAGGCCCCACAATGGGCCTTCGTGCAGGGCCCCCGATTGCCTAAGGCTGCCTCTGGGCGAGACATAGCCTTCGCGCTCCTTTAACCCCTGTGGACTCCATCTGACTGTCTCCAAAGAAATCAGCTGGGAGAGCGCAAGCTCCCTGAGATAATCACAGGGTGATTCACCCAATAAAGCTGGCCGGGCTGTTCGGGTGGAGGAAGGCAGCCCATTCCTTGCCGATTTCTGTTACCAGTCGGTTTCAGGAGGCAGGAATTCACTGCTGGTGAGGAGGGGGCAGTCAGATCCCCGGCTGGCGTAAATCGGTGTTGCTCCAATGACGTCCATGCGGTCAGAAATTGGCACCACAACACTGAACTGATCAGGGATGATGGGCACCAGCTGCTGGCCTGACCCATAGATTCGAGTGTCTGGTCAAGCAGTCTGACCAGCTGTGTGACCCAGACTTGAGTCCCACCTGGCGGTTCCTAAGGGAGAAGGATGGAGCAGCCCCTACTGTATCTGTGCCAGTTGTCAAAGAAGGTGGACTTCTGGGGATCAGCCCAGAGCAGGAATAACAGAGGGGCTGCTGCATGGAGGGGAAAGGGGCAAGCCCCAGACTCAGGGCCAGCCCAACCATATAGGTGAACTAGGCAGTTGCCGAGGGCAGCGTTCTCAACCACTGTGTCAGGACAGAAAAGTGCGTCGCAAAGAGCCGGGAGGTGTATCATGGAAAACTGGCAGCTCAGCTTGGAGTTCGTGCTGCCCACCACTCTCTGCTCCCCTCAGCAGTCCACTCCTGCTGCACAACACAGGCAGTAGCCAGGGCCGGAGGAGTAAAGGGATTGAGGGGCTGCAACCCAAAGATCCTGGGCTGGGGGGGGCACCACCTGCTCCACAAATAAATCCAGCCCCATCGAGCCAGACCGCCAGGGCACCAGCCTGCACTGGCTTGAATCTGCCCCCACCCAGGTCCCGGAGTGCTGCATTCTCCAGAGTGCCGCAGCCTCCCAAGTGCCACCGTCACCAGCAGATTGTAGTGTGTCACACAGGGGAACATCATCTGTCAGGTGTGTCACGATGGAAAAAAAGGTTGAGAACCACTGGCCTAGGGTGCCAGCCTTTAAGGGGCACCAAAATAGATAGAAGTGAACTATTTTCTCTATTTTAAAAAAATATATTAATATGTTATTTTTTATAACGTGTGTGGAGGAGGGCACCAAAAACTGTTGGTCAGGGCGGTGGGGTACCGGTAGAGCTGTGATGAGTGGGCGATGCTGCAGGCCAGGACTGTGGTTGATGACTGCACCGTCGGATTATCCAGAGGCCTGACCTCCACGCTGCTGTCCCGTTCCCCAGACGTGGGGGTCTGTGCTTACAGAAGCAACTTTGCTGCACAGGCAGAGGCTTGCAGGTTGGCAGGGTGGGTGGGAGGCCAGGTAGCATCATGCTGAGTATTTGTGGTGGTGAGCATCCATGGTTCAGGGCTGACGGAACCCAGCCGGTGTCAGCCCCGGCTCAGAAGGACCGTCTGATGACCCAGAGCCCATCTGTTCCTCACCCCCAACCCTGCTGAAT
>ML685880.1:441180-551315 GCA_007922175.1 Pelusios castaneus | reverse complement strand
CCGACGTCCAGATTCCCTCTGCCGGCCTGTGTATGAATGAAGAGGGGGGCTGAGAACTGACTCATTTGGAGGCAGCCTTTCCCCACCCCCACCTCCTCAGTGAGTGGCCCCTCCCCACCCGTCATAGATGGAAGCCCCTCTTACATTCACTCCCAGTTAGATGGAGGGGGAAATGAGGCACAGAGAGGAGGAAGGGATTCGCCTGGTGTCACCAGGCGAGCCAGGAATGGAACCCAGGAGTCCTGGCTCCCAGCATTCCCACCCCCCCGCCCCGCCCCGCCCCGACACACACTTCTAACCACTAGACCCCACTCTCCTCCCCATCTGGGCCATAGAAACTAGGAGCCCTGGCTGACAGTCCTCTCTGCTTTATCTTGTTCCTGGCTCACAGAGAAGAGTGGGGCCAAGTGGTTAGAGTTGGGGAGTGGCTGGGAGCCAGGACTCCTGGGTTCTATCCCAGCTTGGGGAGGGAAGTGGGGTATATGGTTAATGGGTCAGTCTAGTGGGGTCCAATGGTCTAATGTAACATGGGGGGGGCTGAGCACCCTGCTTTCTCTGGGCCTCAGTTTCCCTGCCTGAGAGAAGGGCACAGTGACGTAGCCAGGCTGTACCAACTGGCATCCATGTTGCAGGGTCAGATCATGAGGCAGAAGGCCTGCCCAAGGCCTGGCAACAAATGGGTGATTTCCTCAATGCTCCTCCTTAAAGCAAGGCACAGCTGGAGGCCAGCTGTGCACTCAGGGGGCAGCAGCCGGATGCTGACTCAGCCTTAAGCAGTTGGAAGGGCATAGAAGCCAGCCAGGGGTTCGGGGAGGGGTGGGAATCAATCCACCGCACTCCCCTGCTCTAGGGCTGTCGCTAGTTATCCGCAAACTCCTGCCATGCCTGGCTGAAATTAGCCTTCCAGGGTGGGGAGGAGGGGATCAGGCCCAGAGCCCAGCCTATGAGGGGATCAGGGCCTGGGGCCTGGCCCATATGGGGTGGGAATTGGAGCCTGGTCCATAGAGGCTGGGGGGGAATCAGGATGAATAGGCTGCCAAGAGACTATGGACTGGATTGGGGGGGGGGGAAGGGGTCTGGACTTGGAGTCCAGGGGGCTGCAGTCACACAGCCATGCACACATGGGCTGCCTGCCCACACACCCATGCACTTGTGCGCACACACCTCTTCCCTGCACTCACGCCTGCTTCTCTGCCCCCAGTCTCCTCCCTTGTTAGCCCGGATGTGGCTGCTCACTCCCCACAGCCCGGCTCACCTACGCCTATTTCAGGCTCCCTCAGGCGGGGCCCAGTTATTTTTAGCTGAGATGAGGGAGCCCAGTTATTTTTAGCTGAGATGAGGCTGGTTTTTCTGGCCGCCCTGTTCACAGCCCTCACCCACCTGTGGATCACGTGGCTGCCCACCCCTGAGTCCTTGTCACCCACGCCACAGCGAAGGCTCACCCAGGATGCAACCCCATCCTGCGTCTCTGCCATCCACCTCCCATCCCTGGCTTCCATCCACCTTGAACCAAGCATAAATAAGTACCAGGATGCCAGAGCCTCCTACCACATGCCCCTGGTGGGCCCCCCATCTCATTGTGTCTTTGGGGGCCCACCTCTGCCAACCCACTCTCCCTAAGGGGCACAGCACAGTGGGCCATAGCTCAGACATTTCCTCCCAGCCAAGCCAGGCAGAGCTTGTGGATCACCTGCCACTGCTAGAATCAGTGAGAGGCGAAAACAGTGACCCTAGATACGCCTGTATTCACACCTCACACGCTGCTGCTGGGATCTGTGTATAAACCATCTGAAAATTACCCACACGCTGGTTAGTCCTCTCATGGTGGGATGTACGTGACAACGTGGCAGGCGGCTGTCTAATCTGTTTTAAGGCAGCTGCATTTGAACAACGTTGGGCTGTGGGTCTGCCTGGGTCCTGAACCCAGATGAAGCCTATAGCGCCCAGTCACAATGGGACAGCCCCGTACGTACGCAACAAACAGACCAGTCGAAGTTCACGAGAGGGTTGGGAGAATCGACAGACTAGGTATGAGTCAACCATGAAATGTGGCGCAGAAAAAAAAAAGAAGTGAGCATCATTCTGGCCTGGATTAGTAAGCATGTAGTAAGCAAGACAGGAGAAACAATTCTTCCGGGAGCATTGGGTCCAGCTCTGGGCATCATGCTTTGGGGAGGATGTGAACAAATTGAAGGAAGTTCAGAGGGGAGCAACAAAAAAGATTAAAGGTCTTGAAAACATGGCTCACGAGGGAAGACAAAAAAAGTGGGTTTGTTCAGGCAGGAAGACTGGATGGATGGGGATTACAGTCCTCAGGTACATACAAGGGGGTTATAAAGAGGAGATAAATCATCCTCTTTGACCACCGGGGACAGGACAAGAAATAATAGGAGGAGCAAAATAGATTGAGGGAGTTAAATGCGGGAATAAATGACCTAAGAAGGCTATGTTATCTCCGTCATCAGAGGTTTGTAAGAACACGTCAGACAAATGCCTGGCTTTGGACTAGAAAGAGGCTATAAATGACCCAACTTGCCTTTCCCCTAAGGAGGCAAGCCTCTTGTGCTCCGGTGGATATCCTGACAGTCCCCCAGGCTGGCCCAGGAGTAATCAGAGAACGAAACCATCTGAAATTAAAGACAGTGCCTTGCTCAAGTACAGTTTAGAGGTGTATTTTCACTTGCATTTGCCTGTGACTGTCTCTGCTTTGATTTCACTCACCTGGCACAGCTTAACTGTGTCCTGTTGTTAGTATACTGGGTTTATTTTGTCGAGCCAACACTATGCTGCATTTGAATTAAGCAGTTGTTAATTCCAGGTAACGTGGCAAGCCGCTGGAGACTGTCTCTACAGTAGCAAACAAACCGAATCTTTCTGAGCCATCCAGGGGAGGCTGGATATCTCAGGGTGGGTGGCCAGGGGAAAATTTGTGACCCGGACAGCATTGTAATTACTCAGCTAATAGTAACCAAAGCTGCGGTGTGGGGCCAAAATCACTGAACCTGGCCTGTTTGACATACAGACACTCAATGTAAAAATGTGGTCTGGCTGGGGGCTTCAAAACAACACAGCGTAGCTGCAGAGGCACCTAGGGTTACAGGGCAGGCGGTGATGCCCAAAATGTGACAGAGGCACAAAAGGGCATGAAACTGATGAGGAAATCTACCATTAAACCAGATTAGTTAAAACCGATTGAGCCCTGTGTGAACGCTCTCCTTCACAATAGAAGTGGTTTAATTCACAGCTGTGAAGTAGTAGCAAGGCAGGCGCTGACTGCAGCTCTTCTGCCTCCTGGATGGGTGTTCTTCAGTATTCCCGTTAGCTCAGCCCTGTAGTACAATATGATGTCAACGAAGCTGGCATTAAATGGGTGAAGCACAGGTGAACTGAGATCTCAAAAGATGGTGGCATCATCACTGAAGGTGGGTGTGTTTCGAGTGGGGCTCTATAGGGATCGGCACCACGCCCGAAGTTAGTCAGCATTTTCATCAATGAACTAGAAGTAAATAAAACATCACATGTGACCCACTTTGCAAACCAGAGACTGGCAGAGAAGTGAATAATGAGGATGGGGCCGTCCTACAGTCTGGCTGCACTGCAGTGTACGCCCAGGGTCAGTAGAACCAGAGGGAGCAGACCCTGGGCCTGTTAACCTAAGACTTGAGCATCTACACTTATTTGTAATCCAAGTTAGGAGCTGTCAGACCCTGGGTCCCACCGGGGTCCAGCATCTATACTTCATCATGTAGGCCCACATCCAACTACCCATAGCCCAGACTTCCTAGTGCCCTCTCAAGATGTGGCCACCCCAGCCCTTAGCTCATGGTGCAGTGTGGGGAAATGTAACCGTTCACCAAACTTGACTGTCAAGAGGACAATCGGCCAGTGTTTATCCACAGAGCAATAGGGCTTGAACCTTGGGCCCTGTCTTCAGCCTGGGATCCCGGGACACGGGGCTAGCGCGATTTGTGTGTAAATGGAATGCGGGATGGGGCTATAGATCTGAGCCTGAGTTTGACACAGCAGTGTGGACATACCCACACGGATCACTTGGTAAACCAGACCTGTTCACACTGAATGCGTTTTCGTACAGTCAGATGCCAAGATCTACATCAAGCAGTGCCAGCGACACTTCCAGAGTGGATGACTGTGGTCCAGAAGTCAGCACACTGAAAAGGAGTCAGGGGTCATTGCGGACAAGCTCCTGGTCCGCTGCTGTTCTCTGAAGAGCTAATGCCACCCTGGGATGTCTGAGTGGAGCAGAGGGAGGGGATTTCCCCTCTGTAGGCTGCATTGGTAAGACCAACACGGGCCCACAGCCTCAAGATCGGGGGATGGGGCAGCTTTTTATAAAGTCTGAGGGTGCAGAGAAGAGCCACAATGGCAATTCAAGGGCTGGAGGGAGCGAACTCCTTCGACTCGAGGATGAGACTCAAAGAGCTTGGGAAGCTTAGTTTATCCAAATGGTAGTCGGGTGTCCTGAGGGCGAGGTGGCAGGATCACAGTGTCTACGGACCCCCACAGGGAGGAAATGCCAGATCTAATGGTCTATCTGTCCTCCAACTCTGTGGTTATGTTGACACTGGGATAAAAAACCTGCGGCTGGCTCGGTTCAGTGATTTGGGCTCATGCGATTTGGCGCTCTAAAATTGCAGCGTGGACATTTGGGCTTGTGAGAGGAAGAGTCCCAGAGCACTGGCTCCAGATGTCTCCACTGCAATTTTAGCCTCACAGTGCAAGCCTGAGTTGGCTAACCTGGGCTCCGTGAGTGACCCAGTGCGAGTTTCTCCTCGCTGTGTAGTCTACATGTGCCTTATGAATCTGCGCTTATCAGTCTGTATCCCCCAGTTTCGGGGCAGCAAGTGATCATCTCAAAGGGTCATTTCTACTCCATGGTGGTTTTTAGACCCCTGCTTCTCATTGCAAATGCTTTACGCCTTCCAAGCAGCCGTCAGCAAGGCGATCTCACACATGCCATGTGCCGTTTGTTCTCTCATCCACCCCTCATCTCGCCTTTGTGATGACAGAAGGGGAGGCTTGGGATTGCCCTTCCTCCAGCTGCCTGGCCCCAACACAGTTCTCACTTGGGCACTGGTTAGTTTCATGCTGATTTCTGAGGTCTGTTGTGTGGAAGGAGCAAAACTGTCATCCATGGTCTCCACCCCAGAACTTGCGATGGCCTTTTAGATGGGCTGGGCCCAGTCCGCAGGGTGCAGATAAGGACAGAGCACTTCAGCCGGGGAAGCCAGTGCGGATAACGGAGGACAAGCGCACTGAGACAAGGCGCTGAGTTGTTTTGTATTAGCTGGTGTTCCCTTCTCACGCCCAGGTTGGCGTCATCGCTGTAGTCCAGGGATGGAGCCCCTAGGTGGCTGGAGGGGGGCAGCAAGCGTCACGCACAGCCCTGCAGATGTGGGAGCCCAGGTCAGGGAGAAACCCCAGAGAATGCCTGGGCAACTGAGTCAGGACTCCTGGGTTCTGTCACCAATCTGGGGTGGGTATGGAGTCTACCGAATGGATTCAGAGGAGGGGAGGGACACAGTTTGGGAGACAGGACTCCTGGGTTCTCTCCCCAACTCTGGAGTCCCACTGCAGGCTAGCTAGGGCTTCTGCTGCCCTTCTGCAAAGGGGAACATTTCACCTAGACTCTCCTTCCGGCCCCGGTCTCCTGGCTTGTTGAGGCTGCTCACCCCCATGTAGGCCTGCGGACAGCTGAGCTGGAGCAGGGCCTCTGTCATCTCCTGGAACAGGGAGATTCCTTGGAACTGGCTGGCGATTGTGCAACAGGCTGGCTGCAGACAGATGCAGAGGCAGCTGGCCAAAGACTCCCAAGTCCCCTGAAAGGGAGCCAGATCCTTCCCACAGCCTGGCTGGCCATGGGAACAGAAAGAGGGCAACTAAAAACCAGCCCTGATTTCACGCCCTTTGGTTGGGGTGAGCTGCTGATATGTGGTTAAGGGAGCAGAGTCTCTCCCAGGACCGTTCAGAACAGACAAGCCTAACACCCAGAAAACAGGCTGAGAACTGAGGATCGGAGCCCCCAGAATAGTGGGTCAGAACCCCCAGAACTGAGAGTCTGGACCCTCCAGAAAAATGGAGCAGAACCCACAGAACAAGGTTTAGAGCTCCTAGGAGTCGAGGGAAGTTAAACACGAGATTTTGGATTATTTCTTGACATTACAGTTCAAAAGACCCCTTTAAAATACAGGCCGGCACGCAGACAGCGCTAGCCCCAGAGAGCTTACAGCTGGGTAGAAGGGAAAACTGAGGCAGAGGACCAGCCTTGGCTCAGGTCCTCAACCAAGGTGTGAAGTTGTCCTGGGCTGCAGTGAGGGTCTGAGCCTCTGGGCCCTACTTCCTTGTGCTGCTGGCTGTTCTAGAGGCACCCCACGTGATCCGACTCCCAGGTGGGCTAGATCCAAGGCCGTGAGAAGGCAGCAGTTGTGAAGCCCTGATACTCTGCCTCTGTTGCCCCAGGCCAGGCCTCTTAGACCCTGAGACAATCCTCACACCCACACCATCCCGTCTCCTATCCCAAACAGAGCTGGGAAATCCCCATTCCCCTTCAGAGCCAGCATAACTTCATTTCCGCTCTCTCTCTCTGATCCAGGATATCCCTGTCCCCCTCCCCCAACTGGGATATCCCTGCCCAGCCCTGCACCACAGAGCAGGGATATCCCCTTCTTGGACTGAGCTGGCTCTCATTTGACCTGACTGGTTACAACACCTTGCTGGTGTTTTGGATCCTTGGACTTCCATGGCTGGTTCAGCAGGGATTTCCCGCCATGGCGGGGCATGTTGCCAGCCGGTGATTCACTCCCTGGAAATCTGGGGTCCTGAGACAGCCAAACCAGATGCCCAGCCTAGTAGGGGCTCTCCATCCTTACAGCAGTGGGTGCAAGGGGGCCTCCCCTCCCAGCCTAGTTTGACATGTTCCTCCTGCACCGATCCCTCTTCCAGCCTGCAAGGTCACCCCTGGCCTCATCATCTATGTGAGGCTCCCCAGGGCAGAGGTGAAAATAACGAGGTGGGGGAAGAGTCAGGCCCCATTTGCCCACCAATTCTGAGCCAGGACCAAAGCTTCCATCTGTACATCCAGTTGGGCACTTGACTGGGCTAGCTGGCTGTCTACCTGCACATGCTGGTGGAGGGATGCATACAAGCCTCCCTTGGGGTCTGCCTCTTTGAATGGAGCTCACAATGGGAACCAAAGGGGCTGACCAGAGGTCCGACCTAAGAAGAGGGTGAAGCCTTGTGGCTGGCTTGTCCTACAGGAAGGGTGAGACCCCCCAGCAGGTTTGGTCCACTGACAGGGTCCTCACAGAGACTGTTCCAAAGCTGGGATCATAGCCCTGGTCTTGTGACCTTTCCTCTTGCTCCGTGACTGCTTATTTTGGTGAGGGACCTTGTCAAAGGCTTTCTGAAAGTCGAAGAACACTATATCTGCTGGATCATCCTAGTCCACATTTGTTGACTCCTTCAGAGAATTCTAACAGATTAGTGAGGCATGATTTTCCTTTACAAAACCCTCGTTGACTCTTCCCTAACAAATCATGTTTACCTCTTTGCCTGGTCAGTCTGTTCTTTACAATAGTTTTCAAGCAATTTTCCTGGTACTGAAGTTAGGCCCCCTGGCCTGCAGTTGCCAAGATCCCCTCTAGAGTCTTCTTGAAAAATCAGGATCATATTAACTACCCTCCAGTCATCCACTACAGAGGCTGATTTAAAAAACTGGTTACACACCAAAACTATAGTTGTGCAATTTCATATCTGAGTTCCTTCAGAGCATGCGTGAATAGCATTAGATCCGAATGACTTACTGTCTAATGAATCTATTTGTTCTACAGCCTTCATCACTGGCCCTTCAAAGTGACTGGGACAGTTCCTCAGATGTGCTATCTGAAAAGAATGACTCAGCAGTGGGGAACTCCCCCACATCATCTACATAACTCGGAGCAGCCCAGTGGTGACTCTGTTGTATGCCCGGGCACCTGCAGCCCCAAGAGGCTTTCCCAGAATCAAGAAATAGCTGGGGTGCAGCCAACATAAATATATGCTGTAGAATGTGTCCGTGGGTGTTCGCAGATAGTCAGTGATTCCAGCTTTCCTGGCCACGTCTTGTCTTCACCCCTTACTGTTATTACTCTCTGCTACATTCCACCTCAGAGGCAGCCACATGTCGTACTGTGAGAACGGATTCTTGTACATACAGGGGCCTAGGTTCTGTCTCATTTGTGCCACAAATGAGTGATGAAGTACAATGATCCAGGTGTCCTGTCTCCCTGCCCTACCCCTCTCTCAGTGCAAGATACAGAGTCCCTGTGTGCGGACCACTAGACCTCATTCCTCTCTAAGGGTATGTCTACACTAGAAAAAGTTACGTCGACTTTGTTAAGTCGACTTAATAAGGTCAACTTTAAGTTGACCTTATTAAGTCAACTTAACAAAGTGGACTAAGTCGACTTAATTTTAAGTCACCTTAGTCCACTTTGTTAAGTCGATCTAACCACCCTTCACTCAACTTAATAAAGTCGACTTAGGGGTTACTCCCCATCCACACCGTCCTTAAGTCGACTTAAGGAGTCGACTTAAAGCTTAAGACGACCTAATGGGTGGTTCTTATTAAGTTGACTTAAGGAATTTCTTAAGTTGACTTATTGAAAGTCAGGTGTAGACATGGAGTAATTTAGGTCGACTTAAGGGTCCTTGCGTTAACCTAAATTGCTAGTGTGGACATACTCTAAGAGCTGGCGATAGAACCCAGGAGTCTGGGGACCAGACACTCCCCTTTCTGAGGCAGGAATAGGACTCACACTCCTTTGCTTTAACCACTAGACCCCACCTCCCACCCAAAGCAGGGACAGCATCAAAGGCCTTCCCCCTACACCAAGGCCCTAGCCCCTGCACCCTCCTGCTCTTGGCATAGATCTGTTTGACAGCAGATCAGTGCCAGAAAACACTGCAGGGGCTGCCCAGGACGGTCTAGGGTGGCCCTGCTGGTTGGCTGAGGTTTGCCATTTCCTCGTGCTCAGGGAGTTCCAGATTTGCTGTCTCTCTGCAAAGCGGCATTCCGGCACGTGTGCGCGGGCGGGGGGGACTTCCCGCTAGCTCGTTTGTTTGTTTCCTCAGAGCCACCTTACGTTGACAAGGTGCCTTTCTGCAAGAAAGGGGAACACGGAGCAGCTGCTCGACTAAATGCGCTGCTTCCGGAAACCGCCTGCTTCACCGGTGCTGCCCCCCCCCCCCCCCGGGGGGGGGGGGGGGGGGGGGGGAGGCCATGAACAATCCCTGGCTAGAGAAGTGAGAACCGAAAGGCTGACATAATTCAGGCCCGCGGCTGTAGGAGACGTGTGCCTGAGCCCCAGTCTTGTTCAAGCTGTTTGCAACCTGGAAATGCACCCCCCACTGCTCCCAGCCCCCAGAGTAGGGGGTAGTTAGAAGCGTGGTGGGAGTGTGCTGAGCTGTAGCTACTCTTTTCCTGCCACTCCCCCCCCCCGCCCCCGGGCCATAAGGGGTGGATTGGGGACATGGCTGGTACACTTTGTGGCACACCTCTCCAGCAGACTGGTTTTGTGCATGTGTGTGTGTGTGCGGGGGGGAGCGGGGGGAGCTCACATTAGTTTGATGCCTTGACTTTTCCATTTTCAGCAGGGGTGGCCCACTTCTACCTTTCCTGTTGTTGGAAAAACCATGGCTAATGCCCATAAATTGCCCAGAAAACATGACACTGAGTTTACACAGGTCCTGACCCACAGGGCCCAACTTAGAGCAGCCAAGAAGCCTCCCTGGCGTGCGTGTGTACGAGTATGCTTGTCCGTGTGATTCACACCAGTAAATGTGAGCACCCGGTTCCCCCTGGACCTGGCTCCTGCATGGCCGTGCGGCAGCAGCCAGTGTGCCATCGTTTGCCAGTGGCTTGAGGCCTGCCACCAGCCCCAAAGCCAGCCTGAGCAGGTTGCAGCCTTGGGCCGGGGCCCGAGAGGCAGCTGGAGAGGAAGATGAGATGCGACCTCTGTTGGAAGAAATGAAAAATGTCTGGAGCGAGCCCAAAGAGAAATTTTCTTTTCCGGCCACCCTTCTGAATTAGATGTGCTCCTCACCTAGGCCTCTAGGACTGCCAGGCTGTCCCAGGATAGTGCGATCATGTCCCCTTGACTAGAGGGGCCAGATCTCACACCCATGTGAGTGCCCCCGGCAGCAGGGGGGGCCGTATAGCAAGTGTGAAAAATCAGGACGCTTTTTATCACTGCGTGTGGGGATAATTTCTATAGTGTGGGGATAGTATAGACGAGAAAGCCCCTCATACTCTGATGACCTGTCACCATATTTACCCCTTCTCCAGCCTGTTTCTCCGCCCCCCTCTTCTACTCCCCTCCTCCCACCATCTGTCCATTCCCTTTCTCCCTATTCCTTCCTGCGACTTCCCTCACCCCTAAGTCGTTCTTTTCCCACGCCCAGCAACTCACAGAGTCTGTGGTTGTTTTTTTTATTATTATTTTAATGAGATGAGCTCATGGAGGGAGGGCTACAAGAAGCCCCGCCCCTCCCTCCCCTATATAAGGCTAGCTCTGGGGTGGGACAGATCAGCAAGGCGAGGGGTGGTGGGGTTGTAGACGGTTACCAGCGGGGAAGGACTCGGGACATCAGTTAGCAGCCGCCAGTGCCACCCCCTTCTTCGCCATGAGTTCGATGGTGGATCTAAACACAGTGTACATGGTAAGGCGCAGGCTCGTCTCTCGGGGCGGGGGTGAGCTGAGATCTCCTAAACCTTCTAAGGGGATGATTTATTGGGGGGGGGCGATTTCTTCTTCCACAGCGCTGATCTGTGAAACGATCTCTCCCCCCCCGATCGCTTGGGGCAGGAGCAAGAGGGTTAAAATCAGCAAAATCTAGCTGCGCGGGGCAGGCTAGAAAGCAGCCCCCCCGAAAAGATCTCCGCTCTGTTTCCCCCCCCCCCCCTCCTTATTACGCCCTTTGGGCAGCCAGTTGCTAAACCGGCTCGGATCCGGAACTCAGGGCTGGGATCGATTTGCGTCTCCATGGGAGCCGCTACGGCGAGTTTTCGTTGCGGAATAACTTTGCGTCGCTTCGTTTGTCTTTGGCTCGGAGGGGGAATCGGAGCGGGTTCCTGTCCAGCAGATCCAAAAAATCCGGGATGCGTGTTTTGGGGGTGTGTGTTTTTGTTTGCCATGAGAAATCCTGGCTGGAGTGAATTGGTTTTGTTGTGTGTTAAGAACACTAACTAACTCGAGAAGCAGAGCGAAGAAGTTGGGGGCTGAATTATTCCCTCCCCCCCCCCCCAATTGATTCCGTTTAATCCGCTCTTTCCCTTTCAGTAAATGCAGTGTCGTGTAGAAGGAAGGGGTCTGAGTTGAGGAGTTAGTTAGGTCTCCCCGTCTTAGCCGCGTTTAGCTGCAGGGTCTGCTGGGCTGGGCAGGAGCCCTTCTGTCTCCCTTTATCGATGGCTTTTTGTTAGGTCCTTGAGCTGGCGTGTAAACCCCCTTGGATCCACAGACTCCGGTGCTAGTTCACGCCACAAAGCTGCCTTTGTACACCGGGTGCCTAAACCCCTCGACTTGCCTTCCTGGGTCACTTCCGTGCTGTGTTGATTTTCCCCACCCCAACCTGCTTGCCTTTCCCTGCCAGTCCAGAAACTGCTTCCATTTCACTGTAGGCTTTTTAAGATCCCAAAGACTCTGGGAGAAATCAAAATCCTCACAGGAGCCAGGGAGTGCGTCACACCCTGCCCCCCCCCCCCCTCCCCCCCCTGAAGGGGTTTCCTTCATGTGGGGGGTGTTCAGTTTGGTTCTAGAGTGGCACCCCGTTCTTCCCCCCCCCCCCCCCCCCCCATCCCTTCCCAGTGTTCCAGTCCCATGTAAAACCCCTGCTTTTTAGGAGAGATCAGCTGCGGGGGGGGGCACTTGCCCTAACTGGAGAGGAAAGGGTTAAAGTGAGCTGGAATGGTTGTCAGAGTGAGACGGATGGTGGTTCCCCTTCAGAGCCAAGTTAAGCTGGTGCCAGTCCCAGGGGTGCAGACCACCTGAGAGAGAGGCAGAAGGGCATACAGCTAGGGAACTGGGGATGTCTGAGCAGGGCTCCTCTCTGGGTCAGTGGTGGGGAAGGACTCTCCCTTGTCCCCTCCTCCCTGTGGGGTGGAAAGAGTCAGAAAGGGGCCTTGTAGGGGCCATGTAGGTTTATACTATGATGTACACCTGCTGGCACTCTGCCCCTCTGAAATCCTCTGCTATTTTCCTTCCTCCCTTCCCATGGGTTTCCCGTGGGGGGGCACCTTGCTTTTTCTACCCCCTCTGCCCTGCAATCAGGTGCCTGTTTCCACCTCAGCAAGTGCCAGTTCCCATATAGCAGGCTGAGGGAAGGATTGTGGCTTTGGAGGGGGGGGAATGGGTGGCAGGCTCTGGCTAGGCCTAGCTACTTATAAATAGCTCTGGCTATCCTGGGCCTGTGAGTCACAGCAGTGCTCAACTTGACACCAAGCACTCCCAAAGAGGGTTTCTCCCCCCCATACCCCAGGCCCTCTCCTGCCTGCCTCCCAGAAAGGGGCCTGGAGCTCAGCAGAACCAGATGCTGTTTTCCTGTAGGAAAGGTGGTCGTGGAACTAGGCACTATCTGCCCAGAGAGATCTGCACTAGGTGCCTGGTGGGGGTTTGCAAAGCCATATATCCCTGCCTGACAGGTTGGGGGAGTCAGAGCCCTGCATTAACCCCACCCTCCTCTCTCTTCCTCCTTCTCTCCCCACCCCACAGAGTCTCCGCAACCTGAATTTGAATGAGGAGCAGGAAGTGTCGCTGTCCGGCTTCCCACGCCGCCACTCTGCCAGCTCTGAGCCCCTGGGAGGTGGCCAGGCCACCCATGTCTGGCCCCTGCGCACCCTCTGGAGCCCCAGCAATGAGCAGCTGCCTTCCCTGCTTGAGCCTGCGGCCGTACGCCCTTCCTTCCGCACTGACCGCTCCCTCAGTCTGGTGGAAGGCAAAGCCCTGCCGCCCCCACCGCCTGGCTTCCCTCCACTGCAGCCCCCGCCGGCCCCTGCCCTCTCGTCCCGCTACAAGACGGAGCTGTGCCGCTCATACAGCGAGACTGGCCGCTGCCGTTATGGGGCCAAGTGCCAGTTCGCCCATGGGGCTGGGGAGCTGCGCACCCTGAGCCGCCATCCCAAGTACAAGACGGAGCTGTGTCACAAATTCTACCTCCACGGTGAGTGTCCCTATGGCTCCCGCTGCCATTTCGTCCACTACCCGGAGGAGCGGGGCCTGTCTGCCTCCCCGCAGCTTCTGCGCCAGAGCCTCAGCTACACTGGGGTGCCTGCCAGCCGCCAAGGCTCCCCGCCACCTGGCATTCCTGACCCGGCCTCCTTCACCCGGGCACCATCCATCTCCCCGCCTCCTGCCAGCGACCTCTTCTCGCCACCCTTCACCCGACTCAACTCGGAACCTGTGCCCCGTGTGGCTACCCTGGGAGAAGCCCCAATCGTTTCCGCCCCTGGTGGGCGCTGCAGCTGCCGCTGTGGGAGTGCTGCCCGGCTGGCTGCCTTCGAGAGCTCCCGGGACTATTTTGCTGCTGCCCCAGGGGCACCCGTCACCTCTGGGCTGCCCCGGACCCCTTCGTCCAATTCGCTCTCCGACCAGGATTGCTACAGCAGTTCAGGCAGCCTGAGTGGCTCCGAATCACCCGTCTTTGAGCTGCTGCCCACAGTGGGGGCCTTGAATGCGGCCCGCCGGCTGCCCATCTTCAACCGCATCTCTGTGTCGGAGTGAGCGCCACGGCCACCTGCTGGCGGGGGTTCCAAATCAAATCGAGGCTCCTGGGGAGGATCCAAAGGGGTTGGGGTGTGGGGGACTCTTTAAATGCATCAATGGGGTGGGGTTGCAATTTGCTCCTGGGAGCAAACCACTCCAGACACTGCCCCCCCGACCCCTCCAGATGTTCAGGGAGAGCACAGCCGTTCCCTGGTGGGAGCAGCTGGACGCTGGCGGGAGCTGTCCCTGTCTGAGGGGGTTAAAGGAAGTTGGGGTGGCCTCCCTGGTTGTGGGACATGAGCTCCCCACAACAGGGAGGAAAGGGAGGTAAAGAAAGGGATCATGTACTCCTGGCATTTCCCTTGTGTGCAAGGCAAGCTCCCTGCCCAGCTGGCTGTAGTCCTGCCTTTTAAATAACTCTCTCCCCCCACTAGCATTAGCAGTGGTGCTGCCACATGTGCCTTGGGAGGGGGCCATCCCCTCCCAATAGGGGCCATGGCCCCACCCTGTTCAATTTATGGTCCTAGAAGAGCTGAGGACAATGATGCTGAAGTGCCTTGCCCAATTTGCCGGCTGATCTGCTTCAAGTTAAAGGTGCACTTGGCAAGGCAGGGTGCTGGTCCCCATGCCTCGCCTTTGTTACAGTGGATGAGGGAAAGGTCCCTTGGGTTGGGGTGCCTTCCTGACAAGGGGCTACCTTGGGTGGGGGCAGAGTAATTTTACATCCTGTATGTAGCAGATTTGGGGGTGGACCACATCAATATCTAGGGATGCCTGGGACAGGATAAATTTGCTGCTGCTGTGCTCCCCCATTTTCACCCTTGGTTCATGCTGTGAATATTTCAGGAAGGGTTTCCTGAGTGGTTTGGGGGGGGGGGGCAGTAGTTCAGATTGACCCTACTTACCCCATTCAAAGGAACTGAGTGAGGGGTGTGTCAGGAACAACAAAAGCCTCTTCCAGTATCATGGTAAAATACTGGTTTTGCATTACAAAGCTGTCTCTTTTTTTGTGGCATGAAGCCTTGAGACAAGGGGCTACTGCCGTAACCCAGCCCCTCGTTTTTAAAAAACAAAACAAAACCCTTTAACATCCCCAAACCTGGGAGAAACAATTTAAGAAGCAATGGCATTTTAGCTCACTACTAGAGTACTTCCCCTAGGGTTAGTAGTAGTCTAGAAGGGAATAATTTTTGTTTACTTAATTATGACTTTTAAAAAACAAACACCTTTTCATTTTATGGACCTCTGGAAAAACTTGCAAATGGAGTTGTGGACCCCTTTGGAAATCTTACGTAGGACTCTTAAGCATCTGCACACCTCAGGTTAAAAAAAACCTGCTGACTTAAAGCAAGAGCTGTTGCTACCAGCTCAGTTCGGGGAAAATACATTATTCTTCAGTAGTGTTACTCTCGGGTAGTGGAGTATTGTTTTTTAAAAAGGGGTCAATTGTAGTAGTTCAGCAGCCTCAGTGTAAAAGGAGGGGTGAAACTGAAAGGGTGGGAGTCAAGGAATATCTGGTGTAGGAAAGATTCAACACATCACATGATGCAACATCCCCATTTGACAATCTGAGCCATCAATAGCTTTAGGGGGTGGGGGAGAATGCAGCACTGAAGTTATCCAGCCTCTTGCAATAAAGATGTGACACCCCGACCCCCCTGGAATCCAAAGAAGGGGTGAATTGAATGTATCTTTGCTCTACACCCCCTCCCATTAGCTAGCCCCTCCAAAGCGGCTGGCCTTGGTTTCTGGGGGATTGTCCTCCAGAGCCATAGTGTTAAATAGGTCAGTCCTTGCCAGTGAGAAATTCCATTAGAGGGCGGGGAGGGAAAAAAAGGAATGCACATGCGCACACTAAGTTTGCCTTGCCTGCCTTTTTGTGCAAAGTCAGTTTGTAATGTGCTCCCAAATCAACAAGACCAGCCTCTCCTTTTGCTGGCAGCTTGGTGTAAATCAGGAGGAAATGGCTTTTAGCCAACCCCATGTGGTCAAAACCTCATGACTTACCACTTATTTTCCCCCCTCCCCCCCCAATATCTTAAACTTGGGGGAAAGTTTGAGGGTTGGTTTTATTTTTTTTTTAAATGGGGGACAAATCCATTTGTATTTTCCACATTCAGGGTTACTGTTTACCAGCATTTTCCCCAAACCCTGCAGACTTAAAACTTGCCTTTTCTTTTAAAGGCAAGTTAAGGTTCTGCTCTGTTCACATGACTCCAGAAGCTTGGGCTTTCAGAACAGAAATAAGCATCACATGGGTTGGGGAGCGCGATATCAAGCCCTAACTCCTGCTGTGGTTCTGTGGGCCACCCTCCTTGCACTTCCTGTGCAGCTGAGAGGCCCAAGAAGGTCTTTTATGTCTTGCTTGCGTGCTAATAATTCCCAGCTTTTTAACTGGGGGGGAGGGGGTTATGTTGCTGTTGGAAACAAAACCAAGCAAGCTAATGTTTACTTTGTAATAATGGGAATGGAAACCAAAATTATTTATAGAGCCTTATTTATTCAACAGAATTTTATATTGTATTTATCTTTTTTGTAATATTCTGAAATAATATATATATTTCTGTGTTAATTAAAAAAGAAACCCAACGAGATGTAACCGTGAAAAGACGTTAAAGTGACAAATGCTTTTTAAAATCATCATTATGGTGGTTTTTGCTGAATCTTGAAGATTTAAAAAAAAAATGGTGGAACTAATAATAATAAAACAAGGAATCCACTGGACTGGACAGTTTGTGTGTGTTGGGGTGATTGTTGTGCTGTGTCTACAGCCTAGACAGGGCATGCTCGCTTGCTGCATCTCCCCATAGCTGCCCAGGAATCTCAGCTGAGAAGCCTAGAGTAACACTGTGGTGTGGAGTCAGAAATCATTGGCTGAGGGACTGAAATTCCATTACTGGATCTGTGAGCATGTCACAGGGGGCATCTTGTCTTCCCTGTGAGTTGCTCAGACAGCAGGGGACAAACATGGAGTTTTAACAAGAGCTAGGGTCCAGGTCCTTACTGATGCCTAACTCCCACTAACCTTAGTGTTGCACAGAGACTGACTGGGAGACAAAGGGTATGTCTACACTAGCAATTTAGATAACTTAAGTCAACCTAAATTACTCAATGTCCACACTGGGCTTTGAATAAGTAGACTTAATGAAAGCTTAAGTCAATTTAATAACTACCCCTCCTTGGGTAAATTTAAGCCGTAAGTTGACTTTTTAAGTCAACTTGTGGACGGAGAGTAGCCGTCAAGTCGACTTTATTAATGCCACCGTGGACGCCTATGTCCAATGTTAAGTTGACTTAATAAAGTCAACTTAAAAGGAGCCACTTTAAGTTGACTTAATAAGGTTGACGTTAAGTCAACTTAACAAAGTTGACTTAACTTTTTCTAGTGTAAACATACCCAAAGAGCTTCTGATGTGGATAGACAGGGGAAACTGAGGCCAGGGTCAATAAAGAGGCAGGATGATCCACTGGTTAGGGGACAGCCATGGGGAATCAAGTTCCTAGATCTCCTTGAGGTGCTAAGCCTAGTGCTGTTAGGCTGTAGGGAGAGTTCCAGTGGCAAATATTTCATAACTATAATTTGGAAGAATGCCCCTCAGGGATTTTTCCAAAGGGGCAGATGACCCCTAACCAGCAGCCTCTCTGAGGCAGCCGGTACTGATAAAATTCCTGGCCACATAGCCCCTTGTTCTACTCTAGTCTGGCCAACTCCATTAAGGAAATGACACTCCCAGCTCCACAGGGGGATGAGGACAGACAGCACTGCTTCAGTTTTACAGGTGCTAGTGGTGGGTTTTGAACCTAGCTCATCTCAGTCTTTGACCAGTACTGGCATGGGACATCTCTGTCCATTCCCTTCATTGTGCCGCCTATATGGGGTGGACTTGCCCATGGGTCACTGCTCTGGGCCCCATTCTGGTGAGATAGGTCAAGTACATAAGCTAAGCTTTATTCTTGCCCTGGGACATTTGATCAGTTTAGGTTGGGGCTGCGTAAGTGGTGGCCACGTCCTGCTTGATGAGCACTGACCATGAGCTGTTTCCTTCAGCGGGATGAGCTGCTCTCACCTGATGCTGCCGTCACAGCTGACGCAAATGGGGTGCGGCCAAGCCCCGTGAAAGGCACATTAACAAGCCATTGTGCAAGAACCTCCCAGACTAGAGGAACTGGCCTGCTGAGTCACCACCACCCAATGTCTCCAGTAAACAGTCTGGCTTGGGAAACCCAGCTACGCCTGCCTGCACCCAGCCAAGGAAGGACTGGGCACACTAAAGGGGTTACTTGGGCACATCTCCAGCTGCAGGGACTGCAGGCCTCTATATGTATCAACCCAAGGTGAGGTCCCAAATGCTGTCACACGGGCAGGCCAATTCCCTCATCAGTTTCATCCTATGCCAGCTGCATCACCAATCTTGCCTGCCCTCACTGGAGCTTGGCATCAGGGCTGAGGTGGCGCCAGGAGACTTGCAGATGTCGAGGCCAGGTGGGAGCATGGAGATCATCTGCTTTGACCTCCCCACAAGGCAGAGGAGGCTGCCCACGTCAATATCAATGGGACACAGCTGTTAAGGAAGCGCCTAGAGATTCTGGCTGAGATCCTGTTGCATCAGGCACTATACAAATCCTGAGTGAGACTGGGCTAGAATAGGGGGTAACTTGGGGCTGGAATTCCTCTCCACAGCCAGGCAAGTGGGATTTTCTCTTGCTCCTGGGACAGGGATCTGGGCTCACCTAGGAGCTGCATCGCTCCTGCTCACTGGGTTCAGCTTCCGTGCTGGAGGGCCGGGATAGGATATAGAGTGACCTAGACAAATGGGAGGTTGGGCCAAAAAAAGTCTGATGAGGTTCAACACAGACAATTGCAGTGTCCTACACTTACGATGGAAGAATCCCATGCACTGCTACAGACCTGGACCGACTGGCTAGCCAGCAGTTCTGCAAAAAAGGACCTGGGGGTTACAGTGGAGAAGCTGGACATGAGGCAATAGTGTGTCCTTATTGCCAAGAAGGCTAATGGCACTGTAACGGGGGCCTCCTGGGATAACCTCCTGAACATGCAAAAATCAGGGCAAGCTGCAAAATGGAGGGCCAGACTCTCTAAAACACTGACTTAAACCAGACTCCCTATCAGCCACACACCATGCCTCTGATTCCCCACACCAGTTATCACGAAGCAGAACAAAATAGAAACAGCCCCCTTTATTGCACATCAGCTCCTCTGGCTCCCATCTAGCCACATGGTCTCTTAAAGAGATAGGTTCTCCTGACTCCAAAGGGCCAGCCGCATCACGCAGAACAATATAGGTTTGGATCTTATCCGAAATACCACACTGCCAACCAATCCTTTAGTAACTACAACTGAAGGTTTAATATAAAAGAAAAAAAAATATGAGAGATGTTAAAGGGTCAAAGTGAATCACATACATACAAAGGATTTAGAGTCCATGTAAAACAAGTCCTTGGAAGAATAAGGAGTTTGCAGGCGCGATCAGTTTCTCTGGTAGACTCCCGGTACCTGGGCGGGCCTCAGTCATTTGTCCAGTTGCAGATGAATAGTTCCAGAGATGGGTGTTGGCTGGAGCCTGGAAACTGAAGACAAAATAGAGTCAGACCTGCTGCCTTTTATCACCTCTGGCCTTCTCCATGCTGTGTGCAGTTTTTGCAAATCAAAATGGAGTTGAGTCACATGGTCAGTCTAGGTGACTCACCGAGCAGGTTTCTCCCTGGACCCTCTATATCTGGGAGCTTCCTTAATGGGCCATTAAGGAGACAATGGCTGTAGACATCCAGTTTAGGGAAACAAACATGGAGTTCTATGACAACAGAGTCCTGTGGCACTTTTAAAGACTAACAGATTTATTTATCGCATGAGCTTTCGTGGGAGAAAATCCAACTTCGTCAGACGCTTTGAAGATAGGAAAGTTACAGAGTGGGAGGAAATTAAATGCAGGGGAGTGTATGACATAGCATCAGGTCAGGCTGTAACAGCAAATCAAAATAGGTGTTAGGATTCAAAACACTGGGGAACAGCACATAGAGGAGGGGGAGGTCAAATCACTTGTTGTAATGCGAGAAAAATCCATAGTCCCTGTTTAACCCCAAGACAACTGAGTCAAATTTGCATATAAGTTCGAGTTCTGCAGTCTGACGAAGTGGGATTTTCTCCCACGAAAGCTCATGCGATAAATAAATCTGTTAGTCTTTAAAAGTGCCACAGGACTCTGTTGTCTTTCTACAATAGACTAACACGGCTACCCCTTTGGAATTTGACTACATGGAGTTCTATGGCACTTTTAAAGACTAACAAATTTATTTATCACATGAGCATTTGTGGGAGAAAATCACACTTCAGGAGTTTCCCAGAATCACACAGGTTGAAATGCAGATATAACAAACATATTCATAACTTCTAAAACAGATACAATTCCTACACATAAACCTTATAATCATTCCTAGCAAATTACAACCTTTCTATTGATACCAAACATGGCATCACTCCTATGGATTATTGCAATTATGAAATATTAATATGAAATAGTATCATAAATGGTCGCCTAAATCCAGACAGCATTAAAGACATATTGGGCTGCATTAGTAGGAGCATTGGCAGCAAATGCAGAGAAGTGATTATTCTCCTCTATTTGGCACTGGGGAGGCTACATTTGGATTACTGGGTCTAGTTTTGAGTTCCCCACCATAGGAAGGATGTGAACAAATTGGAGAGAATCCAGCAGAGGGCAATGGAAATGATGAGGGGGCTGGAGCACATGGCTTATGAGGAGAGGCTGAGGAAATTAGGCTTGGTTAGTCTGCAGAAGAGAAGAGTGAGGGGGGATTTGACAGCAGCCTTCAACTTCAACCTGAAAGGGGTGTTCCAGGGAGGATGGAGCGAGGCTGTTCTCAGTGATGGCAGATGACAGAACTAGGAGCAATGGTCTCAAGTTGCAGTGGGGGAGATTGAGGTTGGATATTAGGAAAGACTTCTCCCTAGGAGGGTGATGAAGCCCTGGAATGGGTTACCTAGGGAGGGGGTGGAATTTCTATCCTTGGATGTTTTTAAGGCCCTGCTTGACAAAGCCCTGGCTGGGATGGTTTAGTTTGGGTTGGTCTTGCTTTGACCAGAGGTTGGACTAGATACTTCCTGAAGTCCTGTCCAACGCTTATCTTCTAGGTTTCTATAAAAATGAAGCCGATGTTGTGTCCTTCTGCAAGAGAGGCACACAGCCTCTGATTAGCAGAGGGACTGGCAGAAAGAACAGGAAGGGGAAGCTTTTTTGGGTCCTGGGAGGGGATTTCAGCTGCATTTCAGATGACATTTTAGACAGAAACCATGGAGGAGCTACGCTGGCCATCCGTCGGGGAACCATATTGTCTCCTGCAGATGTTTGTGCTAGTAGATGTTTGGTGGGTCCCTCCTATGCTGCAGGTCTCAGGGGCTAGACTGAGTCACTTAGATACCACCAAGGCCTGTGTGAATGTACTTTTCTGGCAACTGGGTTCTGTATTTCCCTGCCCTCTGGCCTGGAAGTCCCTTAACTTCTCTCTCTTCCATCTTGCTGGGGCAATGAGCTTTGACTTTCCCCCATTTTTGCTGACTCCTGGTTGATTACAGCATTTGGATCTGCCTCCATCCCATAAGGGTCTTTTCAATGCCTGGCGACCTCTGCAAAGTGTGTGAGTGGACCAGGAGTTTTCCAGTGTAGGGATCTGGTTTGTAACCCACTTTTTCCAGCTGAAGGTCTCTCCTCCAGGAGCCTGTTTTCTGCCTTTATTCTAGCTGGATCAACCAAGCTGTCCCACTTCATTGTCCCAAGTTGATCAAGCTAGAAGGAGGTGATCCAGGGATTGGACTAGATGACCTCCTGAGGTCCCCTCCAGTCCTAATCTTCTATGATTTTATGGCCACTCTTGCTGTTCAGACCAGAAACCAGTCTGTGCATTTTTTGGATGAGGTTCTTGCTGAATTCCAGGTAGCCTCCTTCAGTGTTGTAATGATCTTGAGGGTTCATTAAAGACCATGCCATTGAATGAGTGAGGAATAGAACTTTAATAACACAGACAGGAGTGATTACCAGGTGTGTAGCTGGGAGTAGCCATGTTATATCATCTGTAGGGCACATCTCCCAACACTGACCCATGCTAGGGATTGTCTCTAAAATCACAACTTCTACATACATCTCTCTACAAGTTTGTCACTCAATGTTTGCAGAAAGCTTTGAAGGGATTGTTCTTCAATCTAGGGGCCCATCCTGGGCTCCCCTCACTATCTGTCTCCGTGTGCAGCCAGGCAGATGGGTCTCCTGGAACAGTTTGGTGAATGTTTTTTTGCAAACCATGATCAAGATGCAGGTCTAGGGCATGTGTGTGTCAAGACGGTGTATTTTGTCATCCGTACAAATCTCTTCTGAAGCTCCCTGACAGAGACTTGTAATGGAGGGTCCAGTCTAGAACTGAAGCAAGTGATCATTTTCTGCACCCTCTCATCCCAGAGGCATCTGAGCCATGTTGCCTTTCTAGCTAGCTTTCAACATGGGTGTTTTATTTTTTCCCTTCTTGCGCACAACTTATTCCTCTTTTTGTTTATTGCAACAGCTTCTCAGCGGGTCCGGGGCTCGTTTCCTCCAAGCCCTTATTTGTTCTCAGATTGAAATACACTGCTTGCCTTTGGCCAGTTTCTTGCCTGGCCAACTTTTTGCTGGGGTCAGGCCAAACTCACCATTTTGAAATCTCACCAGATCAGAAGGGCCTTGGGGTAGAGTGCTGTGATGGGCTAGGCTGTCTGTAACCCAGCTGCAGTTTGATTACACCTTTTATAAACTGACATGTAAGCTGGACACGTTTTGGTTGACTTGGGGCGTTAACACTATTTTGGGGGAACTAGATGATGTTGCTTTAATGAGCCATGTTTAATGTTCTCATAAGCCATGTGGCGTGTTATTTTACTCTTCTCTTTGGGGTATACTGTGTTATAATATACCATTTTAAATCTGATTTTATGGGAATGTCTCTCTCTTGCTCTTGTCCCAGCCTCTCTGCAAATGGGGAATATATGATCCACTGTCACAACACTGTCCTCACTCTGTCCTCTTTGCCTTTTCCTGGGCAGGGACAGTGTCTGGCATATGCCCGGTGAGGCAATTTGGCTCAAATCTGCCTGGTCAGAGAGTAAAGTTCGGAGAAGGAAATCAAGGTGCAAGAACTTGCTCGCCTCCTGGCTTGTTTGCAAATGTGCTCCCATCACAGTAATACTCAGGTACCACCATCTGCATTGCAGCCATCCAAACACATCTATCTCCATACACATTTCTTTCTTTCTTTCTTTCTTTCTTTCTTTCTTTCTTTCTCCATCTTGCCCACATCTCTTTCTTCTTTCATGGTATCTCATCTCCCTGGCCTCGGGTGAGGCTCAGGAATCCTGGAGGTTTGGGCCCAAAAGATACCCCAGACTCCAGCCCTTTGAGATGGAGCAGCAGGCTGCACAGAGGAAGCTCCAGGGTTTAATGGAGCTCTGTGCTAGTGATGTGCTCAATCCATAAATTTCAGCTCCCATGGCCACTCAGAACCAGTGTTTTTAGGTCATTCTCTTATCCTGGCAGTGAGCTGGGACATTTACCCAGGTGCTATCCTCACTTTTACTGGTCCTGTTGAGTCGTGGGTGGACGGCTGGTGCAGGGGGCTGATCGCAAACCTCGGACAGCCGGGATTTCTGGGGTTTCGCAGTTCCAGCCCAACCCCACGTCTCTGTGTCAGACCATGCTACACAGGTCCCCCACCCTGCAGAAATGGCCAGGCGGGCTGTGTCAGTGGCAGAGACCCTGTCATGCTGTGAGTGCTAGAGGTCATGAGATATGGGGCATGTGCTGAGCTGTTGGATGGGAGGCTTCACAGACAGCTGGCAGGGGGCCTGTGAGAATATTATCTGGAAAACTGTGTCTGAGCTGTGCAGTAGCTTTGGAGCTAACATAACCCAGGTGTTCCCAGTAGTCTGTCCCCTTACCCCTTGCTGTAATACTAGACGCCCACAGTACTGCGGCAGAACCCAGGAGTTCTGGCTTCCAGCCCCCCTGCTCTAACCACTAGCTCCCACACCCTCTGACTGTCAGCAAAGGAACCCAGGCGCCCTGACTGCTGGTGGGTCTCATGTTTGCCACCTGCTGACTTTTTCCAGGCCGGAGAAAGTGACGTGACCCTGTGCAAGTCCCTTGTGCGGAGACGTCTGCTTGCCGCCCCCCCCCGACCGGCCTCCCCAACTTCCCCTGTGCAATGGAAAGGGGAAGTGGCCCCTTGCTCTCTCTGCAGCTCGGCACATTCAGTTCCTGTGGTGGCGCAACTGAGGGCTGGGCCAGGGCCAGCCGGGGGGGGGGGGTGTTGGGGCTTCCGCTTTCCTCCTACAGGGAGGGGAGCTGGACTGGCTGCCCCAGCCCTTTGCTTATCAGGGCCGTGTGTGTGTGTGGAAGGGTGTGAGCTGCCTTGGCAAAGTCAGAGAGCCGCCAGGCCTCAGCTCCATACCACAGCTGGGGAAGCATTCCTTACTAGAGTATGATCTGAGATGGGAAACTGCAACTGGTCTCATGGCCTGGCCGAGGGGTGGTGGTGCAGGGACCAGCTGGGCCTGGCATGGGGCCATTGTAGAGTGGGGAACTCCCAGCTATCCCCAAGGGCCCATCTCTGGCTTAGGGCCCTTGCCCCAAGCTAACCTGGCTGTGGGAAACCCTTCTTTGAAGCCCCAGAGGCCAAGCCTTCTGGGAGTGCCTTTAGCCCCCCACCCCACCCCACTGCTGGGCCTACATCACCTAGGCAGCCTCTCCGGCCCCACTGGCTATTCAGTGCAGTCTCCAGGCTCCTACCTCACAATCACAATGGGTTTATCCTTCAACCACCTTGTGATGGCAGGGCCGTTGTCCAGGTGGGGAAACTGAGGCACTGAGCGGCTAAGGGGGTGTGCCTAAAATCTCTGTGGCAATGCAAGTCCTTGCTGGGGATAGCCCAGGAGACCAGGTACATGGAGGGTTTCCTTCCTTCTCATGTGACAGTGGGGTCCCCCAAACATCTCCATGAGCCCTTAGGAGACCAGATGATGAATGGTTCCCACTCGCTCCCCAGCTCTGGGGACAGAACTCAGGACTCGTCACATGCAGGGTCCAGCCCTGTCTAAGCACCCAGGATCCCATCCTGACCTGGAGCTGAGACTGGATCCACGCATCTGCACGTTCAGCTGCCCTGCTTTGAATCACCGGACCCCCGATGTCCTGGGAGGAGAAGTTAGCTGAACAGAGAGATGGCTCAGGGGTGACTGGATCCATAGCGGCACATAACCAGGAGAGCAAACCTTTAATCCTAGGCTCTTCAGCCTAGCGGAGAAAGGTCTAACGCTGCTCAGTGGCTGTGCATTGAAGCTGGACCAGTTCAGGCTGGAAATAAGGTGTTCATTGTTACCCCTGGAAAAAATGACTGAGTGTTGTGGTAGGTTCTCCATCTTAGCAATTACTACATCAAAACAGGGTGTTTTTTTCCCCCTTACAGATCTGCTCTAGGTATTATCTGGGGACAGTTCTTCTTTGGCCTGTTACCCCAGGGCACAGGAACGTGATGGCCAGAACAGGCCTTTCCGATCTTGGAAACTATGAAAACTTGTCTCTTGGTTTGCAACCAAAACACAGAACCCCCCCTTTGCTATTTCCCCTCCACCCCCAGGGGTGGCTCTGACAACCCAGCCAAGGCCGTACCCAAGCTGTGGGCAGGCTTTGGGGTATCAACACCGCAAGAGAAATCCCCTCCTTGCAGGTCCCACTGTCGGCTCCCCCTCCCTTTCTCCCCCCACCAATGTCTATATTTGGCTCTGACCAGTGGTTTTTCTATTACAGATCAGTGAGTGACGTCTCAGGTAGGAAACTCATGAGACTGGAGGTGTGTCTGTATGTGTGTGTGGGGGATGTTTACTGCAGAACTGCCATGTGGGGGGAAAGTTGGGGGGGGGTGGCTGGACAGCCACCACACAGGGAGAAGTTGGGGGGCACCCAGGAGGCCATGGATAAGTTGGTAGGCACAGGGCGCTGTGCAGCCACACGGGGGAAGTTGAAGGCATTGGGGAGGGGGGCTGGGCAGCCTTGTGCAGGCGGCAGTGAGGGGACACTTTGGAGGCCCCACAGGCAGGGAGGTGGGGGCTAAGCTGCACCCACGAGGAGCTCTGTCATTTCCCCACCAGCCGGACTGCCTCACCCTCTAACAGCAGCCCTGCCAGCCCCGCTCAGATACAGGGCAGGTGGGCTCTCAGTGCTGTAGTCCCGTGGGAGGTGAGGGGGACCATAAAGGGAGATGATGGAAGTCTGAATACATTGTGTCTCTCCGCCCCAGGCTCCTCCCCAGCCAAACCCCAAACCTGCAGGGGGACCTACCCCCAATAAACCCATCGCCAGCACTCTGACACTGCCCTGGATTTCCTCACTCCTGTCTCACTGGGACCATGGAGTGGAAATAGGATTCCCACCTCCCCACCCATTTCCCGCTCTCCCGCGCATGCCTCAGTGACTCCAGCCTGCCTACCATAAAAGGCAATTTGAGGAGCTAACTCTAGCAGAGTCCCTGGGAGGGAGGAGAACAGGGGTGGTGGTGGGGGAACCTACGCAGCTTACAGCCAGTGGGGTGCTCTCCCCACTCCAGCCCTGGCAACAGAGACAGGCTGGCCTCACACACTAAGGCGTTGCTACCCGTCAGGACACCTGGCTTCTATTCCTCTACTGGCTGAGCCCAGGGAATTCATTTCTCTGCCTCAGTTTCCTCCCTCCTCCCTTTGTCTCATTAGACTGTTTGCTTGCTGGGGCGGGAGCTGGGTCGGGGCAGCATCAGGCACGATGGGATTCTGAGCCTGATAAGGGAGGCAATAACAAAGGGAAAATTACCAGGGTGCCAAAGTCCAATTGACATGGCTCTAAGGTGTACTTTCATCCGGATTTCAATATTCAGAGCAGCGTCAGGTGCTGGTGTTCTGTGGAAACATTTACCTGGTCTAAAGTATCCCTGGGATATTCTTATTAGCTGCATATAGCTGCACCCCACTGACCTCTGAACCACTCTAGTATCATGTGGCAGTGAGTTCCACAGGCTAATTATGCACCGTCTTTAAATAAAAAAAGAAATGGGTCAAATTCTCTACTGGTTCAAACTGATGCAGCTCCACTGACTCCAGTTTGCATCAGCAGGGGAATTTGGCCTTGTATTTTCACATACCATTGTATTTGTGTTACAGAAAAAGAGCTAAAAGATGTAAGATATTGTGTCTAAATCCCCTAGACTGGGGTAAATCCCCACCCCCATCCCACACATGGCAGGGGTAGCCACCGATGGATTGCAGCTACCCCTGGGGTGGGGCCCAGTAGTTGATTAAAATGCCATGTGAGGCCTGTGCAGCCCAGGGAGCAACTGCTCAGGGCTGAGATGCAGCCACCTCTGGGGTAGAAAGCAACAGCAGTTGAACGGCTGACCAGCCATATGGCACAACAGTTTAGGGCAGGAAGTGAAGGAGACCCTGGTATTCCACTGATTCAGCAGAGAGACTTTTAGAAGGGCCGTCCTAACCCACATCTGCCCTTCTAGAGGACAGTGAGGCCAGCATGAGATTCATGAAAACAGCTGGACTGGGGCAGAAAGGGGCCAAATAGCACATGTCCCTCACACCACCAGGGAACTGGTCTGGAGGTGCCCACCCCACGCCTGTAGTACCCTAACCCTGAAATCGACCAGAATCATCACGCAAGGCCGTTTTAGGGCATCTTCTGCTGGGCGGGACTGAAAGGAGCAGGACCGGGGAGCAAGGAAGACAGGAGAAGAGGGAATGGGAAAGAAAGGAAGTTGGGGACTGCTGTTCAAAGCGGCTGCAAGCACAGGGCTGCTTGCGCCTGTTGCTGGCTCTGAGCCTCTGGCAAAGATACAGGCCCAGCCTCACGGCTCCGGCCTGCGTCACAGCCGCAGGCTCCCAGCCACCTGTGGAATGTGACGGGGGTCAAGAGCAGCTGGAACCATGGGCCCAGCAATCAGCCAGGTCACTGACGCAGCTGCAGCGGGCAGCGTCCCTGTGTGAGCTGCCAATGCTGGGAGCCCACTATCTTCCCACATGTGCCTGAGCTGGCACCGAGCCTGGGCCTTGCCTGCCAGCCTTCACCCAGCTCCCCTCTGGTGAATTCAACCCAGGACAAGTGGGATGGAGCACGGCTGGAGCTGCTGGCCAGAGCTTGGGAATGGCCTGTTTCACAGGAAGAGGAAACTGAGGCACAGTTCCTCTAACCACTAGACTTCATGACCCTCCCAGAGCTGGGTATAGAACCCTGGAGTCCTGGCTCCCAGCCTCTTGTTCTAACCATTAGTCCACACGCCCCTTCCTGGTATTAACCCTTTCCTGGCTGTCTCTCACACTGCACAGGGCAGGAGGGTACAGCCGGCCCATATGCTAGGGCAGGAAGGCACTGAACCAGGCCCCAAGCTAAGCAAGCTGGGGAGAGACGTCTCTGCCCGTCTCCAAGCTACTGGCTCCTGTTGCCTGGTTACTGGAGACCGTTGCCCAGTGACACATGCTCTCCATCTCAAAAGGCCTTCGCTGGTGGTGCAAACCCTCCTGTCAAATAACCAGGTTGTCGGCAAGCATCATGTTGTGTCCTTTCCCCCTGCTGCTCAGAGCTGGGACTAAGGAAAATCCAGGAGGGGCTAGAATGCCCCCTCCTTACAGCAGGCCCCCATTCCCCCAAAGTGCACCCCAACTCCTAGGTGATGGGGAGATCTCCCCCACTTGGCCACTCAAGGAAGGGGGCTCATGTCCACCTGTAGCCTAGAGCAGAGGGAGGAGGATAAGAACAGCCCTGGGGGCCACCATGGACCAGAGGGCTAAGGACATTCCAGCATGCCCCACAGTCACCCCCCACAGAAAGTCGCTGGGGGCCAGAAGAGCCCCATGACACTGGAACTGGAACAATAGTTCGGGAGCAGAAAATAGGTAAGGGGCCTGTCGCCCTAGGTGGGGCACTGTCTCCCATCCAACCCCAGAGCAACGTGGCTGGCTCAGTGGGGTGAGGAATGGGGCATGGGGCCTTTCCTCTCTAGGGGTGCTGTCTTCCGTCCAGCCCCTGGGCAGGATGGCTGACTCACTGGGGAATGGGGCATGGGGCCTTTCCCTTTTAGGGGTCCCTGTCATCCAGCCAGCCAGAGGGCAGAGGGCCTGGCTGGCTCAGAGGCGGTGGCACACAGTAGCTTAGTGCTCTAGGGTCCTGGCTCCCCTGCAGTCAGCCATCATCCAAAGCTGGCCGCACTGGAGAGCTGGTTTCTGGCTCCTGAGTCGCAGGAGGGCAAAGCCCCCAGGAGCCCATGTGTCCATGCCAGTGAGGATGTAGCTGTGCCTGTACAGTTGGGCTGAGCCCCATTACACCCCACAAGCACCTCAGAGGGATGCCCCTCTGGCCAGGGCACCGAGCCATTTGCACAGCCGCAATCCATGAGTCACTAGCTTTCAGTCGAGGGCTGTGAGATGCCCTGGGGCCAGAGGCAGCCTTAGGCTATCTGGGGCCCTAGGTGAAGGCCCATTGCAGAACCCCATATAGGCTTCCCACTGCCAGCCCTGGCCCCCACCCTGCAGCCCCAGCTCCCTTACAGGGCCCTGTCCTGCAGGGCAGGGGCAGACACAGCTTTTGGGGTAGGCGAAAGGGCCTCTTATAGCTCGGGGCCCTAGGCAGGTGCTGGCTTCACCTACCCCAAAAGCCACCTCTGCCCTGGGCAGAGGACGACTGTGTGGGCTGTGGCTGTACCGAAAGGCCCCCTGGCACCAAGCGAGCCATCCCCTGTATGGTTCAACCCCAGGTGTTCTTTCAAAGGGCTCCAATGTCACACCCCAGCAGCCTCCCCTCTGCCTGGAGAGGGGGTGCTTACAGTTCCCCCAGCCCCGCCGGGTGCTCATCTCCTGTGGGTCCATGCAGCACACAGGAGGCTGGATAAAAGCTGGCACAAGTAACAACAGCAGCAGAGTCAGGGTGGCAGGGATACAGCCCAGCGCTGCCCTCACCAGTCTGGCTATGTACTTGAACAGCTGCTGCCTCTCCTGTGGTGGATCCCCAGCTCTCTTTACACCACCCAACTTCAGTCTAGGGAGATGCCAGGAGTCCTGATTTCCAGCACATGCTACCCTTTCACTCACTCCCCTCTCAAATCTGGGGCTAGAACCCAGGAGTCCTGACTCCCAGCCTCCCACTGCTCTGGCCACCAGATCCCACTCCCTCCCGAAGCTGGGGGTAGAAACAGGAACCATGAAAGCCAGTTGAGTAGTCTATTCAGATCAGAGCTCACTCAGGTAGGTCTCTATGGGCTGTAATTACACCTCCTGTGCCTTATAGACCATCTAGCCAAAGCTGACCTCACTCAAGCCATTCAAACTAGGCACAGGTGGAAAAGTGCACAGCTTTAATGCCCCTTTCCCCTCTCCCCACTTTTCTTTCTGCCCAAATCACGGAGCGAATAAGAATGAGGATTTTATAATTGTTTTCTTCTGATTCATTTGGTTCTATTATTCAAATCCAATCTCATGCTTCAGGGCTTCAACCAGTTGCCCACAGGAGTCAGGAAGGATTCTCCCTCCCCAGATGTTCAGTTGTTATCTGGGGGCTTTTCCCTCTTCCTCTAAAGCAGTGGTTCTCAACCTTTTGCAATGTGTGTGACCCTACGGGATACACCAGTACCCCCGAGGCTGAATCCAGCTTTCCCCAGCTCTCCACAACACACTTACCACTGTGTGTTGACACACTAATGTGTCCCGACACAGTGGTAGAGAATCGCTGCTCTAAAGCATCAGAGATTGGCCAAAACTGGAGCTGGGACACTGGTGGTACAGAGAATTCTCTCTTAGGTGCCTGGTTGGTGGGTCTTCCTCATACACTCAGTGTCCAATTGATCCCAGATTTGGGATCAGGAGGGAATTATTCTTCCAGGTCAGGGATGCTAGGGGAAGGGATAGGTTGTGCCTTCCACTGCAGTAGCGCAGGTCACCAGCTGGGACCATTTGCTTGAGCAAATCCCTGCCATTGCAAAGGCCTCAGGCATTGGCAGCACCACGGTCTCTCCTGCTCTTTGCAAGTGGCATGGGAATAATTTGATCCCCAGGGCTTTTAGTAGAACCAAGTCACTGGGCCCCACATGGGGGGATTTGTGTGAAATGTCACAGGAGCTCAGCCCGGAGGTGATGTCTTCCTGTCCCCTAAAGGTGCTTGGCTGAAGCCTGAGATTTGATTAAAATCAGCACAATTCAGGCAGAAGCGAGTGAGTCAGATGAAACCGAGAAATGAATCTCGCCTTGCCCGCGACGCTCGAATGAGTCAGCCTTTAGGAAGGGCGCAGAGCTCAGTTACCAGCTGGCACTAAAAACTCAGCAGCAGCATGGGGACATGGTGGGTTTGAAAGCCGGGGCTCAGGGCTGTGCATCATATTTCTGCTGGCGTGGTGGTGTCAGTCAGCGGCGTGCTGAGCAGACCTGTGGGATGTCCCAAGTGCAGGTGCCTGCCCCGCCGTAAGTGTTTCACTGGATCACAGGACGCCTTGGGCGGCAACACACGCTAGAAATGAAGGAAACTGAGCAGCAATAAGTTCTAGAGGGGTAGCCATGTTAGTCTGTGTAAACCAAAAAGAGAGTCCTGTGACACCTTAAAGACTAACAAATTTCTTTGGGCATAAGCTTACATGGGCTCCAACCCACTTCATCAGATGTCACAAGGTGCCACAAGACTCTCATTTTTGTGGACCAGCAATAGTCCAGAGGGGCTGGAGGACCATTCAATACACACGACCAGCTGCCTTGTAGTGAATTTTGTAGCTTAAGAGAGTGGCTCCCTTCGTAGCACTGACAGAGGCAGGTTGTTAAGGGGAAACCCGGGATGAGTCTGACAAACCACAATCAAAACAATGCCTGCCCCGGATAGTTTACCAACTATATTGGCAGAACAAGGATGATAGGGGAAACTGATTGACAGAGGGTAAGTGGCTTGGCTAAGATGACACAGAGAGGCAGTGGTGGGGGCTGGAAACCAGATCTCTTGCTTCATCAACCTGTGCTGTGACCATAAGGCCAGGGTGCATATTAACTTAATCAACACTTAATTCATTATTTCCTCCATCCTGACTGCCTGTTCCCCCCTTTCCCAATATCAGGCATAGCTGCCGGGTTGGCCCAATCATATAGGTGAACTACGTGGTTGCCTAGGACACCAGGCTTTAAGAGGTGCCAAATTAGATGGAAGTGAAATTTTTTCTCTATTTAAAAAATATATATTAATATGTTACCTCGTATAACAGGTGGGGAAGGAGGTGCCTAGGGTGCCAGAAACCCTTGGGCCGGCCCTGCATAGCTGCACTGGTCCCCACCTAAGCCTAGCTTGATTTGGAGTCTGGTTTTTTGCCACCAGTGTGCATGGGCCCAGCTCTGCATCGCTTTGCACTTCACACTGGTGGAAACATAGATTCAGATCCAGACTTTGTAGCTGGCTCTTGCCTTTGACACAGGCTATATCCAGAATTCAGTCAGGGGCTGTGCGGCATCTGGCGCTATGGGGCTATGATTTAGGTAAAGATCTCTGCAGCGCCCAGTGCATTGGGAGCTCTGATTGCAGTTGGCATCTTTCTCCCAACATGACATGGCTCTGATCTCAGCTGCGGTTTCTGTGCACAGAGCTGTCATCAGACAACTATTAATAGCAAGCTACTGCCCTTCAGACACTGGCAGGGGTTCCCCACTGCTTGAGGGGTGCTGGAACCCACATCCACACATTGCTCCCCTTCGCTCTAGGTGGCTTGTGCTTCCAAGGTGGGGCTGGGCTGACGCAGGCTGAACCCAAGGACCTCAGTCTCTCATTTCCAAGAAAGACACGCTCGGCATCTTTCAGGGGCAGGCGGAGGAGTGTGTGCAGTGTGAATCACTGTTTTTACAGGCTCTGTGCCAGAGACAGCTGGGCCTGTGAGACGAGCTGGGTGGTGGGCAGGGCCAGGCAGGCAGCCCTGGACATGGAAACGTGCAGCGAGCAAGGCTGAGACTGGTGTGAACTTGCTCCTGGCCGCAAGCCATGGCCAGCCCCCAGCCAAGGGATGGATGTGTTTGTGGTGCGAGGAAGCTGCTGGCAGCAAAGTGGGCCAAGGTCGCCCCCCTCTGGAGGAAGGGGGCATCACGCTGGTCTGTGTGAGGGGGAACGGGGAGGGTCTCGGAATGGGACTGTGCTGGTGGACTTGTGTTATTGATCCTCGTTTGGGGCACCAGGGAATGTCTGGCAAGGACCTGATTGTCTCCTTGTACACCTTTCACTCCGGGTTTACACCAGGGAGAAGGGAATGGGCCCCGTGACTCCAGTGGAGTTACTGTCCTGATCTACACTGGGTAGTGTTAGGAGTGATTTGGTTATGTGGGGCCTAGGGAGGGAGCGAAGGAGCTGGACTGAGAGCCCCACCTCCTGCCGATACCCTCCAGGATGGGGCAGGAGGAGGGGATACCATGGCTGGAGCCTCTGTGGGTGGCCATGGCGCTAGGGTGGGAGCCAGCTCTCCTAGCTGTATTCCCAGTGCCAGGAGGGGAGTGTGGCCTGGTGGGTGAAATGGGTTGTGGGGACTGGCTCCCTCAGGGAACTAATGGGCAGGATCCCTTGGGAGGCTGATCTGAAGGGGAAAGGCGTCCAAGAGAGCTGGCTGTATTTTAAAGAAACCCTGCTAAGGGCACAGGGAGATACCATTCCGATGTGCAGAAAGAACAGCAAATGTGGACGGCGCCCAGCGTGGCTTAGCAGAGAACTCTGCGGGGAGCTGAAACATAAAAGGGAAGCTTACAAGAAGTGGAAGCTTGGACAGATGACGAGGGAGGCATATAAAGATATTGCTCGGGACTGCAGGGATAAAATCAGAAAGGCCAAAGGGCAATTGGAGTTGCAGCTAGCAAGGGAGGTGAAGGATAACAGGAAGGGGTTCTACAAGTATATCAATAACAAGAAGAGGGTCAGGGATGGTGTAGGTCCCTTACTGAATGGGGTAGGTATCCTCGTGGTGGATGATGCAGAAAAGGCTGAAGTCCTCAATGCTTTTTTTACTTCAGTCTTCACAGGGAGGGCCAGCTCCCAGGCTACTACACGGGGTAACGTGGAATGGAGAGGAGAGCGGCCCTCGGTGATGGAGAGTCAGATTAGGGAACACTTAAAGAAATTGGATGTGCACAAGTCCATGGGGCCGGATGAACTGCATCCAAGGGTGCTGAGGGAGTTGGCTGAAGTGATTGCAGAGCCGTTAGCCATTATCTTTGAGAACTCGTGGTGAACGGGGGAGGTCCTGGAGGATTGGAAAAAGGCAAATATAGTACCTCTCTTCAAGAAAGGAAAAAAGGAGGATCCGGGGAACGACAGACCGGTCAGCCTCACCTCAATCCCTGGGAAAATCATGGAGCAGGTCCTCAAGGAATCCATCCTGAAACACTTGGAGGAAACAGAGTGATCAGGAACAGTCAACATGGATTCACCAAGGGCAAATCGTGCCTGACCAACCTGATTTCCTTCTATGATGAGATGACTGGATTTGTGGATGCGGGAAGAGCCGTTGACGTGGTATACCTCGACTTTAGCAAGGCTTTTGATACGGTTTCCCACAGCATTCTCGTCGGCAAGTTAAGGAAGTATGGGTTGGACGAGTGGACCGTAAGGTGGATCGAAAACTGGCTCGATCAACGGGCTCAGCGGGTAGGAATCAATGGCTTGATGTCTGGTTGGCAACCGGCAACGAGTGGAGTGCCCCAGGGGTCGGTCCTGGGGCCAGTTCTGTTCAACATCTTCCTTAATGATCTGGACGCAGGGCTGTCCTTTGGGGGGGGGGGGGCGAACGGGGCAATTGCCCTGGGCCCCGTGGTTACGTGGGCCCCGCACTGTCCCGCTCCCAGCACCACTGCCCCTCCACAGCTGCAATTCCCTCTGCTCCCTGCTGCCACAGCAGAGCAGGCAAGGAGCACTTCCCCTGGCCCCTGGGCCAGCCCTGCTCCCCGCCCCCAGGGCGGAGCAGGCAGACCCAGGGGCGGGGCAGGTGTGCGGCCTGCACAGCCTGCCCAACACCCCTCACCATACCTGCGGCAGTGTGGCTGGGGCAGCGGCAGCCTCGGCTGGGGCTGGCTCCCCACTGCCCGGGCCGGGGCCATGGCTCCTCGCCGCCAGGTGGGCTGCTGCGGCTTCCGGGGCCGGATCCCCAGGAGGCAACTGGGGTCCCTGGGGGGAGGAACAGGCTGGCCCCTGCCCTCCCCACCAGCATGGGGGAGGTGAGGGCCCCAGCTAGGCCGATTGGCCCTGGGCCCCCCTCCCCCCTAGTGACGGCCCTGTCTGGATGATGGGATCGATTGCACGCTCAGTAAGTTCGTGGATGACTCCAAGTTGGGGGGAATGGTAGACATGCTGGAGGGCAAGGACAGGATTCAGAGAGACCTAGACAAATTGGAGCATTGGGCCAAAGGAAATCTCATGAGGTTCAACAAGGAAAGTGCAAAGTCCTGCACCTAGGACAGAAAAATCCCATGTACTGCTACAGGCTGGGGACCGATCAGCTATGTAGCAGCGCTGTAGAAAAGGACCTGGGAGTTATGGTGGACAGTGTTATACCTAAAAGAGTGTCTGAGATCTTTTAAAGGGGAAAAGGCAACATGCCGCATTTATTATAGAAGGAAACAAAATTATAAGCTAGTTTATACCTATGCACATACACACACGCATTCATCCACGCGCCCAAACACACCAGAAGATATTCTGCAGTTCATACAATTACCAGTCCTGATTGTGCCTTGAGTCCGTTGCTGGGGTTCATTACTGGGGTTCGTTGCTCATAGCAGCTACCTGGCCAGGGAAGCTGAACACGAGGGAGAGCAGGGTCTCGGTTGGGCGCGCACCAATGCTCCTTTCTCTCAGGTGGTATGCAGAACTGTATCCCTCAAAACTTTGGAGTCTCACCCAATCTTTATAGGTCACGCCACTCCAGGGGCTCTGTGTGTCCGTTGGTCACCAAGCAGTTGCAGAAGTGACTTCCAGCTTGGTTTTTGATAGCTTGATTAACTTTACCCTTTTGTTTCTGGGGTGGATCCTTCTTTTACTTTTGGGGATGTGTTCGCATTCTTCAGCCATTGGAATGGACTTTGCATTCATCAGGACAAGCTGGCAGTTTGGGACTGGTTCACACATACATACACCCTCCATCCACACCTTGCTCAGATAATGTAAGCTATTCACTCTAGAAATAGTTTCACCCAAGATGAGGTACATTGGTCAAAGATGGAGTCTAACATTTTCAATATGGAGTCTTACATTTTCAGTATGGAGTTTTACATTACTCCAAATGTTACACTTTTCTCCAAATGCTGCAGAGACTGGGTGAAAAGGGTTGGCATATCTATTGCCTAAGGATAGATAGGCATAAACTTAGACAACAATGCAAGTTAGGAGAGAGTAGCTCAGAGGGAAAAGACCACACACCCCCACTCTCTCCCAGCCAAAACAATCTAACGGGCAGTGGTTTGAGCCCAGCGCTCCCCAATGGCTACAAGGAGCACAGGGTCAGAGAGGACAATGTAACTTATTACAAATGTCAATCATCATAAACCACTGTTACAAATAGGGGCCCATTACAAATGTCAATCATCATGAACCAGTTAAGGCTATATGAAGAGTGACACAAGTTATGAATGAAACCAATAAACCAATTAAGACTATAGAAAGTTATGAATGAAACCATGAATCAATGAAAACTATATAAAGGTAGAGATCGATATAAATAAAGGTTGACAAAGTTATATAAACAGGAAAATCACCCGCATATCCCTACACAGGTAAGATAGATATGAGCCAACAGTGTGCTCTTGTTACCAAAAAGGCCAATGGTATATTGGGTTGCATCAGTCGGAATATTGCCAGCAGACCGAGGGATGTGATAATTCCCCTCTATTCGACACTGGTCAGGAATACTGTGTCCAGTTTTGGGCTCCCCACTACAGAAAGGATGTGGACAAATTAGAAAGAGTCCAGCGGAGGGCAACAAAAATGATTAGGGGGCTGGGGCACATGACTTACGAGGAGAGACTGAAGGAACTAGGCTTATTTAGTCTACAGAAGAGAAGACTGAGGGGAGATTTGATAGCAACCTTCAACTACTTGAAGGGTTGCTCCAAAGAGGAGGGAGCTAGGCTGTTCTCGATGGTAACAGAGGACAGAACGAGGAGCAATGGTTTCAAATTACAGCTGGGGAGGTTGAGGTTGGATATTAGGAAAAACTTTCTCACTAGGAGGGTGGTGAAGCATTGGAATGGGTTACCTAGGGAGGTGGTAGAATCTCCATCTTTGGAGATTTTTTAAGGCCCGGTTAGACAAAACCCTGGCTGGGGTGATTTAGGGGGAGTGGTCCTGCTTTTAGCAGGGGGTTGGACTAGATGACCTCATGAGGTCCCTTCCAGCCCTATGATTCTATGACTGGGAATCAAGACTTCTAGGTTCTAACCCTGGTCTACTGAGTGAACTTGGGCATTTTGCTGCCACCACTCTGTGCCTCAGTTTCCCTGCTCAGCCTCTGTGTATTTAGCTTTTTGGGACAGGGAGCACCTCTTACTGTGTGGCTGTGCAGCTCCTGGCACAAGAGGGCCCCTCAGGCTTGGAGCAGCATGGTCCTGTCTGTCTCTTAAACCTGTGGAAAGTCATTTCAGAACCTGGCTTGGACCTGGCTCAAGGCCAGTGACCAGTGTCATCATCATTTCCCTTCAGTCCCAACCCCTCAGCAGAAGTGGCACCAGATTGCCGCTCCCCGGAGCCAAGCGCTCTAGAGGAAAAGGCAGCTCATTGCAGGAGAGGGATGGAGCCAGGAACTGCAAGACCCAGGCCAGCCTATTCCACCCCAGCCATCTTTGGTGGCTGAGCCAGAGCAGCAGCCTGGCATGATCCAAAGATGCTGAGAGATGAAGAATCTGACCCATCCCTTGGGGTGGTACCCTAAGGGCCAGGCCCCTGGATCTCCCTGTTAAAAGTGTGTCCCCTCCTTCTGTTTCCAGTCTGAAAATGTCCACCTTCAGCTCCCAACACCTGGATCTCACATTGCCACTCTTTGCTGGCAGAAATCACCTCCTGCAGACCTGGGTCGAGTTGCCTTTTTGCCTGAATTTAGTGATAAAGAAAACAGCTGGGCTCAGCGCTTCACATTGTTGACTCATCGACTCTAAGGTCGAAGGGACCAGTATGATCATCTAGTCTGACCTCCTGCACAACGCAGGCCACAGAACCTCCCACCCACTCCTGGGATAGACCTCTAATCTAGGACTGAGTTATTAAAGCCCTCAAATCATGTGTTAAAGACTTTGAGGTACAGAGAATCCACTTGTGAGCGAGCCATTCCCCATGCTACAGGGGAAGGTGATAAACTCTCACAGCCTCTGCCAATTTGTCCTGGGAAAATCCTTCCTGATGCCAAATATGCTGATCACTAAACTCTGAGCACGTGGGCAAGACTCACTGGCCGGTCACCCAAGAAAGAATTCTCTGTAATAACTCAGAACCCACCTTATCAAACATCCTATCTCAGGCCATTGGCATATCCACCATCAGTAGTCAAAGATAAGTCAACTGTCAAACTAGGCCGTTCCTTCATAGCATCCCCTCCATACATTTATCAAGCTCAGTTTTGAAGCCAGCTAGGTTTTTTTGCCCCCACTGCTCCCCTTGGAAGGCTATTCCAGACCTTCTCTCCCCTGATGGATAGAAACCTGTGTCTAATTTCAAGTCTACATTTCCTGATGGCCAGTTTCTGTCCATTTGTTCTTGTGTCCACATTGGCGCTGAACTAAAATAATCCCTCTCCCTCCCTCGTATTTACCTCTCTGACATATTTATACAGAGCAATCGTATCTCCCCTCAGCCTTCTTTTGGGTAGACTAAACAAGCCAGGCTCTTTAAGTCTCCTCTCATAAGGCAGGTTTTCCAGATCATCCTAATAGCCCTTCTCTGCACCTGTTCCAGTTTGAATTAATTTTTCTTAAACATGGGGGGCCAGAATTGCACACAATATTCCAGGTGAGGTCTCACCAGCGCCTTGTATAATGGCACTAACACCTTCCTATCTCTACTGGAAATACCTTCTCCAATGCATCCAAGGACCACATTAGTGTTTTTCATGGCCACACCCACATAACATTGGCGGCTCACAGTCATCCTGTGATCAACTGATACCTCCAGGTCCTTCTCTGTCACTTCCAACTGATGTGTCCTCAACTTATAGGAAAAATTCTTGTTATTAGTCCCTAAAAATGCACCTTTGAGATCAGATCTAGCATTTTCATCAGCATATCCTGAAGTATGTCACCAAGGAGGCTGGTGTAGTTTTAAAGACAGGGAAACTGAGGCACAGACTCACCCGGCAGCAGAGCCAGGAACTGAACTCAGCTCTGCTGGGTCCCCCTCGTCAGCTTCAATCATTTAGGCTGGCGGTTTGCAACCACTGTGTTGGGGCATACTCAGTGGTAAGTGTGTCATAGAGAGCTGGGGAGATGGCTGGATTCAGTCTTGGGGGGGGGGTGGGCTGGTGTATCCTGTAGGGTTGTGATATGCCGCCAAGTATGCTGTGACCCACAAAAGATTGAGAACCACTGATTTAGGCCACAGAGAGCTCCTGCAGCTGGTTAGTACACAGCAGGTTTTCCTGGCCTTGAGTCAGCCCTGACCCCGGATCAGTTTTACAGCTGGTCCCCCCAGTTTTGACCCAGCACACTAGTGCACCTGATGCCATACATTTTTATTACTACTAGGTAGCCCTGGGAGCTCCGTCATGGACCTTACCTCATTGTGCCAGGCACTGCACATTTTTATTGCTGTTAGGTATATTACAGTAGCTCCAAGGTGCCCCAGTTATGGATCCACCCACCCCTATTGTGTCAGGTGCTGCACACAGACAGGGCTCCTGCCCCGGACAGCTTCCAGTTGAAGTAACAAAACCCTGGCTGGGGTGATTTAGGGGGAGTGGTCCTGCTTTTTAGCAGGGGGTTGGACTAGATGACCTCATGAGGTCCCTTCCATCCCTATTATTCTATGATTCTGTGATTCTATAACATCCTTTGGGGCTGCCTGCACCAGGTGGCCCTGCTCTGGGACTCTCCAGCCTTGAGAAGTGAGGGAGGCAGGCTGGGCTGAAGTGAACTGAATTCGCAGCCTTTCCCAAGGGGAGTCCTGTGGCACTTTAACAGTCAATCAGATTTATTTATCGCATGAGCTTTTGTGGGAGAAAATCCCACTTTGTCAGATGCTTTGAAGTGTCTGACAAAGTGGGATTTTCTCCCATGAAAGCTCATGCGATAAATAAATCTATTAGTCTTTTAAAGTGCCACAGGACTCTGTTTGTTTATCTGCAATAGACTAACACAGCTACCCCTCTGGAATTTCCCAAGAGGGTGGCTGAAAATTTCTTCCACTGCACTTCCCCCTGAGACCGTAAGGGGGCATCCTCAGCTAGGACTTCTGCAGGGAACTGGGAGCAAAGGCGGGAAGGAGGCCAGGCCTGGGCCTGGCCTGGGGTGCAGGAATCAGGACTGACAGTGGGAACAGCTACAGAATTTGCACCTGAGTGCCACAAGACTTAGGTTTGCCCAGAGCAGCAGAACCATGCCCCCCTTGTGTAAAACCTCAGACTACAGCTCCAGCAGAGCTGTCTGGTGGTGGGGAAGAAGAGGGTTCCCGCCCGCCCCCACCACTCTATATAACCAGGACAGCTGCTTCCCCCACTCCACAGCTCCCCCTCCAGAGAAGCCACGACATAAGCCCTTTAGAACTGACTCCTGCTCAGCAGTCGGCAGGGGGGACTCACAGCAATTGTGGGAGGTCACTGCAAGCTGGTGGTTTTGTTTGACAGATCGCAGGGACATATGGGGCCCAAACCTCTCCCCTCTCCCAGCTTGCCCACTGCTAATCTCTGCTGGGGGAGGAGAGAGAGATGGGGTCACTGCAGGCTGGCAGAAACCTCCCCCCACTCCCGACTTTTTCCAGCAGCCAGGGCCCAGATGGCGAATTCCATCAGCGTGCCGGGCTGGGAGGCTGACAGGGTGAAATGCAAGTGGAAGAAGATGGACAGCTTAGTTTCTTGGGTCATTTTTGAAGAGAGACTTTTTTTACATGCATAAATGGGAGCGGGTGGGAATTTGCACCCTACAGCTCCCCATTTTTGAACAAGGAAGGAAGGGGCCCTCTTCCCACGTGAGCCTGTGCTCATTTACACAGTCATCATTCAACACAACAGCAGCAGCATGGTCCAACCTGCCAACACAAGGCAGGGGCTGTTACCCACCGTGATCCAACTTAGTGCAACAATGGAACAAAGAGCAAAGTTGTCGGTCGCTTTCCCACGACTTGCCTTGGCACCTCTAACAGCACCCCTTTGATTTGTAATGGAGAGCCTTGGGCCTCCTGGGTGATCTCGGGCAAATCACATCACTACCCCATGCCTCAGTTTCCCCCTTCTCATCCATTTCAACTGCAAGCTCCTCACGGCAGAGACTTTTTCTGTGCAGCACTGGGCCTCGCAGGGCCCCCTTCTCAGAGCTCCCCTAATTATCACTCCAAATTTGCCCCCCTCTTTCCCACTGAGGCTGTGCAGCACCCAGGGCCCTGGGGCTGGGGGCTACTGCAAACCAGAGCAGTCATCTTTTATTTCCTCAGGTCCTGCTGCAAATCACAGCCCAAGGGAGAAAGCTCTTGGAACCTGATTTCAACAGCTCAGGTGGTGGCCAGACCCCACAGCTGCACCAGAGGTTGGTCTTAGTTAGGCATGGCCCTGATTCCATTTGCAAGAGCAGGTTGGCACCATGGCAGCTCCCTAGAGCCAAGAGGGACATGGCTGTGATCACAGGGCAGCCTGGCCCTCAGCTGGTTGGGTCGCTAAGTAGGAACAGTCACTCTGCAGCAAGTTTCCCAGAGCTGGAGACACAGCCAACTCCAGGAACGGCAAAGAGGGAGGCAAAGTGGTCTCTAGGGCTGCAGCTGAAGGACAGTGTTCAGACAGCAAGTTGACTCCAGCCTCCAAGGGGTAGGTGGGCAGCAGCTGGGACTCAGCCACTCTCCATGGGGCAACACTGGTGTAGGACAGGACTGAGCACAGCCCCACACAGGGAGGAGAGCTGGCAGTTAGGGAGACACCTGTTCAAGTCCCTGCTCTGCTAGAGACTTATTGTGCAAGCTGGAACAAGCCCTTTAGTTGTCCTGTGCCTCAGTTTTCTAAGCTGTAAAATGGGAATGGAGCCCAATTACTTGAGAGCCCACACAGGAGAGCAGCAACTTGCGGGGAGGGCTATCCAGTCAAGATAGGGCCCCTGGATTTTCAGAGAGGCTCAGGCAAGGTCCCCCACCCCTGGCACCCAGAAATGAAGTAAGGGATAAAGAGGAAGGTCCCTCCTGGATCAGTAACTGGCTAAAAGATGGGCAATAAAGGGGAGGAATAAATGGTCAGTTTTCACAAGGGAGAGACATGAAGGGGAGAGGTGTGGGGGTGCCCCAAGCACATCTGCAGGCCAAACAGCCAATGGTGCAAACAGTGGGGTGTCAAAGGCTGCAGGTGAGACCTTACTGATGTTTGCAGTCACCTCTGGGCATAGCTAAGAATGACCAGAGGTCTCACTGAACTAGAGGACACAATGGCAGGTGAAATTCACTCTTGGTAAGTGCAGAGTCAGGCACAGTGGGGAACATAACCCCTGATCCCACAGCCAAGGCTGGGATGGGTGGACAGGAGTCGTTGCAACACAAGAAAGATCTTGGAATGGTTCTCTGAAAGCTTCCCATCAATGTGCACACATGGTCAGACAGGCTAACAGACTGCTAGAAAATACAAATACCACCATATAAATTCACGGTGCACCCACACATTGAACACTGACCCATTCTAGTCATCCCACCTCAAAAATGATATAGGGGGCTAAAAAGGTTCAGAGAAGAGCAGCAAAGATGATTAAGGGTAGGGAACAGATTCCATACAAGGAGAAATTAAGGTGAGGGCTGTTTAGCTTGGAAAGAAGATGAGAGATGCCTTTAAAAGTTCCAAAGGGGTAGCTGTGTTAGTCTAGTTCAGCAAAACAAACAAGGAGTCCTGTGGCACTTTTGAAGACAAATTTATTTATCACATGGTAGAAAATCTGTAACTTGTCTGTAAAAGTGTTATTTCACACAATACAAAAGCCCCATGTCACCCCAGGAAATTAATAGACACTGGCTTCAATACAAACAAGGGAACACTTTCCCGCACAAAACACAGTTAACTTGTGGAACTCATTGCCAAGGGATGGTGTAATGGCTAAAAGCATGACTGCACTTGTTTTTTAAACTCAAACACACAACAAAATCTCAATGCATTGGATAATTTCCTGGAGGATGGATCCATCAGTGGCCGAAGCCAGATGATCAGGACTCATCCCCATACTCAGGGTGCCCCCCAGTTTCTGACTGCCAGAAGGCAGGAGTGGAAGACAGACTGGTTCACACCCTAATTGCCCTTCGTTCTGTACCCTGCACCTGAAACCCTGGTATCAGCCCATCAGAGACAGGATATGGGGCAAGACTAGCTTCATACTGCATCAGACTCTTGTTTGTGTTTACACAGCTCAGAGCAAATTCCAGTGCTGTTGCTAACAGCAGACAGTGCAGGCTAACCAGGGGGGGGGGGGGGGGCGCGAAGAGAGTTACAGTGCAAATAGCATTAGGCTGAATGGTCAGTGATCTCCAGATCAGATATGGCACTTGGGGCAACTGGTAGCCTGCTTCATCATGGTCCCCCCATGAGCTAGGTGCGATAGAGACTGAGGCACTGTACCCAAGACAGACTCACATCTCACTTGTGACAGTACACCAGTTACCCATTACAGCCACACACAGCTCTGCTGCAGTCCCACAACAGGCTGAATCATCACTGCTCTTAACCAGGGGAAATTCTAGAACAGGGGGTGGTTTCCATCAAAGAAAAATACTTCACCCCATTTTGAAAAGCCTTCCTCCCACCCAACACAGAATTACAACAATTAAGTATCAGAGGGGCAGAGACCTCTGTTGGCAGAAAGTGGAAAATTTCCAGGGAAAAAATTCCAAACAGGATATTTTAGGGGGGAAAAATATCCTCAAAGTTAACAAGCCCTCTTTCTAGAGCAGATCTCAAAGTGTGCATCTACACTTACAAATTAAGTCGATTTAAGGAGGCTTAAGTCTACTTAATTTACTCCGTGTCTACACTGGACTTTCCTTAGCAGCTTAAATTGAATTAAGGAAAAGTTAGTTCAAAATAACACCTCGTTTTAATTCGAGCTAGCACTTAAGTCAACTTTATTAAGTCGACTTAAGTCAGTGGAGATGCAGAGTAATGCCTAGGTGGACCTTTTTAAGTCAACTTGAAATGTTAAGTCAGCTTAATAAGGTCAAAAAGGGGCCATGTCTACACTTGAAAAGTTAAGTCCACTTCTGTTAAGTCAACTTAAGGTCCACTTTAAGTTGACTTAAAGTCAACCTTATTAAGTCAACTTTATAACGTTGACAACTTTTCAAGTGTAGACACAGCCAAAGAGCTTTACAAAGGAAAGCAGTATCACCTCCATTTAACAGAGAGGGAAACTGAGGCCTGACTGAGAACAGGTCTCTGCACCAACCGTGGACCGGGAGCGTACCATCTTTAGTCACAACAGTCCAAATCTTAGCGCCCTCTGCGTAATCTAAGGGTCAGCAATTTGTTGAACATCTACCTGGAAACACTGAGCCAGCCACTGCTCTTGCTTAAAGGGATTCACTCCAGAAGCCTGAAAATAAGCTTGTGCTTAAGCATTTGCAAGGTCAGGGTCTAGGCTGGTATTTTTTGGAGCATGGCAATCTTTCTCCAGGAGTTGTTACCATGATACTAGACAGTTAATTAAAAACAAAGAGCCTTCACTTTATAGATTAAGCAGAGACAGTTTTATTACAGTCAGGAGAGTGAAATAAGGAACAATCCATAAAAAAAAACTCACCCATTATATTAACTTTATAAATCCATAAAAACAGAGCAGAATGAAACCGCTATAAATAAACAGAAAACAATTGGACAATAAGTTAAAGATTCAACAAGGTCACAGTCAGATACTTAAGGCAGGTGCTGGTCCTGAGGTTTCAGCAGGCAGGACAAACCAACCAAAGGAATTTATGCTTCTCAGAAAAGATTTGGTTCCAAGTATCAGAAGGAAGATTATTTTTAAAGACAATAAATAGTTAAAATATAATAAAAAGCCTTTAGATTTGAAAAGGCTCAGTCTAAGTTTAGAGGAAGGGCTGGTATTGACCAGGACAGCATCACTCCCTCCAATTCCAGAGCCAGTTTTATTGTCCCACTTTGGAAGCCCATGAATTAGTCCAGAATAGAGCGTCCACACACAGGGAGTGATTCTGGTCAATCACCCCTCACCCCACAAAGCCATGCAGAGAAGCCCTAAAATGCACAGGTCCGATCAGTTGTGAGGAATTTAGATTATGCCCACTGCAGTGGATCCTCCAAATCCACAACAGGCATCCTTGAAAGCTCTTTGGATACTAGCCCAGCTACACTGTCCAAATGGTGGTTACACCTTCTACCTTTTAAAGATGATCAGTCTTCTTCAAAATAACTGAAGAGGTTTTAAACAGCAGGAGGGGGGCGCACCTGGAGCAGCCAGCCAGCAAAGTTACACTGCAGAAAAGGTGGGATTTGATCCTGCAGATAGGGAGGGGCTGTGAAATTAAACTAGATTCCAATACTGCTCTATTCCCAGCCCAGTGAGGCAGGGTAGAGAACAGCAGGTGGATCTGAAACCACAAGTGGGGGAAAAACGAGAGCCCATTCGGGTTTATTTAAACCTCTTTTAGCTCAGTTTTGCCAAAGGTCTTGCTCCCCAATGAGTTTGTATTTTTGGGAGCTGAGAACACAATCTGCCCTCCTTGTTTTACAGCCTGAACAGGAACAGAGCTCTTTGAGGGACTCCGGCCTGGGGTTCAAAGCATGGTACAAACCAGCTTTGCTTGCTAGCCAAACACCTGCCCCTGCACTGGGTAATCTGCTGCCATATTTCAGTGGCTTGCCATGCAAAGAGGCAGCCTCTACCTCCTCCCCAGAAGAATCCAGACCACTCAGGAGATTTGAGAGGCTGGAGGCAGAAATCTGGCTGGCCAGTTAGGACAAACTTAGGATCCCAGAGAAGGAAAATGGGAGACTCAGGGCAAGGATCCCAGATGTCACCAGGGAGGGTGGAGGGCAGGGAACCACACCCCAGTTTAGTTACATCTGGACACCAAGGGGGAGGTCCAATAAGGCACCAGTTCCATGCACCCTCCTTGCCACAAACAAGCAGGTTCTGCTTTCACAAGCGTCAGAGCCAGCCGACCACCCCAGCCACGCTGCATGGAGTCTGAGCAGCACATTTTGGGTAGCAGCCAGCAACAGGTGGTGGCCACTGACCCCTCCCAGATCCGTGGTGGCCACTGACCCCTCCCAGATCCGTAGCACGCGGGTGTTTTAATTTGCAGCTAAGGAGCAGAGGCAGAGCCCAAGTTACCACAGGCAGCTATCGAGGCCACAGGGCTGGCTCATGACACTCAGACAGGCTCCAGGGTAGGGCTCATAATCCTCTGTTTAAAACCCCAGGGTCCTCCTCTTACTAGCAGCCTGTCCCGAGGGAACGAGAAGGGAAAAGTCTTTGGAAAGCCATTTCCTTTCCTCTCCTGCCCTAGCCCACTCTGCCAAGAGCCAGGTCAGTCAACCCCTCGTGCATATCACTGTCACACACACCCCTGCACTGGCCCAAAGCCTGCAGGGCTCCACAAAAGCTTTAAAACAAAGGGGCTCCCAGTTCTCACTGGCTTTGTGGAAATAGCTACACGAGATGCAGAAGAGCAGAATTGATTGGACCCACTCATCCCGCCCTGCCCCCCACCCCTCTAAATTACAGCATCTTTTCAGGCTAAGCTTTCTAAAAAGCTAACAGACCAAACTGGTGGAGATTCACACCTCCCAGATACCCTCTGCCCCCCCTCCACGAACACACCTACTGCAGGAATAGCCCAGACTGCATCCATGAAAAACCCATTCTGGCGTTCAGTCTCCTTGTGCGGTTGTTTACACCCATGCAAGACTCTGTTCCTGTCTGATCCAGCAGCAACATGCCCTAGCATAAGCAACATAAGGCACATGGTGACAATGGGGGGGGGGGAGGAAGGGAGCAGCCCCCCCTCCCCTGGCTTAGTTTTCATCTCCCTTCTGCCTTGCTGGTGAATGGAATCAGCCCTGATTTACAGCAGATGACGATCTGGCCCACGGGTTATTAATCACTGGATCCCTGAGGGGAGGGGGCTGAAGTTTTGCCATACACAGCTGATCACTAATCCTCCCTGTCCCACTACCACCTATTAACCCCATCAGCTCTGATCTGAGACTCAGGATCACAATCCTCCCCATCCGCACCCCCCACCCCGTCCCAGCATTCAGGTTGGCTTGCAGCAATTTAAGCCATCACCCCAGCCAAGTGGAGGGGTGGGGAGGGGCACCCCACAGTGCTGGAGGGTTGCAGCACACCTGTCAGTCAGAGACGGACAGGCGACTGAAGATGGGGAGCCTGCGCCCACTGGGCCCCAGGCCCGGTGACTCAGACCCACTGCTGCCTCCCGAGTCCTCCTGATCCGAGAGGGAGTCGGAAGAAAGGCTCCTCTGCAGCAACAGCTGCTCAGGAAAGGTGAAGGGCTCGAGGGCGGCTGGGGCCCCCCTTGCTCCATCCTGGCCCAGCATGGCGATGTGGCCAGCCGGAGGGGCTACACAGGGAGCATCTCCAGCTGGCTGGTGGCGGCAGCAGGACCCAGCCAGCGGCAGAGTGATGGGTAGTGAGGGGATGAGGGAGGCAGAGGGTGGGGGCGACAGAGAGGCGCTGCGGGAGAAGGCTAAGGTGCAGTCCCCAAGGTGCAGGGTCCGGCGCTGCTCATCCGCGTTGTGGATGAAGTGGCAGCGGGAGCCGTAGGGGCAGAAGCCGGCCGTGTGGAAGGTCCGGCACAGCTCCGTCTTGTACTTGGGGTGGCGGCTCAGGCCACGCAGCTCTCCGGCCCCGTGGGCAAACTGGCACTTGGCCCCATACTTGCAGGCCCCGCCCTCCTCATAGGCACGACACAGCTCTGTCTTGTAGCGAGACAAGGCAACCCCACCCTCCCGGAAGCCTTCGATCATGCTGGCTGAGCGCTCCGCCCGGAAGGGGATGTGCTGGAGGCTGGTGCAGGGCAGCGCCGAAGCCCAGCCCCATTGGCCAGGGAGTGACCAAAGGGCATCAGAGGCGCCAGCAGTGTCCTCCAAGGGTTCAGCGCTGCCGGATGGCATGGCTGGGCAGACAGAGAAAGAGCGCTGGTATCCACCCAGGTTTCTAGCCGCGGCGCCAGGGTCCTCTCTCACATGCAGCCTCAGGAAAGCCTGCAAGAGCAGAAGGGGAAAGTGAGTTATAGCTGGACTCCTGGGTTCCAGTTCCCCCACCTCTAACTCAATGGATCACATGAGGCAAGCCCCTTCCCTCTCACTCTGTGCCTCAGTTTCCCCACCTTCCTAGCAGGGACACCTAGTGCTTGACAGACACTGGGGCATCCTTGCATGGCATGGGAAGCCAGCACACCACTCTCTGCTGGATGGAATCAGAACTGAGCAGCTGTGTGTGCTAGCTCCCCTACGCTGCCGGTGGGAATTCAGCAACAGGGGTAGGGAGGAGGAGAGGAAGTCAGGAGTCTAGACCGCATTGGGAGTGCACCAGGGAGACGACCACACTTATTGTCGCGCTGTGGGATTTTAACACTATGGACCAGCCTCCAGTGTTGGGGAAGGGGCAGCCAAAGCATTTAGGGGTCGGATCCAACAGCTCTGCAAGCCTCACCCCAGTCCGGTAGCCAGGAGGTCGCTGCACACTTGCCCTGAGTCATTAAGGCCTGGGAGACGGAGCTGAGCCCCAGCTCAGGGCTGGACTGCACAGCTCATGCAATTAGCAGATTACCCTGTCTGGGGCCTGCTGGGTCAGTGGGCCTGGGGGGAGGGGGAATGGCAGCTCCCTACAGAGCCAGGAAGAATCACAGACTAGAGAAACAGCAAGGAGCTGCTCCCCAGTGCAGTGGCTCCCCCCCCACCCCCTTCCAGTGGCCATCACATGCTCAGTATTGGTTACAATCTAGCTAATAATACACTAACGAGGGCCACTGGAACATGGTGGGGAGTGATGGCCCAATGGCCAGGCAGCCAGACTGGTGTTCTGGATACCTGGGTTGCATGCTCAGCTCTGCTGCTAGGGAAGTCACTGCCTGGCCCCCCAAGCCTCAGTTTCCCCATCTTCCCTGGATCTGAAGAGGGAAGTTGGGTTTGGCTTCATCCCCCTGTGGGACTCTGATGCTCCAGTACACGAGGGCCCACTACTGCCACTCTGTCAGGTCTTCAGACTGGGAGTTTTCCAGGCCAGGAACCAACCATCTGTGCTTGGAGTGCTACCGTATTACAGGTAATACAAGCAGATTGACCTTTTATGAAGGCTCCCAGGCTACAGAGAGAGACCCAAGGCCTGTGCAGGGAGGGGGTACAGCACCTCACTTCCCCCAGAGCTTTGGCCAGAAGGGAGGCCAGATCCCAGCTCAGTGTTCCTGGTGAAGCACCAGTTGAAGCCAGTGGGTGTCATACCCATTTGCCCACGAACCAGGTTTTGCCCCACACACCCACAGGGAGATGGTTTGAACAAAGCCAGCCCCTGCAACTTCAGCCAGCGCATCGCTCCAGAGCCACAAGGAGACCCCACTAAAAGACATTCCCACATTCCTGGATTGCAGCAAACCCACACTATGCACACATGGCTGCTTAGGTTTCTAGCCCAGAGCCAGTCCCAGCTGCAGCCCGTCAGGGGAACAGGGCAGTTCTGTTCTGGATCCTCTTGCCAGAGCACAGAGACACACAGCAGGTTTCACTCCCAGGCTCGGCTGTTCTAGCTGGGCAGCTCATTTCCCCTCCCAGCCAAGCAAAGAAAGCACAACCCTGGTGGGCTACAAAACTCAACTGCGCCCAGCAGAGGCACTTTTCTGGTTCTGGCCTTGGTGTGCTGCAACTCAGCAGCTGTGAGGAGACAAAAGAGGGGGTGAATCTCTGAAAGCCACAATCCAAGCCACAGCAGTGTCAATAAACAGACCCAGATCTGACTGGAGACCTGGCTTCTGGCTAGATTGTGGGGACAAGAAAGGAAGCCTGGCTAGCATCAGCTGGCCAGAGAGACCAGCCTGGCATCACCTTGCAGCCTGAAAGGCAAGGGGGCAACTTCTGCCTCCCCCCTCCTTTTTGAAGGGGGAGGCTGCCCTTTCCCTCCTCTCTTGCTAAGGACCCCCCAAGGACCACCGGAAAGAGCAGTGAATGAGCCCAGCCCCACCCCTCCACAGTAAACTGAAAGCAAAGCAAGCCAGCGGGAGGAGTGGGGAAAGCTCCCGCCTTTCTATAGCAGGGGTGGGGGCACCAGCTGGGAACTAGCAAAGAGAAAGCACGGCCCCGAGGGGCGATTCGCGGAGGGGCTTTATCCCCCCCCCGCCCGGGGAAGCAGGGAACTTGCCTCAGCCACAGCCAGGAGCAAGGCACCATCGCCTGCAAAGACCCCCCAGTACAGCTGGGGAGGCACATGGTGCAATAGCCATTGGAGAGCAGCGAGCCGCCAGGAAATGCGGCGGGGACGACTCGCCTCTGGATCTCCTGCCTCCCCCCCGCGGGCCTGGAGAGTTACCCTAAACCCGGCCCTCCAAAGTAAGTGACTCGCGGGTAGAAAGCCCGCCCCCAGCTCGCCCCACCTTGCACAGGGACTGGTCCAGCTCCGCGAAGGGGGTCGGCAGGTCCGAGGGCATCTCGGCGGGTGTCTGTCTGTCCGTGCGCGCGGAGCCATGTGCCACCCGGCGGGGGGGCTTTTAAATAGTGCTGCTTTTCCAGCCCGGCGGGCCTTTAGCTCCGCCCCCAAATGGGGGCGGGGCGTGGGAGAAGGCGGGGCCAGAGTGAGCTGGGGGGGGGGTCAACGGTACAGAATTAGGGGGCTGTGGCACGTACAACATTCCCGTGCATGGCTGCGGCCGCAGGGGCTGAGAGGAAAGGCCAGGGCGCCTGGGTTCTGTACCTGGCTGGGGGGGTCGGAGGGGCTAGTGGTTAGAGCAGGTGACTGGGAGCCAGGACTCCTGGGTTCTGTTAGAGAGGGGAGGGCCAGGGGCTGTGAGCCAGTGCTGGGAGGGGCATCTAGGGGTTAGAGAAGGGAGGCTGGGAGCCAGGACTCCTGGGTTCTCTCCCTGGAGCTGTGGTGCGACCCTGAGTACGCCAATTCTTTGCAAAGCAGATCCCTCTCTTCGTAAACATTCCAGGATCCTTGGGTGGGAAGCAGCGAGCCGCCTGGCTTGTCTGTGGCACCGCTGTCTTCTGTTGGTTGGACCAGAGCCGTGCTTGTGTGTGTCAGTCCCCCTATAGAGCTAATGGAGATTCTCCTTCAGCCGACACGATGGGACTGCCTGGGTTGGGGATGGTGGGTTCTAACCCTGCTGTAGCTGGGGAAAATGGGAGCAGTTGGGGTGAGCAGTGGAGAATTTCGGGGGCAAGCCAGAAGTCACAGGTGTGCAGTGTGTGGACATCAGGTGGGAACCCACACCATGACAGAGGGGTCCAGCTGTGGGTTGCCCCTCAAGAGCTGCCAGTAGCTCTGTGTGGGCTCAATATGTCATTGTCCTGCCTATGTTTAAAGGTGCAGGATGCTGGTATCAGTTTGTCCACTGGCGTAGGTCAGTATGGCTCCTTAGATGTCCGTGCTGGCTTGCCCCCACTGGAGAGCTGGCCTCACTGGGCACGTCTATATATTGCAGGGAAACACCCCGGCTTGGCGTGTCTCAGCTAGCTTGGGCTGGGGGCTATGAAATTCCAGTGTAAACACTTGGCTTGGGGTGGAGCCTGAGGTGTGGCCCCTCCTGGAGACCCAGAACCTGGGTTCAAGGCAGAATGTCTACAGCACAATTAAATGTCCCAGTAGCTTGTGTGGCACAAGAGTGCCCTGGCCTGATTTCCCATCCCTGGAGCAGTCATGCCAGGGCAAAGCAGGGGCGCAGCATTTGGTACCTGCTTTACAGCTGTGGCACTAGGACAGAATAGGAGCAACTTGGTTTCCACTGTGTCTTGAGGGGAGTGGGCCGGGGGCAGTTCTGCCTGGCACCAGCTGCAAAAATTCTGTGTAACTTGGCCCCTGTCATTTGGGCCAGCCTTAGTGCTCTGGATGAACTTGTGTTTCAATGCCCCTGGCTCCTGCAGGCACCTCCCAGCACCCATAGTCCTGGGCCCTCATGGCCTCCGCAGGCTCGGAGCCAGCAGCAGCACAGAAGGGAGGGTGGCATGGCGTAGTGTCATGATGTATTTGCATAGTGTGTTGCCACCCATCCTTCTGCACCACAGCACTGTGGGCACTCACCCACCCCTGCCCGTCATTGTAGCATCTTAGCACTTCCCAGTCCTTATCCTCCCTGTGCTGCAGGGCTCAGCTACTACCCCCATTGTACAGCTGGGGGAAACCGAGGCCCAGAGTGACTAAGTGACTTGCTCAAGGACACAAAAGGAGCCTGTGGAGGAGCAGCCGATTGAACCTGGATCTTCTAAGTTCCCGGATGGCCCTGTGAGCCCTGGGCCATTCTGTCTTTCTTGGATATAAAGCATGCATTGAGCAGGTTTGGGCTGTGGGGAGGGAAAAGCACACGTGTGCGTGAGCACACACACCCCTCTCCCAGACTGTTTCTCAAGAGCTCTCTCACCATCACCCTGGAAATACAGTTGCTGACGCAAACCCAGTGCCCTCTCCCCTGGCACCGGTGGGCAACGTCTCTAGGCAAAATAATTTATTACAACCTGTCTATGCCACCGACCCCACATTCCCCCTCCATATAGCTTCTCCCCCCATCCTTCTGCCCCTTCCTCCCCACACCGCTTCCCCTCCTGGCCCACAGCTGCCAGCTCTGCTATTCCCACCCCGTGACTCGGCGGCGCCTGGCACCCGCCGTTATATAATTGTTCAAGCAACGGTCGCAAACATCCCCCAGCCCCACCCTGCTGTGTTCCCAGGGCAGCTGTTGCTGCAGGCTTGGGGAGAAAATATTGGGAAGCAGCATTGTCCAGTGGTTAGAGCAGGGAATTCGGGAAGTCAGGGTTCCTGGATTTTTCCCCAGCTTTAGGTGAGGGTCACTCTAAGCGATCCCTGCTCTAACCCAGGAGACCCCACTCCTCTCCCAGAGTTGGGAATAGGACCCAGGATTCCTGACTCCCAGGCCACCTCTTGTGCTAACCACTAGACCCCCCTCTGTCTTTTTGTTCTGGGCTTGACCACCCATAACTGGGGGTGATTGACACGCCGTTGGTCAGAACCAGGACAGCAGGGAGGGGTGTTACGGACTTTTGGGCCCTTCCAGCTGATCATGGGCATGCCAAGCTAGACGGCCGCTGTGTCCCTGCCTCCTCCTAACCCAGACCTCACTGTGAGGGGGTGACACAGCCACCCCAGTCCCCAGAGCCTTGTGTAGCTGCTGGGCCTCTGGGCACCCCAAAAGCAGTGGGGTGAGGAGGGACTAAGAACCAGCTGAATATAAACAGAGTGTGAGAGTCCTGCTATCTCTTTTACTCTTCCCCTGCAAGCTCATTGGCCACCGGTTGGCCGGAGCTGTTAGCTACATGTGCACATGTGCATGAACGGGAACAAATCCAGCCACGGAGCCTGTGCAGTGAGAGCATTCACATGGGGGATAGCTGCAGCGCAGCTTAGATCAGCTGCCATCTCTTGCAAGGGGGAGGAGGTGTTGTGTGTTTGCACGCACTGGTGTGTGGTCAGTCTGTGTGTCACAAGCCACATGCTCCAGAACTGTGCCTCACACATCCAGCTTCCCAAGCAATGGGCAGCATTTGCACACTAGTGCACTAGCATCCAGGTTTACACTTCCAGTGAGTGCTATGTGCTGGCTGCCACACTCCCAGCCATCAACTGCAGCAGGATTTGCACACTCCCAGGCCCTAAGGACAGTCGTGTTTGCACACTATGGCACTAGTGCCAGGATTTACACATCCACGGTAGTCAGATTTGCACACCAGGTCTCTAGTGTCAGGATTTGTGCAGACATGATGCAAGCAGATTTGCACATCAGGTCATGAGGGCAGGATTTACATGCCCATCTGTGAGGTGTGATACGATTTGCACACCCACAGTGCTGTCACATTTGCACACCAGGTCTCTAGGGATGAATTTGGGTTCCCTAAGATGGGCACAGCCAGGCATGAATACCAGAACTCCCTCCCAGACCTCAAGCCCAGTAGGGCTGGGGGTGTTTTCCCCACACACATCTCCAGCTGCTGGGCCGAAGGGGAATGGCCACCCCAAGACGCTGGGACTGGTGGGTGCATGGTGGGGACGCTGTCCCAGCCCTGCCACCTCTGGCTCTAAGCCCAAGGAGCTGTGCAGCAGTTACCGCCCGCCTTGCTCCTGCGCTTCCTGATTAGAGCAAGGGGCTTCCCAGCTCAACCGCAGTAACCAACGGCTCCTACCAGACCTTCAGCCCAACCGCTGCCAGGCAGGCACCTGCACCCATAACCCCCATTTCTCCTGGGAGGGGGGATTCCGTGTCCTCCCTCCGTCATCCACCTCCCCGCCCCTCCTCGCCTCTGCCTCGGTGTCCTTCAGCCCTTTAGGATCCGGTTAAAAGTAAACTGAATTAAGAGAGTCCACACGGGATTGGACTAAAGACTCCAGGATTCTGTTGGAGTGAGAGCTAGTGATAAAAGAAACTGGGGGGGAGACTCCTTGGTTCTTTGCCCGGCTCTTGGGGGGGAGTGGGATCTAGTGGGTTGTGGGAGGAGGGCTGCTAGCAGTGACTCCTGGGTTCTATCCCTTCCTCGGGGCGGGGGAGAAGGGGGTCTCTAGTGTTATCATGGCTCCTGGGTTCTGTTTCCAGCCCTGGAGAAAAGGTGGGTTAGAAGGGGGTGGGGAGCCAGGATTCCTGGGTTCCATCCCCAGCTCCGGGCGAGCAGGCCTTGGTCACTTCTCTGGGCTTTAGAAGCCAAAGAGACGGGAGTTTGGCCCTGCGGCCAGACACATCCCACAGATCCTGGTTCCACATGGGGAGGGAGTCTGGGATTCTTTGCACGGCCCCTGAGCCCATCCTTCCTCTATTCCTCTTCCATGGGGATGGAAAACAAACAGGGGGGCTTCAGCTCTCCTAGCAACAGCAAAAGCCCTGGCCCCCTCCCGGCAGCACATGTGCTGCCCAGAGGTGACATTAACCTATCTGGGGCCCTAGGCAAAGGTCCATTGCGGGGCCCCCATAGGGCTCCCTGGCACCAGCCCTGCCCCTGGGGCACCCTGAAAACCCTCCTGCAGTTCAGGTACCTTGCCCCCCCGCCATAGCTCCAGCTCTGTGCAGCTGCCCCCTCTGCCATCGCCCCCACCTGTGGCCCCGGTGCTCCTCCTGGGGCCCCCGTGGCCCCGGATCTCTGCAGCTGGCCCCCGCTGTGGTCCCGGCACCCAGCCAGGGGCCCCGAGCCCTGCAGCCCCAGCTCCTTGTGGTTGGCCCCCTTCGCTGCCCCAGCACCCTACCAGGGGCCCTGAAAACGGCCCCAGTGCCCTGCTGGGAGCCCCAACTCCTCACTGCCAAAGGCAAGGGGCAGGGTGGGAGTGCAGTCTGGGACAGCCTGTCCTGCCCCTCCCCATCCCCAGTGCCGGGCCCCCACAGGCTGATTAACCCTGGGCCTTGCCCCCTCACAGGCGCCAACCCTGGCCTCTAACTCCCTGCTGCTAACTTTTGGGCAGGGAGTTGCACCCCCCTCAGCACACAGGGGGGACCTAGCAGCCTATTAGCTTCACAGCTGGGAATCCTCTCCCTGAGAGACAGGGAGGCCAGGTCCTGACCGGGACCCTGGAACTAACATGGTCCCCATCCTTTTGTATGGATCTTGTTTTTTCCCACAGGCTGCATCCATGACCCTTAAGAGGGCCTGGCTGGCCAGTCAGTCAGCCACGATCTGACACAAGTGAATGGGCTGTCTTCCCCCCAGCTCCCCATGAGTGCTGGCTGGCTTTCGTTTGGGCCATTCGGAGCCATTTAAAATATGACATCTTTGTGACAATCTGAAATCCAGGCAATTTATAAACAAGCAAACGAAAGTCCAACCAGCAGGTCTGGCTACTTCAAAAGAGGTTCGAACCATTTCTTCCAAAACCAAAATGCCATCAGAATTGAGACAATTTTGCCCCCCAACGCAGACAGAAAACTGTCAGGTGCTATGGGACCAGAGAGGGGAGTTGCCCCCCAACCTTGGTTTGACCTTCCAGACTTTTCATTACTCCCTCTGCTCGTTATGTCTTCTACGCCTCCCTCCCAGGACAGATGTAATATAACAGTCACATGCCCTGTTTCAGATGCTGACAGCCCCCCCCCTTCCCTCCCCGTGATTTTTTCTGAAATGACATGACACCCCGGGAAAACAGTGAATGAAACTGTTCCGACTGCCCCTGCACTGGGAGTTGCCTGTCAGGAGTGACCCAACTCCTCTGATTCTGGGTGAGGCCCGGGAGCCAGTGGGAGGGGAGAGCAAATTGTGGAAGACAGTCAGTGGCCTCCATGGGAGGAGGCAGGGAGGGGCCTGGTGGTGGGATTGCTGTGGGCTCCCTGCCAAGACAGAACATCTGTCCGGGTTAAAAGGGGAGTCCGTCCTGCTTGAAAGGGCTTTGTCCATTGGGGTGGGGGCGGGGAGGCCAGCAAAATGCCTTTGGTGAATATGGGAAGGACTCAACAGCCCACGGGACGGATGGGTGCAAAGAGCGCCCCCCAGTTCCCTGCCACCCATGTCTGTCCAATGCCCTGCAGCGCTGGACCTTGGATGATCCAAGGGCTCCTCAAACCTGGATGCCTGATGAGCCGTTTGGTTGGGTCATTCATGGGGGGCACTTTGCACTGGTGTGACTTCAGGGGGTCAATGGAGGAGCGGAACCCTGGGGTTCCTTTGGCCCTGGGACATGTCACTTTTTCCACCAGTGCCTTGCGAAGAGGGGGCAGCTTTCTAGAGAGCCCACCGCATGTGAAGGCTACCTCTTGCTGCAGACCTGGGGTCTGTCTGCCCCCTGCTGACAGGACGCAGGCCTGCTCTGTGTGTGCTACTGCAATGCACGTGGGAAGAATGAAGTACTACAACTGTCCCATGGGTCTGTGCCTGCTCCCCAAGCCTGATGCGCAGACATCTGCGGGATGAGGCCACAGGCTCTGGGAGGGGAGTGGCACTGAGCAGTTAGCACAGGAAGGGCTGGGAGTCAAGACTCCTGGATCATGAGAGAATTGTTTCTTGGCTGGCTGTTGAGACTTGCCCACATGCTCAGGGGTTAACTGATCGCCATATTTGGGGTCCGGAAGGAATTTTCCCCCAGGGCAGATTGGCTTAGGCACTGGGGTTTTTTGCCTTCCTCTGTAGCATTGGGCATGGCTCACTTGCTGGTTGATTCTCTGTATTTTAAAGCCTTTACATCATGATTTGAGGACTTTAACAGCTCAGTCCTAGGTTAGAGGTTCATTACAGGAGTGGGTGGGTGAGGTTTTGTGGCCTGCATTGTGTGGGAGGTCAGACTAGATGATCATATTGGTCCCTTCTGACCTTAGAGTCTATGGCTATGTCTACACTGGCAAGTTAGTTCGAATTAAGGAAGCTTAATTTGAACTAACTTAAGCCTTGGTCACACTAGGCTTTCATTAGTTCGAATTAAGGGCTTCCTTAATTTGAACTAATACATTCGATTATACCTTTCAAATTAAGTCAATGTGGCCATGTTAGTTCGAACTAACCGGCACATTGAGCTTACTGCAACTAATTCGAACTAAGCAAGTGCCATGCATGGCACTTGCTTAGTTCAAACTAGCATTCTAGTGAGGCCAAATTAATTAGTGGGGCTAAGTTAATTCGAACTAACTAAAATTAGTTCAAATTAGTTAGTTCGAATTAACTAATTAGAATTAACTTTGGAGATTTTTAAGGCCCGGTTAGACAAAACCCTGGCTGGGGTGATTTAGTGGGAGTGATCCTGCTTTTTAGCAGGGGGTTGGACTAGATGACCTTGTTAGGTCCCTTCCATCCCTATTATTCTAAGTGTAGACATAGCCTATGAGCCTATGAGGACAGAGGTATCTAGTGGTTAGAACGGGGGGAAGGGGGGAGAAGGAGCCAAAATCTGCATGCCTGGGTTCACTCACCAGCGATGAGAAGAGCGGGCGGTATAATGTTATTGCAGTGAGGCGGGGCGCCTGGGCTCTCTTTTGCACACCTGAGTTAGAGAAGCCAACAGATACCCCGGACCCCTGAGTTCCGTCCCCAGTTCTGGGGCTGTGTGATTGGTGGTGACTAATTTTCCCCATCTGAACAATGGGAGGAATCTCTCTGCGCCCAAACAGGGCCGGGAGGGGAGTCCAGCATGCCGCAACCCTGGGCTGAAATAGACTCTGCAACGGATGCTCGTTCCTGGGCTGAATGCGCATGCTCCCTTCTTGGAGGCGATGATCCGGCAAGTGCTGGGTCCTGCTCTTGATCTGTCTCCGTGCCACGCCTGGCACAACTGAGCCCTGCTCATGACACAAGGGGGACCGGGCTCTCGGTCAGAGCCAGCAGATATAATGACGACACCACTTTTGTCTTTAGCATCATTGTCCCAGCACGTGGGCCAGCAGGTGTGCATTTCTTCTGATGACCGATGGAATTTCAGGCTCCAGCGTGGCCTTTCCCAGCTTTGAGGACTACAGAGAAAAACATCTTGTAGGGATCTTTCCCGCCCCCCCTTTCTTTTTTCCCTTTTCCGCTTCAGGCCCCATCTTAAATGGATGGAGGAAAGCAGCAGGGAGAAATCTCTCCCTAAGAGTAAAGATTTACATATGAAGCACACAGGGAGGGGGGCATCCTTAGAACAGGGGAAATCCACCCTATCCCAGGTTGGATAGTTGATGGCCAAGTCATGGGGGGTTGGTAAGAATGTCTGGGCTGGGCTTAAAAAGACATGGGGTTGGGGTTAATGGCTATGAATGCCACGTCCCCAAATCCAGGCCACCCAGTCTCTTTCTTCACCCAAAGCTCACAGCTGAGGCTACTTTCCAGCTAATCTGGCAGAAAGTGCCTTTGAAGGAAAACATTCTCTCCCTAGGTTTTATTTTGAAGGTGGGTGAGGCTGGGATTTTAAAGGGGGGAGGGGGCCCTTTGAGTAGAGTGATGGCTTTTCTTTGCATCCGTCTGGGAACAGCTGCTTTGTCAGGCTTCTCTGCGCTGAACCAAGACAAGGGGCTACAGAAGGGCCACACGGGAAACGCACCAGTTCCCCCCTCTCCTCCAATTCTGTATGTTGCTGATCAATGGGCAGCTACCAGGGATCTGGTCTGAGTTATATTCTCTCCCCATCCACCCCAAGGGCCAAGACAGCTGCAAAACACATGGGATCCGAGTCCTCAGCCAGCATAGACGGACACTGTGCCTCTGATGTGCAGGCTCAGGGCTTTGCATTGGGACTTTGCACACCTGGGTCCCTTCCCAGCAGCGTGCTGGGTGACTCTGGGCAAGACACATCACGGCTCTGTGCCTCAGTTAGCCCACCTACTCTAATTAGATTGGAAGCTCTGTGGGACAGAGGCTGTTTCTCACTCTGTGTCCGTGCAGCAGCCAGCATGATAGGCCTTGATCTCAGCTGGGACCTCTCATGCCATTGCAAGACACTCTGGGGTGCCTCGTCCGTTTAGCTAGCATCTATGGGTGAAAAGTTCCCGCTGAATTGACTGCGGCATACAGTGAATTGGTTCACTGCTGCCTTCTGCTGGATGGAGTCAGGACTGCTGGTCTGTGGGTCTCAGACCTTGACACTGTTAGCAGTTGCGGGAGTTGCTGGTTGGTGGGGGGTGGGGGGGAGTGGGATGGGCTTGGGGAGTTGGGGTCTTGCCCTGCTGCTGTGATATAGACACCAAGGGGGGGGAGGGTACCTGGGAAAGCAGTTGCTACAGGGAAACTTAAAAGATACAGAGACCCAGTGGTGCCCATAACGAGACAGACACACAAACAAAAACACTCTCCTAAAGCCACACGTACTCCCAGGTCAACAGACACACAGATGCACAAACAAGAACACAACGAGAGAGAAGCAAAACCGTTCGCATGCACCCAGCCAAACAGACAGATATACAAGGATACAACGAGAGAGACACACACGCAGAGCTGTGCGCAAAGCACGGGTGACACACACGCGATCAGATGCACCCAGGGATGCCCAGAAAGCCAGGGATGCACACAAATAGATACGCACTCAAACGAAAGGACTCACACTAAGTCACACCCCCCAGCTAAACACACACACACACACTGAAACAAAGAGTGAAACTCACACCAAACCAGACAGACAAACACAAGGACAGAGCAAGAGACACACACGCAAAGATACACACAAAACCACAAACTTGACAAAAAGAGGGACACACACAGAAACACACAACTAGAAATGCACCCAGTGACACACACACAAATAGATACACACCCAAACGAAAAGACTCACACAAATTCCCGTCCCACCACCCCCCTCCCACAGCTAAAAACACACAAACAAGGGCATAGAGGCTATGTCTATGCTTGGCCAAATAAGTCGACTTAGCATGTCTACACTATAAAATTAAGTCGACTTCAAGGGGACCTTGCCAAATTGACTTAGAGTGTCCACACTGGACGCCTAAGTTGACTTCTAGGGGTTAGATGGACCTGGGACTGGTCCATGGTGGCAGGGGGGACACCCCTTCCAAAGTGCCAGGGGGCTCAGCATTTGCCCCATTGTACTCTGGTACAATGGGGGCTGAGCAGGACAGGGACAGGGGCAGGGTACAGGAGCGGGGTGGGTAGGGCTGTGTCCTGCCCTGTGGGTGGGCACGCCGGGCTCTGGCTGTGCCAGCCACCCTGGCAGGGAGGGCAGTGGGGGAGCCCTGGGGCCCTTTAAGTTGACTTAAAGTCAATTTAGGGCTAATTTGCATCCACACTGGCTAAATTGACTTAATAAAGTTGACTTAGCCAGTAAAGTTCACTGTAAACCAGGTTTAATAAAGTGGACTTTAAATTTTGTTAAATCGACTTAAGCAGCAGCTTAAATTGATTTAAGGAAATTGTAGTGTAGATGCAGATTAAATTAAGTCGATTTAAGCAGGCTTACGTCGATTTAATTTGTAAGTGTAGATGCACCCAGAGAGACTCCCTGGCAGGGGGGTATGTTCAGGCTGACAATTCCAGGGAGGGGTGGGCACTGCTGGGGTGTATGTGGATGGGCCACCCTACAGCCCTTGAGTAGGTCCATCACCCAAGCAAGGGATGGATTCCTTCCAATCTTCCTCCCCACCCCCTCAGCCTCTGACTGTGTGCAGGGCTGAGATGGGGAGCTCAGGGGGGCTATGTCTACACTTGCACTTTTAAGTTGACTTTAACTAAGTCGACTTAGTGTGTCTACACTTAAAATTAAAGGCGACTTAAAGGGGAACTTACAAAGTCGACTTAGAGTGTCCACACTGGACGCTCTAGGTCGACTTTGTGGGGCTAGGGGGACCTTGGGCAGGTCCATGGTGGTGTGGGGGGGGGAGCACCCTCTGTGTACAATGGGGCAAAGGGGGACAGGGACCCTGGCAGGGCAGAGCCCTGTGTGTGACACTGTCTGGATTTAGGGAAGCATTTATGATATTATTTTCTATGGATATCTCATAAATGCTATAATCCATAGGAACTATGTCATGTTTGGTATCAATAGAAAGGTAGTAATTTGCTGGGAATGATTATATAGTTTATGTCTAGGAATTCTATTTTCTTTAGAAGTTAAGAATTTGATGTTATATCCATACTTTAACTTGTGTCATTCTGGAGAAATGTCTTAGATGGGAGGGTGTGAACAACCATTGTCTCCTTAATGTTTAGGAATTTTCCAGGTAGAATGATCCCAGGGAGTATCCTGATGAGGACATAAAGAATACAACCATTGTATTGGTTAAACAGGGACTATGGATTTTTCTCGCATTACATCAAGTGAATTGACCTCCCCCCTCCTCTATGTGCTGTTCCCCAGTGTTTTGAATCCTAACACCTACTTTGATTTGCTGTTACAGCCTGACCTGATGCTATATCATACACTCCCCTGCATTTAATTTCCTCCCACTCTGTAACTTTCCTATCTTCAAAGCGTCTGACGAAGTGGGATTTTCTCCCACGAAAGCTCATGCGATTAATAAATCTGTTAGTCTTTAAAAGTGCCACAAGACTCTGTTGTCATTGTATCCTTAATAGCTCATCAGTTTACTCCCTGGGACCATATCACCTGGCAAATTCCTAAACATTAAGGAGACAATGGTTGTCACACTCTCCCATCTAAGACATTCCTTCAGAATGACACAAGTTAAAGTATGGATATAACATCAAATTCTTAACTTCTAATCCAAACAGAATTCCTAGACATAAACTATATAATCATTCCCAGCAAATTACTACCTTTCTATTGATACCAAACATGACATAGTTCCTATGGATTATAGCATTTATGAGATATCCATAGAAAATAATATCATAAATGCTTCCCTAAATCCAGACAGTGTCACACTGTGCCCACATGCCCTGCCCTTTGGGGGGCATACCAGGCTCCCCCTGTGCCCCCCCCGGCAGGGAGGGCATTGGTGTAGTCCTAGGGTAGCCCTAAGTCGAGTTAGGGCTACCCCAGGGCTACACTGGCTTAATTCGACTTTAGAAAGTCGAATTAAGCCTTAGGTCGAGTAGAAAGGTGGTTCATTAAGTCGACTTAAGCAAAGTGTAGTGTAGACGCAGGGCACATTAAGTTGACTTAAGCCAAGCTTAAGTCGACTTAATTTACCAGTGTAGACGCAGCTGGGGTCCCTGGAGTTGGAAGTCAAAGGAAGGGATTCCCCCACCCTCAGGAACATCCTGAGCTGTCACTGGGGATGGAGAGACCTAGTATCAAACCCAGATCCCTGGTGCTGAAGCATGGCACCCCACATGCAAATCCCCCTGCCCCGCTGTGCTTTTCACTCCTCGGCTCAGCTGCAAGGCAGCTGGGTGTGAGACAGATTCCAGCTTCCACATAGCTTGTAGGTGGTGGGGAAGGGGTTGGTTCAGCTCATTAGAGGAGTAGGGGCAGAGGCGGCCTTTGGCTATTGGGGGCCTTAGGCGAAGGCCCATTTTGGGGCCCCCTATGGGCCCATGGGGCCCCCTCTGTGACACTGGTTCCCCCACCACCCCAGCCCCAGCTCCCCCCACATGGCCCCAGCCCCCTGAGCCAGCTTCTCCTCCTGCTGCGGACCAAGGCAGACGTGGCTTTTGGGGTAGGCGATGGGGCGCCTTGCAGCGCGGGGCCCTAGATGTGCTCCTGCTTCGCCTACCCCAAAAGCCGCCTCTGAGTAGGGGCCCAGCTGGGAAGTTTGGCGCCAGTTTTGAGATCTGGATGGGAAGCTTGGATTCAGTTCTGAGGTGGAGTTCAGCCAGAGCTCCCCGTCCACGGAGGAGAATGGAAGTGTGAGGCAACCCGGCTCCCCCGCCTCCTCCAGCTCCCTTTTACAGAGGAATGTCATTGCATCATGGGAGTCTCCTGGCCTTGTTGCATCATGGGAGGCGTAGTCTGGCCCACAGAGGTAAACAGGGACAAAAGGAAAATGAACTACCCATGATGCACCACAGCAGCATTTCCAAATCAATTTTTGGCTCTCCCAGATGCCCAGTTTGTGACCAGAAAGTCCTGTTCAAAAGGGGACCTGACAGTGTCCAGTCAGATCTACTGACAGCACGAGGTTACTGGAGCAGGGAGGTGTCGGGTCGTTACCTGTGCCAGCGTCTACTGAACCAGGACCACTCCTATCTCCATGGGGCAGCTGCAGTTCCCAGTCCTGGCTCCGCCAGCAAGTCCCTCCCACCCTGACCCAGGTGGAGAGTGGGATGTGGGGGGAGAAAAGCAGTGAAGAGATCTGATTGGCTTGGGGGAAGAGGCGGGGTAGGGGTGGTTTTTAAATATTACAAAGTAGGGAACTCTACATGAGGGAGCAACATTTTCTGTGGGCGAAGCGGACATGGCTTGGGAAAACATCCATTGGCTGTCAAAAGCAGCTTTGATGGAAGGCTCCCCCCTCTAGCCCTCATAGTACGCAGGGAGCTGAGCTGTGGGGCGAGCAATGCAGTTTGCAGTGGGGCTGCAATGATTTGACCTTTCCCATCAGTTCCGGGTGCTTTCCTGGAGGAGATGCTGGAGTCCGAACCATTAGTGGGCTCCCTACAGGAGAAAGTGGGTGTGATGATGGCCAGATTAGGAGGACCATTTATGAAATTATTTACCATCAATATTTCAAAATGTCAATAATCCATGTGAGATGAGCCAGGTCAGGTACTGTTAGAAAGGCTATATTTTGCTAAGTATGATGAAATTTTTTCTGTGCATATGTCATAGTCATATTTATATTGGGAGTTATGGCTATGTTTGATGTATCTGTATTTCAACATGGGAGACACCCCAAACAGGGAGGTAGCAGTAATAGCCTGCTTAATGGGAGAAGCCAGGGCTACACCTGATGAGTCACCAGGACTTGCCCATGTGACTCTGGACTCCATCTTAGTCCTGTGAATTTCCACAAGCAGAGCGGCAGAGCCCAAGGGACATAAAAGGCAACTGTAACACCTCCATTTTGTCTTCTGTCATCACCTACCTCTGGAGCTATTCATCTACAAGTGAAGCTCTGAAACAAAGGACTGAGACCCATCCAGGTACAAGATGTACACTGGAACGATACAAGCCTGAAAAGTCCAGATTCTGCTGAGAACCTGATGTCTATGGACTTTTAAATCTGTTATATATATGTGATTGCTTTAATTCTTTAACATTTCTCATTGTTTCTTTCCTTGTATAATAAACCTTTAGCTATAGTCACTAAGGCTATGTCTACACTTGTTAATTTAGGTCGACTTAGCTAAGTCGACTTAGCATGTCCACACTTAAATTTTAAGTCGACTTTGAGGGGACTCTACAAAGTTGACCTAGAGCGTCCACACTGGATGCCTAGGTCAACTTCTAGGGGCTAGGTGGACCTGGACTGGTCCACGGTGGTGGTGGGGCACCCCTTGCCAAGTGCCAGGGGGTTCAGCCTTTGCCCCATTGTACCTGGGTACAATGGGGCAAAGGGGGACAGGGACCCTGGCAGGACATAGGGGCAGGGTGGGCAGGGCTCTGCCCTGTCCTTTGGGGGGGCACGCCAGGTTCTTCTTATGCCAGCCACCCTGGCAGGGAGGGCAGTGGGGAAGCCCTGGAGTCCCCTAAGTCGACTTTAAGTCGACTTAGGGGTACTCCACATCTACACTGGCTTAAGTTGACCTCAGAAAGTCGACTTAAGCAGAAAGTTGACTTAAAAGGAGGTTTTAGAAAGTCGACTTAATTTTTCCTTAAGTCGACTTAAGCAGCTGCTTAAGTCGACTTAAGGAAACTATAGTGTAGACGCAGAGTGAATTAAGTCGACTTAAGCAAGCTTAAGTCGACTTAATTTACAAGTGTAGACGCACCCTAAAGGATTGCCTGGCAGTGTGGTATTTTGGGTTAGATCCAAACCTATATTGTTCTGATGATGTGGCTGATCCGTTGGGGTCAGGAAAACCCTTTGGGTAAAGAACAAAGAGATTGAAGTAACTTTTGTCTTTACTAGACCCAGTGGCTGATTGGGAGCCAGAGGCTGAAGAGCAGTAATGGGGGGCAAGTATATTTTTGTTTTAACTTCTTGATGATCAGCGTGGGGAATCAGAGGGTGTGTCTACACTTGTAAATTAAGTCGACTTAAGCTTGCTTAAATCGACTTAATTTACCCTGCATCTACACTACAGTTTCCTTAAGTCGACTTAAGCAACTTGCTTAAGTTGACTTTAGGAAAATAAAGTCGACAATGAAAATTAAGTCGACTTTATTAAACCTTGTTTTAGTTCGACTTAAGGGTTAAGTCGACTCCCTAGAGTCGACTTAAGCCAGTGTAGATGTGGGGTAGCCCTAAGTCGAATTAGGGCTACCCCAGGACTGCACCAATGCCCTCCCTGCTAGGGGGGGCACAGGGGTAGCCTGGCATGCCCCCCCACAGGGCAGGGCAGAACCCTGCCAACCCTGCCCCTATGCCCTGCCAGGGTCCCTGTCCCCCTTTGCCCCATTGTACCTATGTACAAGGGGGCAAAGGCTGAGCCCCCTGGCACTGGGCAAGGGGTGCCCCCCCGCCCCCATGGACCTGTCCTAGGTCCCCCTAGCCCCTAGAAGTTGACCTAGGCGTCCAGTGTGGACACTCTAGGTCGACTTTGTAAGTTCTCCCCAAAGTCGACTTAAAATTTAAGTGTGGACTCACTAAGTCGACTTAAATTTCCAAGTGTAGACATAGCCAGAAGCATTGTTTGTGGCTTGTTTAGGAAGTTTGACTTCAGTGTCACCTACCAGTAACAGAGAATCTGCTCTCCTTTTGCAGCTTGCCCTGACCTTGGCATTTTCGGCTAGTTACCCAGGGCACAGACAGGTCACAGGGAGTGACCCTGAAAGGCCAGTGCTAGACAGGATGCTGATTAGAGAAGTGGTTTTCAAACATTTTTCCTCGGGACTCAGTTGAAAAAAAATCATTTATACCCACAACCCAACAATTACATCTTTGAGCCATGCAATCCAGTCTTTCAGCAGGGGACGCCGTGATGCAGTGCCTGAGGGTCTATGACCCAGGACTGAGTCCTGACCCAAGGTTTGAAAACCACTGGATTAGAGAGGATCTAATGGTCCCTTCTGGCCTTGATGATACCCTCACTGCCCCCAACAAAACATTGTTCTGTCCCTCACTCTGGCAGCTGGATCGCAGATTAGCCTCCCTCATTTTTGTCCCCGGTACCTCTCAAAGTGCTTTACGGAAGCGGTTAGTGCTGTTCACCCTGTTTTAAAGGTGGGGAAACTGAGGCACAGCTTTGCCTGAGGGCACGCAGACCTGACCTAACCTAACCTGCCAGGACAAGTCAGGATTACATTCATTCATGCATATAAATGGCTTTGGGCTCTCAGGTGACAGGCACACGGAAAGGACAACATGTCATTAAAGGGCTGTAAGACAAAAACCGCCCTGAGCATGCAGATGTCCAGGGTTGGGCACAGGGACAAGCACCTTTAATCTGCCACATCCTGTTTGCCACAGCTGAGCAGCTGGGTCTTCTTATCTGGTAAACAAACTAAGAAACATAGATGATTTTTCCCCTCTCACCCAATTATTTATTAGGTGTATTACAGTAACACATGGGCGCCTGTCATGACATAACAAACAAGGAGTCCTGTGGCACGTTTAAAGACTAACAAATGTATTTATCAACTCCTTGTTTGTTTGGCTAACCTAGACTGACACTGCTCCCCCTTTGGAACTTGTCATGGTATACGCTAGGTGCTGTACATTAGTATTGCTATTAGGTGTATTGTTACTAGGTGTACAAACTCAGGAAAAAGGGTTGGTACTCCAAAAACCTCCTTGCTTGCTTGTGGCTGTGGGATTCGTGTATGAAGATCAGATCGATGGGCCCATCTAACCCAATAGCCCAGCACCCCCTTCCTGCTTTCAGTGACTGCAACTGTACAGGGGAAGGGGGCTAGGGGTAGCCATGGTGGAAGAAGCAGACTATGCAAATCACACATGGGCTCTGTGCCTCAGTTTCTCTAGCTGTGGCAACAGCTTGGAGATGGCTCATTTCCGCCACCCCCTCCCGGAACCATGCAGGTGCCAACTGGCACAAAACTGTCTCCTTGCCAAATGCCCTCCACACTCAGCTGTGTCTCAGGCGTGCCCACCACATGCCATCTGCCTCTCCCCACCCCCCTGGTTGGCTTCACTTTGCATGGCAGGCATGGCTTGTTTCACTGCTAACACACTGACCAATTCCGCATGGGTTGGGTGGTTTTTAATTCCCTGATCTGCCTCTGGCTCTCGCTGCGACCTGTTCATCTCCCTGTACCGAGGCTCCTCCGGTGTGGGCATGGGGGCCGAGAACCCTGTCTTGGTCGCTTCAGCTGGGAAGCACTTTGGAGCTGGGATTGGCCCTCACTCTGTGTCTGCAGCACCGGGTGGGAAGCTGGGTTCTGTGCAGCACCTGACACAAGGAGAAGGGTTCTGACCAAGATGAGGCCCCAACTGCCTACTGTAATGCAAAGAACCCATCAGGTCCCATCCCTGCTTCCATTAGCTGCCTTCCCACCCCCCCTACTGGTATAAGCTGCCTTTGAAGGGGCTCCCTTGTCTTTCATATCCACGCAGCCACAGATTCCTCCCGCCAGTGGGTGGACAGGTGGGTGCAGAGCCCAACGCAGCACTTGCAGCTGCCCCCACTTGTTTGCTGATCCTGTTTGGGAGGGAGTTCCTCACAGGTGTCCATGCGTGCTGCCCCAGCCATGCTGCCGGGTAGGGGCGGAGGGCTTTGTTTTCAGGGTGGGGCTGGGATCAAGGAGAAGATTGAGGAAGCATTTAATCAGTCACTCGGAAATCAGCGAGAAACAAAAGAGCTTTTAATTGCAGGCCTGGGGGGGTGGACCCATCACCTGAGTGAATAGCACACATCCCATCCCCACCTGACAGTGACGGTTCTGAGAAGCAGCCAGCAGAAAAAGGGACGCTCTGCTACCGACAGTGACTCCTGAGCTCCAGCCCCACAGAGCAGGCAGCAAACATTAATTACGCTTGAGTCCTTTGTGCAGCCCTGGTGCGGGCAGAGCTCCCCTGAGATTTCCACCTGCTCTAGAGGGTCTTCCCCGTGGGCCCAGAACAGGGTCCTCCCCCCATATTGGCAGATCAGGGGGCAGGGCTGGAGTGCATGGCACTGTGGCTACTCTCTGCCCCCTCCCACCCTGCACTCAGAGTGGCCCTGAGGTTGCTCTAGTTCAGTGTTTCTCAACCTTTTTGATACCAGAACCTGCTATCCTAAGCTGTACATGCGAGGCCTCAGTTAACGGTGCTGGTCGATTGCCTGGTCGCTGTGAAACGTAGCTGACGCTATCTGCCGGGCCCAGAATGGGTGTGTGTGTGGGGGGGGGGGGGGAGGTAAATGGGTTTGAAAGGCACCTGTGCCCCATTACTGCCATCAAGCGCAGGAATAGGGGGGAAGGTCCTGGTGAACCACTCCCTGGGAATCTCCCTGCTGGGATGCCCACGGAGCGGGATCATGGGAGGCAGGGGCCACACCATAGGAAGCATCCAGGGAGAGTAAGGGGGGTGAGGATGGGATGTTCACAGGCTCCCCCCAATCCGCTGGGCCACCCCACACACAAAGATGCCCCCATGCCTCACCCCCGGAGCAGCTGGCAGGGAGCGTGAGGGCCCTGCCATCTCCAGGGGGAAGATCTGTAGCGGGCAGTCAGCCCAGCTTGCTAGGCATCCTTGCAGGGTTGGAGGCAGCTGGCGGGGGGGTGAGGGCCCAAGCCCCTCCAGCCGCAGCCGCAGAGTGTTGCGGATGACCAGCGTCTCCAGCAGCAGGGAGCCCACGAACCAGAAAAGGGCATACTCCAATGTCACCAGTCCCATCAGGTGATAGTGGAAGTGGCTGTAGTCCCAGGGGCAGGCGTCAAAGTGGCGCAGGAGGTACCCTGTGCTGAATTCCCACAGGTAGATCCAGAGGGTGTAGCACACGCCGCGGCCCAGCAGGTGGCAGTGGCCCCGGAGCCACAGGTACAGCTGCTCCTGCACCAAGCCGGCCATGCCGTAGATGAACAGGGCCCAGATGCTGGTCACACCCCTGAACCTCCAGTCCCGCTCCTCCACGAAGGCCCAGGTGGCTGTGAACATCACCTCACAGAAGTAGCCGTGGATGGCGTAGATGTACCAGCGTGTCAGGGGGCTCAGGAGCTTGGGGCAGCCACCCATGGTGCAGGATCTGAGGGCGGAAGGGGGGGCGTGTTAAATAGCATATGCTACACTGAGCCAGAGTGCTCCAAAGAAGGAGTGGGGTCTAGTGGTTAGAGCAGGGGGACTGGGAGTCAGGACTTCTGTGTCCTATCCCCAGCTCTGAGAAGGGAGTGAGGAATAGAATTTAGAGCCGATAACCACATCATCATCTGGATCCCTGGCTCCAATTCTCAGCTCTGAAACTGACACCCTTCCACGTGCCCTGCTTCAGTGTCTCAGTGACAGAATGAGGGTGGCAGCACCAAGCTGTCCTTTTGCTGCGCCTTGGCTGGCCTCCCTTGCGATGCATGCATCAGCGACAGTGTGGGGCTGACTGTCCAAGCCTGCCCCGTGGTGTCCCATCGTGCCCATTTTCTGCGCTGCTCTGAGCCAGCCCACTGAACAACAAGATCTGGCACATCATGTCTCCAGCCACTAGTGACCAGGGTGGGGGACAAATTGCAAGTAAAATACATTTGGAGCAAAGAAAGAGTTAAAGCAACACACTACTTGACAGCCGCTCCGGCTGGGTAGGAGCCAATGTTACTGGGGAGGTAGGGGCGTAGGTGATGCTTCCAGGGTGTACCACAATTGCAAGGCATTTTGCTTCCACCTGGGTCCATCCCTCACCATTACCAGCGTCTGCCATGCAACCTCCGCCTTCTGGCCTCGCTCTCTTTGCAGGTTTCCCAATCCACAAACTCCAACCACACCGAGTCCTCTGAGCACCTCCCGGAATCGCCCGGCCCTGATCCACTGCTCGTTCAACAAATTCTCAGCTCCACTGTTCTCAAAGGTATAGGAAACCCCTGCTTGCCTGTTCCACAGCTCCACTTAGCCCCAGCCCTTAGATTTGCTTGTAGAAAAAGCGTGGCTAAAGGCACTGAACAAATCTAGGCATCCAAAGAGCAGCAAGTGGAAGCCCTGGAAATAAAGGGGAAACATATAAAAGAAAATCACAATATGTGGCCTAGGGCCCCTTCTACCCCATGTCATAGACAAGGGACTTTAGCTGCCCATGAAGGATCTATCTACATCTGAAACAAGACAGCTGTGCCACTGCAGTGTAGACACAACCATCACTGCTGTCACTCTGCCCCGCCAAGAAGTGCTGCCTAGGTGCATGGAAGAATTTGAGCGCTGTCCGCACCTGGTTTATTTAGGTTGCTCCGTGTGGCTGGATTTCTCAGGCCCTGAGTGGCGCTGGTGGCTTGATGTAATATTTGCACCTAGAACACCCCTTTGATGCTTCCAGCAGGAAACCCAATCTTTCCCGGGGAGAGGGCCATTTGGTGAGGATTGCAGCCATGGAAAAGTTTGGGGCAAGTTTTTGCTCCTGATGCCATGCCAGTTTGTTAGAGAAACAAGGTGGGTGAGGGGAAATCTTTGCCTGAGCCAGCTTCTGACGGGGAAAGAGACAAGCTTTCCAGCGTGCTCAGAGCCCTTCTTCAGATCAGCGATGCATGTCTCCTTCACCCACAGAAGCTGGCCCAATGAAAGATATTCCCTTGCCCACCCTCTCATCCTGGGACCAACAAGACTGCAGCATCAGGTTGGCTTAGGCGCTAAGAGGCATGTTATTTTAGGTTTCCAATATTTCTGCTTGCTGTCCTCAGAACCTCGTTGCTTTGTTAGATAAATTTATACTTGTTTCTGCTATGAGAAAAAAATCTAAGTGCACTGTGTGTACTAAGGAGTTGGGTACCTATGGGAGTTAGGTACCTAAATGACTTTGGAGCTCAGCCTCAGTTCTGCTTCCGCTTTTAAGCTAAGGGCAGTGTAAAGGAACTCACCAGCCAGGTTAGCAGGGCCATCTTTCTGCTGATCTACAGGATGCCTACCCCTCTGGAACTTACCCTCCTGGTTTAGGCAACTGCTCAGCCGTTGCTGCCTAGCTAGGAAATGAAGAAGCTATTCTCTCCTTGCCCCTGGCCCAAAGCAATTAGGAAATTCAGACTCTGTGCATCTCGGTAAGCCACCGTGAGCACTGTCACCAGCCCTAGTTTTTCCTCTTTGCAGTTTGGCTTCAAGGCCCAGCTGCTGGTTCCTGGGATTTCGTGAGAACTGCGGCTTCCGTTTGAAAATCAGAGGAAGATGTTGGGCCCTTGTTGTTGCCGGGAGAAGCTAGAAAAGATCAGTTGAGGTGGTGTGGCATAGTGGACAGAGAACAAGGAAAAAAAGCAGAGTTCCAGCGGAGAGGCCAGATGACAGAAAACACAGCCTGTCCAGAGATGAGGTTGAGCTGTGGAGTCTCTTAAATATCAGTCTATCTCAAAGCACTTGAGTGTCCTCATCGCCACTTTGTAGATGGGGAAACTGAGGAACGGGGGGCGGGGTGGGAGAAAGCCACCTGCAGGCCCGTGGCAGAGCCAGAAATAGGCCCCACTCATCCCCAAATCCCAGTCCCATGCTCTATCCCTTCTGCTTCTGGAGATGAGTTCTAATGGGGCAGAGTGGGAGGATGACCGTGGGTCGGGCTGGCTCAGTGGATTCCAGATACTGGCTTTACGTGAACCCCCTTGGGCCTGAGTCTCTTCTGCCCTGCAATGAGGAGAGGACAAGAGGAGGCTGGCATTACGCAGGACTCATCAGCCGGGTTCTGTAGCATAGGATGGAGGATGGTGCAAACCTCTGCTGCGATTCCCCCCTTGTGCACACAATCTTCCCTGGCCGGGGTGTAAGGGCCTGCTCCCAGCATAAGGGGCAGATCAGGACTGTTGCTATTCTCTGTCCCCCAGAGCCCATGGGGGTGGATCAGGGGCATGGCCGGGGCACCCTGAACTGTCACTGTTCTCTGCATGGGGAGCATGGCAGGAGTGCAGAGCACTGTGATCATTCTCTGCCCCCCAGGGCTCATAGGGGGTGAGGGGTGAGTTGGAGCAGCCCTGAGACTGCTCTTACTGACACCGTGGGCCGGGCTGCATTGCACAAAGGAGGCAGTGTCCCTTCCCCAAGGAAAGGACAAAGTGGGACTCAGGCACTGTGCCGACACAGCTCATTGCCACTTGCTCTGTAAACAGAAACTCCCTTGCCAAGAGCTCTTGAGCAGGCGCACGGTTCTCCTAGGCACCCAATTGCCTCGCCAGGGCACCAGGCTGTCCCCGGTAGAGGGCTGCAGCCTCTGCTAGCGACGGGGGAATGTTAGTAGTGCCGAGAGCAACAGCTCAGCAGCACAAGAGGCACTCAGCAAAAGGGAGCCGAGTGTTTGCGCTCAGAAGGGGAAGTGGAGGGGGCAGGGGAAGCAGTATTTACTTATTTGATACCTGCGGACAGATTCCCAGCCAGACATGGGTAAACTAGGTGTGATCAGTGGGGCTCAGCCAGGCTGTGATGGTCCCAGAGACTTGAGAGGGCTACTGGGGTCTGTTCCCAGCAATGGAAGGAGAGTGGGGTCTAGTGGTTTGAGTAGGCGGGTGGGGAGCCAGGACTCCTGGGTTTTGTTCCCAGCTCTGGATTCTTGTGGCTAGAGCAACAGCCCAGACTCCTGGGTTCTCTCCCCTGCAGTTGACCCAAGATCAACCACGTCACAGGTGGGGCCTGGGGAAGGTGGATTTAGCAGCGATGGGTTGGAGAGTGATGTTGCTGGGAGCAATGGAGGGGCTCTCTTCAGGACAGCATGCCTGCTGCAAATACCATCTGCCTTGGGAGTGGGTGCTCTTCTGCCCTGAGGGCACTTTCTGTGCCCTCCCCAGGAACCCTTTAGGCTGGGCTTTGCTGCGAGGTCTGTCTTTGGGACGCAGTGGGAGGGTACTAGCTGATCACCAGCCTGGAGCGAGAGAACGGGGCGGCTGTTCCCTGTGGAGGCTGTGGCAGGTGAGATGTGAAGGCCTTGGAAAGAGGAGGCTGAATCACTTTGATTTTGGCCGCCAGTCTGTCTCCATGGGCCTCCTCCCCTCTAATGGCCCATTGGTCTCCTTTCTCCGCTCCCTCTGCTTCAGACAGGGATGGGCAGAGGTGGCTTTAGGTCCCTTCTGGGCCCTGCCTGGCTGCTCGTGTCAGCCAGTGCAGCCTCAGGGCTGCTCTAGGTCACCCTCTGGTTCTCCACGACACCCTGACCTGGCCACTTCTACCATTTCCCCACCAACCAGTCAAGCTGGCCCTTTCTGGGGGAATGCCAAAGGGGCCGTTTCCACCCCACAGTAGGGTGTAAACCCCATTGACTCCAACCCACGCCTGGGAGCAGTGGCACATTGGCAGCAAGAGAGAGCGGAGGGATGAAAAGGGGGTCTCCCTGCTCAGCTACCTGAGAAGAATACCCCCAGCTCCTACAGAATCACAACACCTCCCGTGCCACGGGTTATTGCTTAACTGCCCAGAAACGGAAGCTGAGTCTAATTAGTGCCAAGTGGGCAGATTCACGGTGTGATTCATGGGACCTGGCATCCCTTAAATACCCTGTATTAGCTGCCAAACTTGGGAGGAGCTGGTTGGCAGTGGCCTCCTTGGTAAAGGAAATTGCCCTCGGCAAAATCCTAGGGGGGTTGTGTTTTGTTTACTGCTTGGCTAATCTCCCACTGAAATTCTGTCAGCTGGTGTTTGACTGATCCCAGGTGGGCTCTGTGAGGTGGCAGAGAAAAAAGCAATTTCTCTAACAGGATGCCAAAGACTCCTATGGAGTTTAAAGGTTAGATCAGAAAGTCTGACTCCAGATTACCCCAGGCCAGATGTTCTCATCTGATCGTTGGTTGAGCCCAATATCTTGTGGCTAGCTAAGGCCCCCCTCTTCCAGAATCTTTTAAAGACTAACAGATTTATTTATCACATGAGCTTTCATGGAAGAAAATCCCACTTTGTCAGATGCTTTGAAGATGGGGTACTTACAGAATGGGAGGAAAATAAATGCAGGGAAGTGTAAGTCATAGGATCAGGTCAGACTGTGACAGCAAATCAAAGCGGATGTTAAGATTCAAACACTGGGGAACAGCATATAGAGGAAGGTGAGGTCAAATCACCTGTTGTAATGAGAAAAAAAACCATCCATAGTCCCTGTTTAACCCTGAGGCAACGGAGTTGAATTTACATCTAAATTCCAATTCTGCAGTTTCTCTTTGAAACTTTGATTTGTAATTAGTTTGTTTAAGTATGGCAATTAACATATCATCAGTGGAGTGAGCAGGGAGATTGAAGTGCTTCCGTATTGGTTTTTGAATGTTGTAATTTCTGATGTCAGACTTCTGTCCATTTATTCTTTTGCGCAGAGACTGTCCTGTTTGTCCAATATATAAGGCAGAGGAACATTTCCAGCACATGATGGCATAAATCACATTGGTGGATGAGCAGGTGAAAGAGCCCTTGATGGAGTAGCTGGCTGGATTAAGTCCTGTGATGGTGTCCTTAGTGTTGTTATGTGAGCAAAGTTGGCAACGTGGTTTGTCGCAGGTTTATGTGCCTGCTTTAATGTTTCTGCTGTGTGGTCTGTAGTTGCTGGTGAGTATCTGTTTAAGCTTGAGGGGCTGTCTGTAAGTGAGGAGAGGCCCACCTCCCAAGGCTTGAGAGAGTGAGGGATCGTCTTGAAGAATAGGCTGTAGATCTTTGATGATGTGATGAAGATGTCTGACTTGGGGGTTGTAAGTGGTGACCAGTGGCGTTCTGTTATTTTATTTCTTGAGTTTCTCCTGTACTAGTTGACTTGTGAGTACCTGTCTGGCTCTGTCAATCTGTTTCTTCACTTCTGCGGGTGGGTACTGTAGTTTTAAGAATGCTTGATAGAGATCCTGAAGGTGTCTATCTCTGTCTGAAGGATCAGAGCAAATGCGGTTATATCTTAGGGCTTGACTGTAGACAATGGATCGTGTGGTGTGTCTTGGATGAAAGCTCGAGGGATGTAGGTAACTATAACGATCAGTAGATTTGTGGTATAGGGAGGTCTTTCTGTGCCCATCACTAATTTGCACTGTAGTGTCCAGAAAGTGGATCTCTTGTGTGGAGTATTCCAGGCTCAGTTTAATTGTGGAGTGGAAATTGTTGAAACCTTTGTGGAAATCTTCAAGGGCATCTTTACCCTGGGTCCAGATGATGAATGTAGCATAAGTAGAGGAGACATGCTTTGGGATGAGACATGAGGAAGCGTTGTTCTAGGTCGGCCATAAAGATGTTGGCCTATTGTGGGGCCATGCGGGTACCCATAGCAGTGCCGCTCACTTGAAGGTATAAACTATCTTCATATCTGAAATGGTTGGAGACAGTTTGTACAGGAGTGCAGCTTCCACACCAGCACTGTCTTGGCAGGACAGTGCTGCCTGGCACAGAACTTCTCCATGGTTTAAGAGGAAACTCAGGGTTTTACTGACAAGTCTCAATACTCAGAACTCGTCCCCAGGCAGTGGCTTCCTGTTGCAGCCAGGGGGACAGAAGATCAGTGCTCCCCTCCCTCTGGTTCCATCAGCGACCCTAGAGCATAGGGCCCAGGTGGAGCGCTTTGCCATGCTCTCTGCTACAGCCAGGGAAAGGGAAGCGCTGATCTCCCACCCTCTTGGCTGCAATAAGGAGCCTGCACTCATCTTTTAGCCCCATGCAAACATGGTCTGCCTGGGCCCTTAGGAAGTGGCTCCCTTCTGTAGCCAGCGGGAGGGGAACTTTAAAAGCCCCTGTGGGCCACTTTAAAAGCCCCTGTGGGCCACTTTTGGTCCCCAGGCCATAAGTTGGGAACCACTGACCTAGAGAGAGATCCCCCCCAAAACCAGCCAGTCCCCCTGACCTGGACTGGATCAGAGCTGGTCCCCCCCACCCAATCCCTCATTAGCCCCTGGCCCCACATCCTAATCTGATCCCAGACACGCAGCTACAAAAGAGCAAGTCAGGCCAGGGGCATTCATAGTGGGGGATGGTCCCTTCTAGCTCACCTCATGCTGGGGGTGGCAATGGACACATAGGCCAGAGTTTCTGGAGCTGGGGCACAGGAAAGGCATCCAGAGAAAATCCAGTCATTGGATTCAGACCAGACTCTTTGGGAAGCAAGTGGCTTTGAAAAGTTGGAGCAGTCCTTGTTAGAGGTCTCACCTCAGGCCCTTCAGATTCAAGTGTGCACTGCCCAGGGCCAGTCCCACTCAGCTCTGTTTGTCTGGTAGGGGGGCAGATAGAGCACAAGAGAAAGCTAGCCAAGTGTACTCTTCTCCGCCCACCCCCCCACTCTTAAGTTCTCTGCTCTCAAGACTTTTCTCTAGCAGGCTCTGGTTCTGGCTACCTCAATCTGGGGGGTGCTGAGCAGCCACCACGCCAGGGGGCTAAGCACCCACAAGGGGCAGCTAAATCATTCATCCATGGTGGCAAGCTTTGGCCTGAAGCATCCATGGTGGGGAGTGGATTTTCCCTTCTAACGTCCCTTTTCTCGGGGGATTTCACAGCCCTTTGATAGGAGCAGTTTGCACTGCAGAGGCCCAGCAAGTAGGGGAGCACCAGCGGATTTTACAGAAAGGGAAACCAAGGCACCAAAGGGGTAGTCACTGCACACGCTTAAAGTCACCCAGCATCATGGTATCTGGGTACACGAAGTATTTGCCTCATTCTAATGCCTGTGGTTGCACAGCGAGTCATGGTATGGCTGGGAATGAAACCCAGAATCCTGCCACCGAGTCCCCCTGCTCCAATCACTAGACCCACTCCACTCCCAGAGCAGGGAACAGAGTGCCAGCATTTGACACTTCCACCAGAGACAAGGGTTCTGATTCTCCATCTCCCCCCACCATGAAATCACCAATACCAGGGCCAAGTGGGTGCCAGGGCTGCCACTCACGCTCACTTTGCACCAAGGAATCACGCCCAGATTGCCCTGAAACCCCTGCATCAGGGCCCAGCCACCAGCCAGCAATTGGCACCAACCTCTGAGCAAGGCTGTGTTGGGTGGTGAAGTGATACGGGACTTTGCCACAGCATTACCAGCCCCACCCTGGCACCGTCAGATTCTCACTCCAAACTAAGGCTCTTGGACCCATTGCAGGACCCTCCCCCATATCCCCTGCCTATGGGGCACCCCCTGTTATTGGGGGCCCTCGGGAGGAGATGTAGCAACCTCTTGGGGCAGCCAACACAGGATTCTGTCCATCCTCTTGGGGGATGGTGCCAGGACCAAACTGCACCCCCAGTGCCCCTTGCCAGGGCATCCTTTAACCCATCCTAACCCTGCGCCCCCCCCAGCAGCCAGCACATCCCCTGTTCACACTTGGTGCCAACAACACAGCTGGGTGTGGGGACTGTGGGACCCAGAATGAGGACGCTCAAACTCACTGCATAGTGAGCCATGGAGCAGTGGCAAGAGAGGGGAGGTGGAAAGCCCCCACCCAGCTGCCACCTGCCCAAGACAACCCTTACCCCTTTGTGCCCCCAACCACTTCCAGGGGCACAGCCCTGCCCTCTTCCCCCTGGCGGGGCATCTCCTGCTCACCTGGCTGGTGCGCGGGGTCGGTCCGACACAGCTCCCTGTCCTGCCACTCACCTGCCGGCTCCGCCGCGGGCCCTTTAAGAGAGTCCACACCGGCCGGCCGTCTGTCATTGCCAAGTCCCGCCCACCAGCCTACACCGCCCATCTTGGGAGAGGCAGGAGGGGCATCGCGGAGCGCCCGGGCCTGGAGCTCGGCGGGGGCAGGGAGAGTGTGTGCACGCGCTTTGCTCCCCGCTCCGTCTGCTTGCTCCGGCCCCTCTTCCCGGCTGATCCTTTCCGCCCGGCTGCTTGGTTAACCGGCCTCTGCTTTCTTCCTCTGCTTCCAGTGCCACCCTTTTTCCTCTGCTTCCTCCCTTCTTGCCTCCCTCTCCCTTCTTCCTCCTTTCCTTTTTCCTTTGCTTCCTCCCTCCCTCCTTCTCCTCTTCCCGTCTTTCTTTCTTTCTTTACAGACAAGGATGACACCAACATGGGGCGGAGGTGTGTCCGATTATTCCCCCATCTGCGAGGGCAGGGTCCTTGCCCCTTCCGCTGTTGTATCTGGTGCCGGGTGCCATCCAAGATGGGATACCGATACCGGGCCAGATGGGACCTAAGAACATAAGAACATAAGAAAGGCCGTACTGGGTCAGACCAGAGGTCCATCTAGCCCAGTATCTGTCTACCGACAGTGGCCAGTGCCCAGGTGCCCCAGAGGGAGTGAACCTAACAGGCAATGATCAAGTGATCACTCTCCTGCCATCCGTCTCCATCCTCTGATAAACAGAGGCTAGGGACACCATTCTTAACCCCTTTCTGGCTAATAGCCATTTATGGACTTAGCCACCATGAACTTATCCAGTTCCCTTTTAAATATTGTTATAGTCCCAGCCTTCACAACCTCCTCAGGTAAGGAGTTCCACAAGTTGACTGTGCGTTGTGTGAAGAAGAACTTCCTTTTATTTGTTTTGAACCTGCTACCTATCAGTTTCATTTGGTGACCCCTGGTTCTTGTATTATGGGAGTATTTAAACAACTTTTCCTTGTCCACTTTTTCCACATCCGTCATAATTTTATATACTTCTATCATGTCCCCCCTCAGTCTCCTCTTTTCCAAGCTGAAGAGGCCCAGCCTTTTCAATCGTTCCTCATACGAGGCACTCTCCAAACCCCTAATCATTTTAGTTGCCCTTTTCTGAACCTTTTCTAGTGCTAGAATATCTTTTTTGAGATGAGGAGACCACATCTGTACACAGTATTCGAGATGTGGCCGTACCATGGATTTATATAAGGGCAATAATACATTTGCAGTCTTATTTTCTATCCCCTTTTTAATGATCCCTAACATCCTGTTTGCTTTTTTGACCGCCTCCGCACACTGTACGGACATCTTCAGAGAACTATCCACAATGACTCCAAGATCTTTTTCTTGACTCGTTGTAGCCAGATTAGCCCCCATCATATTATAGGTATAGTTGGGGTTATTTTTTCCAATGTGCATTACTTTACACTTATCCACATTAAATTTCATTTGCCATTTGGATGCCCAATCACTTAGTTTTGTGAGATCTTTTTGAAGTTCTTCACAATCTGCTTTGGTCTTGACTATCTTGAGTAGTTTAGTATCGTCTGCAAACTTAGCTACCTCACTATTTACCCCTTTCTCCAGATCATTTATGAATAAATTGAATAGGACTGGTCCTAGGACCGACCCTTGGGGAACACCACTAGCTACCCTTTTCCAATCTGAGAATTTACCATTTACTCCTACCCTTTGTTCCCTGTCTTTTAACCAGTTCTCAATCCATGAAAGGACCTTCCCTTTTATCCCATGACAACTTAACTTACATAACAGCCTTTGGTGAGGGACCTTGTCAAATGCTTTCTGGAAATCTAAGTACACTATGTCCACTGGATCCCCCCTGTCCACATGTTTGTTAACCCCTTCAAAGAACTCTAATAGATTAGTAAGACACGATTTCCCCTTACAGAAACCATGTTGGCTATTGCTCAACAGTTTATGTTTTTCTATGTGACTGACAATTTTATTCTTAACTATTGTTTCAACTAATTTGCCCGGTACCGACGTTAGACTTACCGGTCTGTAATTGCCGGGATCCCCTCTAGGGCCCTTTTTAAATATTGGCGTTACATTAGCCGACTTCCAGTCTTTGGGTACCGAAGCCATTTTAAGGGACAGGTTACAAATCTTAGTTAACAGTTCCGCGACTTCACATTTGAGTTCTTTCAGAACTCTTGGGTGAATGCCATCTGGTCCCGGTGACTTGTTAATGTTGGTGCTGCTCCAGTCTGGTGGTTCCCACTCGATAACATTCCTGCCCTCTCTAGATTTCCAGCCTCTTTGCTGTCACCACAGGGGCCTGAGCTCTTGGGTGCTGAGCCAGTAAGTGGGTGCTCGTGGCCATGGCTGGGAAAGGGCCCTTTGATTGTAAGTGGAAGGAAATAGAATTTGGAGAGAGCGTTCCAGGGGCTTTCCAGGGAAGCAGCCAGGGCACTTGGTCCATGCCTGGTGCCCACCCTCTGTGTTACACCCTCAAGCTGCTTGGCCCATGCCTGGTGCCCACACTCTGCATTACACCCTTGGGCTGCTTGGCCCATGCCTGTTGTTCACACTCTGTGTTACACCCTCAAGCTGCTCAGCCCATACCTGGCACCCACCCTCTTCAGTCCGCCCTCGGGCTGCTGGGAGAGGCTGATAATAACATCTCCAGGTGACTGACAGGTTCTGCAGCCAGGCTGGGCTGCCCAAATTAGCCACAGGAAAATACCCATGGCACCACCTTCTGGGTGGATCCGTGTCCCCCTCTAGTGGCCACAAGACAGCCTGCTACAGCTCTGCCTGATGGAGTCTTCCTGATTAGTAATTATGTTTATTATGGTAGTGCTCAAGGGCCAGCCAACATTGGCTCTGTTCTGGTAGGTGCAGTGCATGTATAGTATCGTAGCGACTAAGAGTCCCACGTGAACCAGGACCCCATTGTGCTAGGTGCTGTGTGTGTTTTATTGCTATTAAGTGTATTACGGTTGCATCTAGGAGACCTCAGAGATTAGGCCCCCCATTGTGCTAGGTGCTGTACATTTTTATTGCTCTTAGGTGAATTATGATATCATGTAGGAGCCCCAGTCATGAACCAGAGCCCTGTTGTGCTAGGCACTGTGCATTTTTATTGCTCTTAGGTGTATTATGGTAACGGTCAGGTACTCCAGTCATGTACGCACAGAGTGGCATGGACCCAAAGTGGCATGCCCTGAAGTGCTAAGGATGGCAATAGACCACACACAGCTGGAAGGGGAAGGGGAAGGGGTCAAACCCACCAGCAGAGTGGTCAGCGGGAAGGCAGCAAATGGCATGTTAATATTGTTTTGTGCTAGGTTCAGTTCTGAGAGGACCAGCTACATGGAAGGAAAGAGGGGTCTGTGGGGGAAGGATGGCAGCTGCTGTGTATGGGAGGAAATGTGGTGGGGCAAACACCCAACTGGTGCGGGGCAGAGGGAGTCCAATCCAAACAGCTGGGAGTTCTCCAGGATTCCAGATGGGCAGAGGTCTCTGCATCTGGCTGGAGACTCGGTGTCAGGAATCTGGGTGTCCTACACTGCCTGTGTAGTGGGAAGGCAACAGCCCATGACTTTGCCATTTAATGGCTACTCAAAGCATTTGCTCCTGGTCTTCCCCAGGTAGCCTGGTCCTGACCCTCCAGTTCCTGAGTTTGGATCTAACTCCAGTTCCAACTCTGGCCTCCAATATCTGGCTGCTGACTCCTGCTCCAACCTCAGGGCCTGACTGCCCACATCCTGGTCACTGGCCTTCTGGCTGACTCCTCTCTATTGACACCTAGGGACGGGAGGAGTGGCAAGACATCAACCTCAGAGTGCGTGTGAGATCTCTCCTGCATGGTTCCGAGTCCAGACAGCTGCTGGGTCCAATTTTACTTCCCTCCTCCCCAGTATGGCAACTACACTGGCTGCTTCTGCCTCATCTCCATGGCTGGCAGTGTATGCAGGGCAGCAGCTTTAAACCCACTGGGCACAGCTGTAAAGAATGCCAAGTAGGGAGAGCCAGAGTCCTAAGATCCATCCAGGATGGGGCTATTCACTGATCGAGTCAGGGTGAGGTCCTTGTGCCCATTACCAGCAGCTCCCCTTCCTAAGGCCACAGTGGTGCAGGAAGTGCCACTTCTTCTGTGTCTCTCCTTTATCTGGGGTGCCTTACAGAACAGTTGGCTGGACCAGGTGTTTGGTCAGTTTTGGGGACCTTGCTGGGCTGTTTCCCTTGGGAGGAGAAACTGAAGACATGAGCCAGGTCTGTTCCTTGCTGCAAGCCTGTTTATTTACCCGGGTGCACACAGTCCTGCTGCCCTGAATGTGGCAGGACCAAACAGCAGCTGGCAGTTCCCTTGCAGTTCCTACACCTGCCTCTCCAGCTGATCTTGGGCCCCAGGGAGCTCTGCCCCTCTTGGATGATGCTCACAACTGCTTCTCTTGCTGTCTACTGGCTCACACACAACCACAACCAATAACTCCCCATCCCTTGTTTTTTCAGTCAGTTTCAGGAAAAGCTCTCTGCACACATAGAATAGCTGAACTTAGCTTTGCTATGTGACTGATAACCTTGGGCGGTGGCTTCTATCATTTCCAGCTATCTCACTCGGTAAAGGGGCTTAATTGCTCCTTTCCTTTAGCCTGAAAGAAGAGTGGTTAGCAAACCAATCAGCTTTACCCATGTCTCTGATTGTCTGTAGATCAAAGTTCTCCTTTATGGCAGCCATTCATGCCTTTCAGCCTAACAGAAGTTCCCCAGGGGCTCCAGGAATAGCACTCAGCTGAAGTCTGAGATACATGCAAGGGAACTGGAGTTTGCATATCTGATCCCCCTGAGTCCCAGAATTCCAGTAGGCAACCCACAAAGTTCTGGGAGAGAAATTCCAGCAAATGATTCACCAGGGGGTTTGCCGAAGCTGGCTTATCTAAAGTGGTGAGGGCACACTGGTTTGGTGATGTTATGCTGTCTGGCACAACAATGGCAGAAAAACCTAGAGCAGAAAAACTTTCCCTTGTAGATAAGCCCTTGGCCCCATCTGCAGTCTGTGTGCCAGTGATACTTCCAGTTGGAAGAGAAGACAGTCACATGCTGCCTGGCTGGAGAAGCAACTTAAACTTTTCCTCTGGGCTGAAAGCCTCTTGAAATTGCTAGATCCGAAACCAGTGGTCCTCCAGCTTTGTGTGTTGATGATGATCCCTTTCACAGAAAAAGCTTCTGAGTGTGACCCCCTCAGCCCTGTAGGTGCCTGGCCCTGGTCCCTGTGGGCTTCCCATTCCCCCTTCACCCCAACCCCTGCACTCTGCCGTCTTCACCCCACTCTTGTGCGTGCACACGCACACATACACATGGCTGGCATTGCTGCTGGCTCCCACCTCCAAGGTTTCTCCATGCACCTAGGTGGTTGGGGGGGGGGGGTAGCAAGGAGCAAAGTGAGGGTTCCCTACATCCAGGACACTTTCCCCACTTGGGTTGCCTATGGGGAGGGCAGAGAAGAGCAGTGCTTGATGCCACACACCACAGACAAGATGGGGAAAGGGACCCTGGTGATACTTCTGGCTCCATCTCAGCTCCTTGGGGGGCTCAGAGGAATGTGGGAGGGAGCGGTACCTGTATGTCACCATTCCCCCCTTCCCCCCATGTCCCTCCACCAGGAGGAAGCAGGGAGCCTCATATCTCCATGCTTGGCTAAGGTCAGGGCTCACAGCTTGTGACTACCCCACGTAACCAGGTCCAGTTTGTGAAGCAATGACCATAGCCAAAAGGCTCAGGTGAAGTGGCACTAAGGAGAGTCCAGTGGATGGAGGCAGCTGCTCAGTTTGGCAAACCAAAAGAGTTAGAAAACAGCATTTGGGACTTTTCTACTTGCTGGCCTGGGTTAATATGCACTTCCCATCCTGCTGTGCAAGGAGCCTGGGTTGGCTGAGGCCCCTCTAGGCTGCAGAGTCAACACCCCATTGAGATGCAATGTGCAGTTTACTCTTCTCAGAACAATGGGCTTTCAGGCTGTCTGCAGATTCAGGCAGCATCACTGCATCAGTTACACATGGTCAGGTTGTCAAGCTTTTCTTCACAGCCATAATGGCTACAAAGAAACCCTTTAAAGAAGCTGAAAACCTGGTGTTATTGTGACTACAAAAGGCCAATCCCTACTCACAGGCAGAGCTGGCTGAGAAGCAGTGATTCCATCTTGGAAATGTTTCCGAGGTATCAAAAAACAAAATTCCCAGCCCAAACTGGCCCCCAAAAAATCAGACTCTCAAAGTTTCACAAGAACAAAATCTGAAATAAAAACTCAGGGTGGGTCAAGCCCAAGATTCTGCTTTGATAAGTTAGAGACATTTGGTTTAGATTTTGACCAAAAAGCCATTTTGAACAAGAATTAGAAAAATTGGCAAAACAAATGTTTTTGGATAATTTTGCAACTTTATTTTTATTCAAAAAAAAAAAAAAAGGTGGGGAGTGGAGTTGAAAAATATTTGAAAACCAACACTTCCCCGTGAAGAGCTTCAGGTTTGACAAATGGGCATTTTCAGAGGAAAATGAATCAGCGATAAATTCTCCTCTAGTCATGGGCTCTGGATGCCTTAATCCAGCCAAGCAAACAGAGTCCTGTGGCACGTTTAGAGACTAACAGATTTGTTTATTGCATGAGCTTTTGTAGGAGAAAATCCCACTTCGTCAGACAAAAGCTCATGCGATAAATAAATCTGTTAGTCTTTAAAAGTGCCACAGGACTCTGTTTGTTTTTCTGCAAGAGACTAACACGGCCACCCCTTTGGAACTTAATCCAGCCACGGATCCAACTGTGAGATAAAATTCCTCCTGCACAGAAGAGCAGGGGAAAGAAGTTGGAATCTGGCTATTGTGTTCTTCCCCACTAGAGGTCGTGATAGACTCACTGTCAGCAAACAACCTGGAGGCCTTTCCACGAGGGTGCTTGTTTTGTTGAGTTGTGGGGGAAAAAATCTAAACTAAAACCAGATTTACGTGGTCGCCGGAGACACAGGCCAGCACCACAAACAAACACTCACCCAGTGGCTAGGTTACACCGTGCCCCCCCTCCCCCTACACTCATACATAGAGAGATCGTATGTCCAGTAGACTCACAACACACGTACACACACCTCTAGGTGAAACAGGCCCCCAGGTCATGCTCCTTGCTGGATATCAACAAACAGATTAAAGACTAACAGATTTATTTATCACATGAGCTTTCATAGGAGAAAATCCCACTTCATTATCTGCACCTTTTCCAGCCAGGCATTAAGTGACCTGATGACACCTGTCATGTGTGGGTCCCTTTCGCCCTCCCCCAATCCCCAGTAGACATAGACACATGCACGTGCGCAGACCCCCCATACATGGAGACACACACGTTCCATGCACACCTTAACACACCCCAGACATACACCCAAACTCCAGACCTCCTCCAATGCACAAACGCACACTGTGGGGCTCGGTTGCTCCAGCATGGACGCCATGCAAACACCCTACAACCCAGCCCCGCCCCGCAGCACATGTCCATGTACCATTGACCCACTCACACAGGAGGGGCAGTCCTGCCACATTCACTTCCTGTGTAACTTAGAGATGCACACATGCGCACCCCCCCATAGATACACACCATTTACCCATCACACGTGCACACACCATGTCCTCTGCACACACACAACCTTGACATGCACCCCCATGCATGGTGCACTCGCTCCCCCACCTCTCCCATCCCTGCCTCTCAATTGAACCCTTGTGGTAGGACAACAGAGGCTTTTCCTCCGTGCGTGCATGCTCCTCCCTGCTGGAGAGACTGAGACCTGAGGGGGAGGGGTGTCCCAGATGTGACTTTAAATTGCAACAGGTAGAAGGTGTGGAAAGCTGGATTTCATGTGTTGACTGAGAGCAGATTTCAGCTACACTGAAATGAGCTGTCCTGCTCTCTGGGATCTCTCTATCCGGGCCTCCATCACCGTACACATCTGAGCACCTCATGGTCTTTCATGGATTTATCCCCACAGCCCTCCTGGGAGGGCAGCAGGCTAGTAGATGGGGGAAACTGAGGCATGGATCGAGCGACAGCTGATCTGCACATAGATTTTCTCCTGATATATCTGTATGCGTTAGGGAGGCAATTTTTTAACTAACAGTGCTTCACCAGTCCAAGTCTGGTGTGGATGCAGTGACACCAGTTAAACTTGCCTTATTCTGGTTGCTTAGTGTACAGGAGCAAGCTGTAGTGGTGTAAAGCACCTGTCACTCCACCTAGTGCCCTGTGCTTTTCTTTCGTAGATCTCCACGTGCTTCATCCAGGGGCCAGGCTCATTAGCCCCGACTCAGAGACAAGCAGACGGCGGCACAGAGCAAGGGCGTGCTTTGCCCGAGTTCAGGTAGTCGGTGAGAGCTGGAGATAGAATCAAAGATCTGAGCCCATCAGAACTCCATCCACTAGGCCAGCTGGCCTCTCTAAGGAGCCTTTCATTTCTATAGCCTGCAATGAGGATAGGAGCTTTTCTGTAGCATCTTGAATGGAAACAAGAGGGCTCACAGGGGGCATGGATCATTTTAATTAATTGGATTTAAGAACACCTAGCCACAGCCTAACTCTGAATCTATGTTGCTGGGTAACTCCCCTTGGAACCGGAGCTATGGAGCGACTCTGGATTTACCCCAATGTGTAATAACAAATCCTTAGTTTTTCCCATCTGTAGGAAGGAGATCAATCTCACTAATCCCATTTTTTTAATTGGGGAAACTGAGGCACTGAGAGATGCCATAACTTGCCCAAGGTGCCCCGGCTGTATTCGCTGAACCACAGTGGTTGGAACTAGATGATGGTCCATCAAAGAAACTGGAGTCACTCTAGATCAGTGGTTTTCAAACTTAAGGCACTGGGTCCTGGCACTCTCTGCTGCCACCACCAAAAGACTGGACTGCATCGCTCAAAGTTGTAATTGTTGGGTCGCAGGCATACATGATTTTTTTTCAACTGGGTCCTGAGAAAAAAAGTTTGAAAAGTACTGCTCTAGATTCACACTGGTGTGTACGTGGGATCAAAATCAAAGTCACTGGAGTGATGCTGGATCTTATGCACGGGTGTAAATGGGCTCTTCAATCTAGCAGAGACAGGCAGAACAAGAACCAATGGGTGGACGCTGAAGCCAGACACATTCCGATTGGGAATAAGGCTTAAATGTTGAACAGGGAGGGTTGATTTAATGAGTAGAACCAACTTCCAAGGGAAGCAGTGCATCCACTATCCCCAGACACCTTCGGGTCAAGGCTGGCTGCCTTTCTGGAAGACAGAATCATAGAAATGTTGGGCTAAAGGAACTCAAGAAGTCATCAAGCCCCTGCACTGAGGCAAGACCCTAGACCCTGGGCCCTGAGAGATGTTTGTCCCACCTGTTCTGAAAACCCCCCAGTGACGGGGATTCTGTAATCTCCCTGGGAAGCTGGTCTACAGCCAAACTCTCTTAGGGTTGGAAAGTTTGTCCTAATATCTCACCGAAATCTCCCTTGCTTCAGATTACACCCCTTACTTCTTGTCCTACCTCCAGTAGACACAGAACAACTGATCCCCAATCTCTTTATAGCAGCCCTTAACATATCTGAAGACAGTTCTCAGGTTTTCCCGCCATCAGGCGTCTTTTGCCAAGACTAAACAGGCCCAGTTTTTCTAGCCTTTCCTCCTAGGTAAGGTCTGCTAAAACTTTTGATCAGCCAAGGCCACAGCAATGCTGAGTAGAGGGGGAAATTGCCTACGATGTCTTACACATGACACTCCTATTAATATATCCCAGAATGACGTCACGTTAAAACTGCATCACAGATTTCTGTAACCCTTTCCCTCATCAGTTCTTTTCTCGCAGGGCTATCCCCTAACCAGTTCTTCTCCATTTTGCCATTGTCCATTTGATTTTTGCTTCCTAAGTGAAGTATTTTGTGCTTGATCCTTTAGTCATCTCTTGAGGCAGTGGACTCCTTACAGAGTGAAACTCATGAAACTTTCCTGTCCAGGCCAGACTCAATGGGCTTTATATTCTATGAATCTGAACAGATGGCAGAATTGGGCCCATTTTTGGTTCACACACCCAGAAACAGAGTCTCATTAATGACACAAGAGTCTGCCGCTAGATGTTTCATTCTCTTTCCCGTGCCTCCCCAGCTGGGGCTTCAGGTCACAAAGCCTGGTCCCAAAATAATCCATTTATTTATGTGTCTCTTTCAGCTCTTCTTGGTGCTCATGTTGCAATGGACATTTTTTTTCCATACCAAAATTGGAAATGCCGAATGCTCCTTATTTCGGACATTCTCCCTTCTCCATCTCAGTTTTCCCAGGCTCCAGCCTTGACCCACTTAAAGTGAAATGCAGGTATCTAGCGGAGTGACCAACTACCCATCCTCCCAGATCTGTCAGGGCTTCACTTCATGCCCTCTGTGCTTTGTCACCTGCAGGGAGGAAGACATCCTGTGGTTAAGGCACCAGGATAACATTTCAGATTTGGTGTGACCTGAATGGCCCTAGGGAGCGGGGCAGAACTGGGTGATGGTTTTTTCAGGCGAATAATTAATTTGCTGGAAATTGCCCAAAATGATTCACAAATTTGACACAGATTTACAAACCAGTGCCACTGCCCCTCCCGCAGTGTCTTTTAGCCAGGGCCGGCCCAAGGTTTTTGGTAGCCTAGGCAAACTATGACTTTGGTGTCCCCCCACCCACAACATGTTACACCAGGTAACATATTCATATATATTTTTAAATAGAGAAAAAAATGCACTTCTGTCTAATCTGGCGCCCATGAAAGCCTGGCCCCCTAGGCGACTGTTTAGTTCAGCTCGATGGTTGGGCCGGCCCTGCTTTTAGCCCAGCAGCTAGGACGCCCACCTGAGATATGGAAAGCTCTGGGGCAAATCCCAGCTCTAGAGCAGTCCCAGAATGGGCTTTTCCAATGCACTGAGAGCTGTGGGGAATGCAAACTGAACTTCTTTTGATTTTTCAGATCTGCCACGGAACTGAGCCATCTTTACCTGGTTCCAATTGGGGCACAGGAGAGCTGTGTCCGCCTGGCCACTTCCGTAAAGTTTTGTGAGTCCCAAACCGGGGCGCTACTCACTTAGCTACACTGCCTGGCAGGGGACACCGGGCTAAATTACTAGTGTTTGCACAGCTACTGTCACCATGGTGGTGGGGGGGGCCCTGTGGATGGGTTTGGGGCTTTTTGTCGCTTGGGTGCCAGAGGAGGAATTATCTCCCCAAGGACTGACTCCAGATTAGCTGCCCCTGATTAACTCCACATGTCAACCCTCCAGAACCGGACTGCCTTGATCCAGTTTAGCAGCCTTAACCCTTGCTGTGCCAGCAAGCCCTTAGGGACACATGGCCAGTGCCTGCCTGGCGCCTGGTGAAACTAGTCCACGGCCGAGCTACATTGCTTAGCTGGGGAGAGTGGCTGAAGAGGGCTATCTCTGGGTCAAGGCTGCTAGTCTCTGGATAAGAGAGATGGGGGTGTGAATGGGGATGGATGGATATCAGGGTTGCTGGGATGTGGAGGGCCTGTGGGATAAAGGTGGGTTGATAGAGGGTTGTGGGGTTTGATGGGGGGGGAGGGACATTCGGGTCTGTGGAGAGGGTTGCAGGATTTGGGGGTCTGCGTGTGGGGTGAGGTCTGTGTGGGGTGGGATGAGAGAGGCATCTGGGTATGAGCTGGGGGAGCACTCAGATGTCTTTATGGGGTAAGGGCTGTGTAGATGGAATGGGAGGGGCAGCTGGCACTCCTTCTGGCACATGCACGTTAGGTATGGGGCAGGGGTGCTTTGCTGTCCTGTTTGTGGGTGGTGGAAGGTCCCCCAATATCCATAGTGTGTGAATGGGAGCAAATCGGCCATTCTGGACCCATGAGGACAACAACATACCATTGGGCATCAACATCGGCCGTGCCTGGGCCCCTGCCCCACACTGAAGCCTGCCCCAGCAGCATAAGGGAGCCCGTGGCTAGACACAGAGGGCCCTCACCTTTGCTAGGCATTTCTCTCACTGGTGCGGATGCAGCCAAGGGGGCCTGGATTCTTCCCTGACAGGAGCAGCTGGAGCCGGCCAAGGGACAGCACAGCGCACGGGCATCATCCAGGCCATGGACAGTGCCAGCAGAGGCAGGTTAAGCTGCCACTGCTGTGAGATCAGGGAACCCAGCTCACCTGCCCCTGCTGAGTCATTAAGGCTGGAAACACCAGACCAGGCGATACATTTGGGCACTGACGTGCCAGAGACCTGGCAAGCCGAAGCAGAGCAGCTGGAAAGTGTCAGCCACACACGATGGGCCGGGGATCAGCCATGCTTCAGAGGATTTGCTCATTTACGAATTGGAGGCTTTTCCTGAGTTATTCTCTTGTCCCCCCAGGAACATTCCCTTTGTTTTCAAACTTTAGAGGCCATGCGGGCAAGTGGGAAGGAACAGCCCAGCCAGGGTGGCAGAGGTGGCTTGCCATGTTTCTGGGCTGGTGCTAGGATGATGGGAGATGCCAGCCCTTTTGGCTGCTGCCAGCACCTGGCAGGATGGTTGCATTTGAGGCCTTTGTCTGTCCAGGATCGTCTGGGCCAATGTCCTGTGCTAGCATGTGGCGTAAAGGGTGATTGTGGGTAAACCGCATTTCTCCTGTCCTTAGGCACAAGCTTGTTGTGTGTTATGCTGGAGAATTGGCCCAGAGGAATGTGTCTAGATCCTCACGCAAGCTCTGATAGCAAGGGGGCTCTCAGGGGCTTCCAGGCAGAGCATGGCTAAAGCCATCCTGCTTTCAGTCCCAGAATGCCAGCACTCCTAGAAAACTGACTCTGGGAGGCTGCATATGTGATGTCCCATCACAGGCTCCATCACAGCCACCCCAGAGTGATGCCATTCCAGCCACATATTAGGTTATGCCACCCCAGAGCTATGTCATGTGCTCTGCTACATCGTGGTTGTCACCGTATGCTTTTTCCTGTGATGTCACAATCACTCCTGTGACATCATCCCCTTGTGTGACATCATACCCTCAGCCCACAACACCAATCTCCGAGAGTCACTCCTCCTCACACTTTCCACAAAGGAGGTATCATTCTGGCATGGCCCCAGATGATGCCAGGCCCTCTTCCTGTGACATCATGACCACACCAAGTGACATCACCTCCTCCAGGTATGAGTTCACAGCAGCCCTGGGGAGATGTCATACCTTTCTCATGTGATGCCAAGTGCAAACTGGCATGACATCATGGTCTCACATATGATGTCACAGTCAACCGGAGTGAGGTCAAATCCACTATATGTGACATCATGATCGTCTCTGGTGATGCTAGTAAGTCTTGAAGGTAAATTGGTCATTCAGTCTCATACTAACTACCCCACCCTCAACCCTGGCCCGGCTGCTCCCTCTCCTCTGCCTGGGGCTAGTTAAGGGGCTCGGAGAGAAGGCCTCAGCCAAGGATCTGAAGGCAGGAACATGAGTGGCTGACGGTGCTCACTGGAGAGAAACAGGAAATGAGAGATTACAGCTATCCGCAGGGTGTTGGGGAAGAAAGCACACACACTCACACACAGTCATTTGCACACACCTTTTCTATCTCTGTCTCTCTGGAGTGCATGCGCACACAGATATGCTCGCTCACTCATTTTCAGACCGTTGCCCCTTCTCGACCCCAGAAGCTAGTCAAATTTCAGAGCCCTGGGGATGCTCTGGCTGGAAATAGAACTGGAGGGAGCCTAGACTTTTCTTTGATGTAATCTTTTATTTACAAGGAATGTACAAAGTCCTGCTTGGAACAGTTTCTTAGCTTACAGCTCCACAAAATCTCTCTCTAGTTTCACCAGGGTCACACAGTGTTCATAAGCAATCACTTTCTTGCCTCTCTTTCTCTGTTCTCAGCTTTTGAGTGTTCTTTCTTCCCCTGCCCCTTCCCAAAACAATATTCAGCCCAATGCTCCTTTTCTCTCAGGTGGGGATTTATGTTTACAGTTCTGTGAATCGGAGGGTGAGTGCACACCTATCAATCTCAACGGGGTTTTTTGCACTCCCTATATCAAGAATTCACCCACCACAAAACAATACACACACTGGCATTCTCCTGCACATCGTCTCTCTCATATGGACGCCTTGTCCTGCTCACACAGCACTAAGGGAGAATTCAGAAATTACCAGAAGAGCTTTTGACAAAATTCTCTCCTAGATGTAAATGCCCTTCCAGTCTGTGTGTTGTGGTCTTGCATCTCCTTAAATACCATCCATCCTGTGCACTTAATGAAAAAGGGGGTCCTATGGCTCTCCTCCCTGATCCCATATTCATCAATCACTCTGAATTTTAGGCCTGCCAGGGGGACAGAACCCAGATTTGCCAGTGCCAAAGGGTCACCACCACCATTTGAGCAAAAGGAGAATCACCACTAGCTCTGTGCAGTATGGGATCTAGGATACACGTGTAGTTCGGACCTTGTCCTTCAGAAGGAAGCAGTTTCTCACACAGGTTGGTACCTTCCATGGCTGCAGTGAACATTGGCTACTCTTTAGGTTTTGTAGGTGGTTGGGTGTAGATTCAGATTTCTCACCCTGTCTTGCCAAGAGAGGAGAGCAGGTAACAGCTAATGGTGAAATAACCCCCAGGGCTGCAGCCATTTAAGGCAAGGGTTAAACAATTATGCTTGGCAGAATGTGATAGTTTTGAAAATAATTTTGGGGAATAACATTCATGTTTATTTGTAAGCATGACAGGGCGGGTGAGGTCATATCTTTTACTGGACCAACTTCGGTTGGGGAGAGAGAGCTGTGGTTTCCGGCTCTACAGAGCTCTTCTTTAGGCCCTTTTTCTATGTTTATTGATTGAATTTTTCCACAGTTGCAGGAGAGGCATTATGGGGGAGTCAGGCAATGATTATTAAATAACAGGCGGCGTTGCAATTCAGAAAGTCAGAGCTTTATATGCCGGCTGGGTCACCGGGATCATGACTATGAGCTTTGTGAAGCCTTCCTCGCAACACATTTTATATGCAGTGCTGGTGTCGCCTTGCTGGTCCCAGGTTATCAGAAAGACAAGGGGAGCTGCCCAATGAAGTAAAATAAAAGTCGATCCATAAAAAGGTCTTACCTCAGCCTCCTGGTCTCTCTCACACAGCCTGTACATGGGAAGGTGGGACGCTAAGAAGGCCTCACCTGGCTCTTCTCTGACGTTGCCAGCCTGCAGATATAGCTTCTTAGTGCCAGTGTGGGTGACACAGATGTTTGCTGATAAAAATAGATCCCTCCCCAATCTCTAAGTAATGGTGGGAGATGGGGCCTGAAATCAAAACCCTTTCCCAGCGCCTTGTCCATGGACTTGGACTCTAATATAAGAGGAGCTGCTCCTCTAGGATGGGAAGGAAATTGATTGACCTGCTTCTGTTCAAACCATGATCCCTGCAGTCTTTGCTATGGGCCATGGCTCTTTCCTGTGAAATCTCCCGGCCCTGGCTTTTTTCAATGCTGGCCTCACTAGCTTTTCAAAAAGTGTTAATTAAAGGGGGGGGGGGGCCGCGGGGCGCGGCTGGGAGCCAGGACTCCTAAGATCTATTCCCACCTCTGGGAGGGGAGTGGGGTTTAGTGGGTTAGAGTTGGAGGTGAGAGTCAGGACTCCTGGGTTCTATTCTTAGGAGTTGGGAAGACAGTAATGTCTAGTGGTTAGAGCAGTGGGGAAGTAGAAGTCAGGACTCGGATTTTACCCCAGCTCTGGGAGTGGAGTGGGTTTTAGTGGCATAAGAGGCAGGGGTGGCAGCTGAGAGTCAGAGCTAGCGGGTTTGCTCTACAGGAGTTGGGAAGGGAGTGTGATCTAGTGGTTAGGGCAGGGATCAGCCACCCCAGTACGTGTGCCAGCAGTGGCACACAAGCTGATTTGGAGCAGCATGCAGCGCCCCCTGCCAAAAGTGCCGCTCCTGCCCTAGAAAACAAGCGGTAGTGCCCCATGCATCCCAAAGGTTCCCCAGGCGTGCCAGAGAAAGAAGCCGCCTGGACCTGCAGAGGTTTCTTTCCGTGGCATGCCTGGGGACCCTTGCCCCAGGCATGCTGCAGAGAGGAACAACTCCAGGCAGCTTCTTTCCAGGGTGGCCTGGAAACCACCCCCTCCCACACCAGCCATGGAAGTGGCCGAATTTTCAGGTGGCAGCTGTGGGGTTTTTTTTGGTGGAGGGGGCTGCCAGCACTGGCTGAGGGTTGGGAATGAGGGGCTGGCACAGGGTTGCCAACCCCTGGGTTAGGGTAAGGGGGGCGGTGTCAGAACTCCTGGTTCTCTCACCACCTCTGAGCAGGAGTGGGGTTGGGTGGGGGTTGGGAGTCCAGACTCCCAGGTTTTGTTTCAAATACCCCTGAACTTTTGGAAACTTTCTAATCCAGATGTGAATTTCATCTCCAGTCCCTGCCCCTGGTGGGGGAGAGGGGGCACCCTTGACCCAAACACTCTTAAATTCGGGGCTTGTTATAGATCTGGCTCAGAACTTTTCCAGCTCAAACCCACCCCCGGCTTGCTGGGCAGCTGCTCCGCTTTGCCACCTCTGACATTGGGGATGGAGTACGGTAACTCCTATTTCACGCAGTAGCATAGCTCTGTCTGCTCCTTTAGAGAGGGGAATGAGGCCTCTCCTGTCTGATCTGGAGTGGCCTCACAGCCAGGGGGCAAGTGAGTGGCCTAAGCCCGCCCTGCCTTTTTGGGGGTGGTTTAGATTGGGGGCGGGGTAGATGGGACCCATTGGGCAGGAACCTCTCTTCCTTCCCCTCCCCTCACATCTCACACACACATTCTTTCTGCCCATTCCAGGCTCCTGCTTTTACCAAGGGAACCCCAAAACCCATTGGCAGATGAGAGGTCCGGAGTCCAGTTTGCAGGGTGGTCAGCACTAAGAGAGAGGGTTAGTGTCATTAGAGATGGCTGGGGTGGCAAGCCAGGACTTGGGGAGCCCGTGTCAGTTTCTGGCTCTGCCACAGACTTCTTGTTGTGAACATGGCCAAGTCGCTTAGCTGCTCCATGCCTCAGTTTCCCCATCTGTACAGTGGGAATACCAGCCCAGCGCCAGCAGGTTGTGGGGATAGATATTTTATAGATTGTGAAGGACCCAAATGCTGTTGTGATGGGTGCCAAAGGGGATGGGTTTAACCCCCTGGGACAAACTCCCCACAGCAGAGAGGCACTGCATAAGTGTGGGGTTGGGGAAGCAGGCGCTAACAAACTATGCCCTGTGTTTGGCAGGCAAAGTGCAAGCTGTGTATAGAAATATTAAGCCAAGCTCTGGTTAAACGCAGCAGCAAGCAGGCCTGGAAGTTTACGGCCTTGGGCTACCATGCTGAATTCAGTTCCCAGCTCTGTCACTGGCCAGCATGGTGACTTTGGATATCTTGCTCTGTGCCTCAGTTTTCCCATCTGTAAAATGGTGACCAATCCATGCTACCTCTGCCTTTGTCCACGGAGTGGGAAGCTCTTCTGGGCAGCGCTGCCTGGCTCAACAGGGCCTGTGGCTTGAGTAATGAGATGGGCACAATTGGGGAGAAGGCCATGACTGCTGGATGTGCCTGTGATCCTCTGCCCTCTGAAATTGAAATCACTCTTTGAACTCTCCAAGGGAGAAGCGGGGGTGAGGGAGGGAGCAGGACCAGTAGAGTTCAGACCCAGCCTCTGGTTCCCACGACTTGGGAGCAGGGAGTGAGTAATCCGACCGCAGATCGCCTCTCAGCTATGCCTTAAAAAGGCAAAACAGTTCCTTGCCCCCCAGACGGAGCCCTGGACGCGCGGACTCTTGAAGCGATGGTTGAGACTGGAGAATTGCTTCATGGGAGGGGATGGGCAGGCAGGATCCGTACCCTTCTCTTGCTTGGGCCAAGAGAAGGTGGAGGAAACCGAAGCATCCAGGGTCTGGCTTTGGGAAGTGCTTGAGAAGCCTGACTCTTTCACTCTGGCTTGCAGGGTGGGCCGTGACAATAGCTGGTCTTTGGAGCTTTAGTGTGTGCCAGAAACGTGCTGTAGTGCTTCCTAGGCTGGGGCTCATCCAGATTAAAGGCACTGGGATGCGGGGCAGAGGTGGGAATAGATTGGAAACTAGCATTTCTATTTTCAGGGTGCAGTTAAATTTGAAACCATCTGGCCTGTAATTTATGGTGGGGAGGGACTGGGGAGGCATGCTAAATTTGAAACTGATGTTTCTATTTTTAGGGTAAGACATCTATGCTTGAAACTGACATTTCTAGATTTTTGGGGGACCAGCTATATTCGAAACCGCCATTTCTAAGGAAGATGTGGGAACAGCAACATTTGAAAATGACATCTTTCTCTATTTTTTCATTGGGAGGGAGGGGCCTAAATTTGAAAGCCACATATCTACTTTCAAAGAATCCAGTTTTTTAGGCAACACTACTATACAATGAGGCCTTTGCAGAAATGGGGAGGGAAATAAATAGTCTTGTGGCTGTCATTCAAACAAGTCATGAAGAGGGAGTAGCCAGCTAGGGGAGAGCACTGCTGTGGGGAAGCTCACGCTAACCTCATTTATGGTAATGCCTGATAGGTTTTGGTTTGTTGGATATTTAACAAAGAGGGCCTTACTCCAGAATAGTCATTAGGCATTGGAATTAAATGAAAAGAAAACCCGGAACATTTGAAACAGCACAATTGAAAATCCATCCTAGTGGCTGCAATGCTCCATATCCTGCATGCCCATCCCTTGGTCTAGCTGCTGCCAATGCTGAATGGGTTCAAAGAACTGGCTACAAGCACCAGGCCTGATTTGCATGGCCATTTGCACCAACAGGTGCAAAATGCTGCCAGACTAAAAGTACACCTGCTTTATCCTGATGTCAGTGACAGTGCAAGGCATCTGGCAAAGCCAGCTTGGCTCTGTGGCTGTGAGCAATACGTGATGGTAGTGTAGCCTAGTAGGTCACATAGAGGGCCAGGCTTCATAAGCCCTGGGTTCTAGGCTTGGCTCTATAACTGGCCTTTTGGGTCAGTCATGGCTTGGCTCCATGCCTCAGTTTCCCCATCTGCAAAATCCTTTGGGATCTGCTGATGCAAGGCGCTAGATGAGAGCTAAGAGTTGTTATTAGTATTTCTGTAGGTGTCATGAGTGTCCACAGGCTCTGAACATAGGTGAATTCACCTGACAGGAAGAAATCCACGTCACGCATTATCTGAGACACCACTGTGTTCAGTACATCCGTGCCTCAAGCCAGCCCTAAACCAAATCTCTGCTGAGGTTCCCTCTTCTTCTGTACACACACACAAAGGTTCACATGCATGCACACTCACAGAAGCTATCCCCTCACCCACCCCTTAGCTTTCAGCTCCTGGTGGGTTGAGTCGTGCATGGCAGCCGTTTTCCAGCACTGCGATCGGAGCGTTGCTCTTTCAGCCATGTCGGCTGCCCCCACCCACTCCCGCCGGCTCCCCAGGAGTTGGCCAACACGTGTTTTCTTTCAAGAGAATAATCACATTTTTTTAAATGGCCCCAGTGCATTCCTGAGCAGTGATTTCATACGAAAAGACGACAATGGAACATTTCGGGTTTGAAATATATGCGCAAGACAGCAGGATCTCATTGGTAGCAGGCCGGCTTTCCGGCTGTTCTGCCCTGCTTTTTTTCTTTCTCATTTTTTTCACCTTTTTTCTTTCTTTTGAGCTGTTTCATCATCCTGTCTCCAGAGTTTTGCTCTCCCAATTCGCCTCACCACTAAGCCCAGCTGCCCCCCCATTTTCAATCCAGTGTGATGATCCAAGATCCCTTTGTGTGCGGGTGTGTACGCAAAGTGAAATTCACCATTATGGATCCACGTGTGGCCCTAGACAGTGCTTGAGGGCTTCAGGGGTCCATAAGTCAGTTTCAGCCCTCAGGTGCTAGATCTCAGGCTGGAGCGCCCTTGGGAACTTCCCGTGTTTGATCAGGGTGGTAGGTTCAGAGAGGACTTCATTGCACTGGTGCAGCTGCAGCTCCATACAGCTGAGCGATCCCTGTAGAAACAGCTGTCTTTTGTTCCAGCCTAGAAGCAACTGCATCTTGGTGCTGGGTGAGCACACCCTTGATAGACAACAGCTGTAGCTTCTGCATTTCAGTACTGGTGGACAAGGGATCCCTAGATAAACAGCTGCTGTGCCCTGCCCCAGAGGTGGCTGTCTCTCAGTGATAGGTATGTGACCCTTGTATAAACAGCTGCTGAGTACTGCCCTAGAGGTGGCTGCATTCTAGCAAGGAATCCCCACATAAAATGGGGTGTGTTCCACCCCAGCAGTGGCTGAATTTTAGTGACGGGTGAGGCTGTATAAAAAGCTGCCACACTCCACCCAGTGACAGCAGTGATCTGGGGCCAACGTGAAAGCAAACCCTGTACATCCCCACCTGAGGAGGGTGAGCGCGGCTCATAACGTGCTTGAATTGCCTTGCCTGGAAGACACAGCAGACAGGCAAAGACTCTGTTACAGCCCATTGACTAACCATGCCCTTGCTGGGTTATAAATAGCTTGTCATATTGGTTTTGCACCGGGGTATCGTAGTCAGCTTGGCAAACATTCAATTCACCGTCTGGGCTGGGGGACTGTCCTTCTGAGGGTGTGGTGGGGGAAAGGCTGGGAAAACTACAAGCGCTTTGCTAAGTGAGGCTTTTCCAGGGCCCGGTTGGGAGGGCACTTCTATTACTTTACTTCCCGCCCCCCCCCGGTATACCTTCTACCCACGCCTCGATTGGCCCTGGTGTGGGAGCGAGGTCTTGTTGTGGCAAGGAGAGCCCCCACAGATTAGAAAGCCAGAAGGGTCCATAGCTTCTCCTCTGACAGAGCACAGGCCAAAGGGCCTCCCTGTATGAATTCCTGTCTGAACCAGAACAGGAAAACAGCTTTAAAAATGGCCGGTGTGGGAGCATGCACATCCCCTCTTGGTGAATTGTTCCACTGGTTAATTAGCATTCAAAATTCGCACCTTCTTTCCAGCCTGGGTGTGTCCAGTTTTGACTGCCACCATTGGAGCTGGATAGACCTTTCTCTGCTAGGCTGGAAAGCCAACGATTAAATTTCTGGACCCCACGTTTGCTCCCCAGCAAGGGAGATTTTGGGAAGCTGTTAGGACAAGCTTTCTAATGCTAAGGAGTGTTCAGAGGACGGACTGACAAGGGAGGTCATGGAATCCCCATCATGGGAGGTTTTTAGGAACAGACTGGACAGACACGTGTCCGGACTGGGTCTAGGACTTTAGGGACACTTAATGCTGCCTCAGTGCAGGAGCTGGAATGACTGTTATAGTCCCTTTCAGCTCAGTGTTTCTTGCTCTTCCCTCCTCATTCTCCTGGTGTGGGATGGAAGGCGCACAGCTGTTTGTCTCACGTTGTCCTGTGGATGCCGGTCCCACATCAGACGTCCCTTTATTCAGGTAATAACCATCCCTTGCTGGCATTACTTACCAATCTCAAAGCATTTCACAACAGACCGTTATCCCCATTTTACAGATGAGGAAACTGAGGCACGGCAGGGTGACTTGCCCAAGCGATGGAGCCAGGAATAAAACCAAGTGGTCCTGCAGCCCTGACCACTGTGCTATCTGCTAGGCAATGCTGTCTCTCCTAACAGCCCTTGTGGCCACAGGGTGGCCAGCTGTATAACCCTAGTAGAGTCACGGCCAGAGCAGAGGATGGACTCCATCGTGTCATGTACTCCTGGGGAGATCCCTGTGGCACAGCATTTCCAGAACAGCTGCTCTGGGTCATCCACTGATGAGGGTATGGCTCTCTGGTGGCTCCCTGGGCCTGGGAGTCGCAGGCATGTGAGCCAGGGAGCAGATGGTTATGAAACAAGGAGCTTGTGGTTGCCTAGGACCCCCAGCACAGACAGAGCTGGAAATAATCACTTTAAGCCCCTTGTGAGCCAAGATCTTTGGAGGGGAGGCTGCTCTGGGACATCTCTGTTTTAGGACTCCTGATTCTCACAGCTGATGAGCACCCACAGATTTTAGTCCAAACCACACACCCAGAATTGGGAACAGAACCCATGAGTGCTGTGCTCCATAGCCCTCTCTCAGTCCTAACCTACTACACTTCCCTCCCTTGCAGAGCTTGGGTGTGAACCCAGGCGTCCTGGCTCCCAGCCCTGTGCTGTAGCCACTAGAATTTGCTAGCCTCCAGAGCTGGGCCGAGGACCCAGGCGTCCGGGCTGCTGCTACGGAGAGTCTGGCACAATGGGAGCTCACAGCCGTGGAGCACAGCTCCCTGGACCTGCTGGAGGAAGAATCAGGTCTTTGTGCAGCAGATGGGAGGCACTGCCAGGCACAGTGTGCTGGGTGGAGGCGGCTGAGGTTCTGGCAGTAGCTGGCGGGAAGAGGGCTGAGTTGGCCGCTCAGATTGGGAGACTCGCCACTTCTTCTTTTGGGACTAAGGGGCACTCGCTGGAGTTGTTGGGGGCACTCCTGACTCATCACAGGGACAGCGTCATCAGGGGAGTGTGCAGGTACTCCATTCCCAACACGGGGTGCTGTGGGGAGTGAGGCAGTGGTGCTGGCTGTGCAGGGAGCTCTCAGCCACTCCAGTAGGGGGCGCTGTAAGGAACAGGGCAGGAGCACTAGCTGGGCAGGCTTCTGGATACTTCAGTTCCAGCCCCCCACAGCAGGAGGCACTGTGGGGTGTGGGGCAGGAGCTGTGACTGGGGAGCAAGGGATGTCCAGAGCTGAAGCTCTGGAACTGCAGCCCTGGGGGGGGCTAGCCTAGGTCAGAGGCTGGGGAGAGTGCATGGGGCCAGGGTGGCTGTCAGCTGTCAGCGCCCAGCCTGGCTGTGGAGCGTGGGAAAGGCCACAGGGCTCACACGGTCTGCACCAGGGACTGAGCACCAACCAATGCCACTACCCTGCGAGTGTGGGGCTGGCACATAGACTCATAGACTTTAAGGTCAGAAGGGACCAGTACGATCATCTAGTCTGACCTCCTGCAAAATGCAGGCCTCAAGACCTCATCCTGCAATAGGCCACCAACCTATGACTGAGTTATTTACCTCCTTAAATCATGATTTAAGGACTTTAAGATACAGAGAATTCACCAGTAGGTGAACCATGCCCTGTGCTACAGAGGAAGGCGAAAAACCCCCAGAGCCCAGGCCAATCACCCCTGGGGGAAAATTCCTTCCCGACCCCAAATATGGCGATGAGTTAAACCCTGAGCACGTGGGCAAGTCTCAACAGCCAGTTACCCAAGAAACAATTCTCTGTAATAACTCAGAACCCACCCCACGTACTCTCCCCTCTTAGGCCACTTGTAAATCCACGTAGCCAAATATCAGTCAATTTCCAAAATAGGCTAATCATACCATCCCCTCCATAAATTTATCAAGCTCAGATTTGAAAGCAGTTATGGTTTTTGCCCCCACAACTCCCCTTGGAAGGTTATTCCAGAACTTTACACCTCTAATGGTTAGAAACCTGCATCTAATTTCAAGCCTAAATTTCTTGATGGACAGTTTATAACCATTTGTTCTGGTGTCCACATTGGTGCTGTACTCAAATAATTCCTCTCCCTCCCTGATGTTAATCCCTCTGATGTATTTATAGAGAGAAATCATATCCCCCCATAGCCTTCTTTTGGTTAAGCTAAACAAGCCAAGCTTCTTGAGTCTCCACTCATAAGGCAGGTTTTCCACTCCACAGACCATCCTTGTAGCCCTTCTCTGCACCTGTTCCAATTTGAATTCATCCTTTTTAAACATCGGGGACCAGAACTGCACACAGTATTCCAGATGGGGTCTCACCAGTGCCTTGTACAGCGGCACTAACACCTCCCTGTGTCTACTTGAAATACCTCTCCTGATACATCCTAGAACCACATTAGCTTTTTTCACAGCCACATCACATTGGCGGCTCATAGTCATTCTATGGTCAACCAGTACTCCCAGATCCTTCTCCTCCTCAGTCCGTTCCAACTGATGCGTCCCCAACTTATAGGAAAAATGCTTGTTGTTTGTCCCTAAATGCATGACCTTGCACTTCCCATTATTAAATTTCATCCTGTTCCTGATACTCCAGTTTACAAGGTCATCCAGATCTTTCTGTATGATATCCCGATCCTTCTCCGTATCGGCAATACCTCTCAACTTGGTGTCATCCGCAAACTTTATTAGCACATTCCCGCTTTTTGTGCCAAGGTCAGTAACAAAAAGGTGGTCCCCTGACTCTCACACCCCTCCCACTTCTGCATCATCCCCCACCTCAGTCAGGCCCCTCCTTGGGTCCCTCCTCCTGTCCTCCCCACATCCCATGGCTTCCTTCACACTCCCTCCTCTGGGTCTACCCCATGCGAAAACTTCCTCCCTTTAGCCCCAGCCCGCCCCGATGGGAGGCGGGTTTGTCTGGTGGGAGTTTGGCTGGGAGAAAGGTCCCAGGATGGGGGAACCAAGAAAGGCCTGGTGAGGAGCCAGATGCCTGCACCACCCTGTTAAAGTTGGGGTGCAGCCCTGGGCGGGATCTCTGCTGCTGTTTAAGAGTCAAGACCTCAGTGTCAGGCTCTGGGTTTGAATGGCCAGCAGGGCCCCTTTAAAAGCTCCTTTGGGCCTGTTCAGATCTGAGCCGGAAAATAAATCACCAAATACGTCGTCTGCTCTGAAAAAAAAAGATGTTGGGAAGGACGCCAGTCTCAGCTGTGCAAATGGGCCAGATCCCCACTGGGGGAAACTGGTGTTGCTCCTTTGGAGTCAATGGGGCCAGAGCCACCGCTGGCGTAACAGGCGTCACTCCAGGCACGCTACCCAGTGCCTTAGGGGTTGGCTGAATGTCTGGCCATTGGCTTGGCTTCATGGAGGGTTGTTCCCAGGGGACTGCGCATGGGGCCCAGGTATTCATGGCACTTTGTCCAACTTGCCCCGTGGCTCGGCTCTGCCAGGAAGTCTGGAGTTTTATGGGATTGCAGGAAATGAGACGCTGGCTAAGGCAAGCTGTCTCCCTCGGTGTTAAGGCCGCAGCCAGGTTCCCAAGGCACAGCCTGCTAATTTCCAGGCTGGGAAATCAACAGCTGGCCACTGCTACAGTGCCACTTGGCCAGGCCACCCCCCCCCCCCGGCACCCGGGGGGATTCGGGGGGACAGCAGTAGAGCAGCGTGAACTTCTTTAAAGGTGCCTGGTTTTCCAGTGGATGTCTTGACCTGGGTCCCCACCAAATAACCAGGGGGATAGCTGTGTTAATCTAGGAAATAAAGTCGACTTAAGAAAAGCCCAGTGTGGACATGGCTTTATTTAGGTCAACTTAAGCGTCCTTAAGTCGACCTAACTTGCCAGTGTAGATGCACCCAGAAGGAGCAACCCCCACGTTTCACAGATAGGGAAACTGAGGCACGGCCTTGTGGGGGAGGGGCATAAATTACCCAAGGTTGGTGGCGAAGCCAGGAACAGAGCCCAGCTTCGGGTTGCAGCTGTTACCACACTGCTGGCCATAAATAAACCTCTCAGAAGAGAGGCCAAGGGCGGAAGAAGCCAGGAGCATCATAGCTGAACTTCATTGGCCATGTCACTCCATACAGCTCCAGAAGGGGCCTTGGTAGAGAGGTGTGAGCTAGTCCAGTGGTTCTTAAGCTTCGCAGCATGTTGTGACCCTACAGGACACACCAGCACACTCCCTCCTGGCCGAATCCAGCCATTTCCCCAGCTCTCCGCGACACACTGACCGCTATGTGACACAGTAATGTGTCCCGACACAGTGGTTGAGAACCACTGGAGTAGCTCACACCTAATCTGTGGGGACTTTAAGGTCCCCTCATTCCCTGCCAGGATGGACTAGAGCTTCTCTGACTTGCAGCGGCTGTAGTATGCACTAGTTGGCAACAGGTTCAGAGGGTGCATCTATACTTACAAGTTAGGTCTACTTAAGGAGGGTTAAATCGGCCTAAACTACTCCGCGTCCACACTGGGCTTTCCTTAAGTCGACTTAAGCATTTCCTTAAATTGACTTAAGGAAGGGTGAAGTCGACTTAATAACACCTCGTTTTAGGTCAATATAACGCTTAAGTCGACCTTATTAGGTTGACTTAAGCCAGTGTGGAGGGGGATTAGCGCCTAAGTCAACCTTATTTAGTCGACTTAAAGCGTTAAGTTGACTTAATGAGGTTGAGAAGGGGCTACATCTACACTAGAAAAGTTGGCAACTTTGTTAAGTTGATTTAATAAGGTCGACTTTAAGTCAACTTAAAGTCCACCATATTAAGTCGACTTAACAAAGTCGACTTAACTTTTCTACTGTAGACATAGCCAGACAGACCTATGGGAGAAAGCACTAATGGTAGCCCCCTCACGGCACTTAGGGGAGGGTTCAAAAGGAGAAGCTGTCCCAGGATCTGGGTGATGGCAGCTCAGAGCAATTGCCCGGCTGCCATTCGAGTGCCAGGATCAACAACATGCTAATCAGGCCTTGGTGGCAGAGATCAATATTGTGCTATTACAGAGTAGGCTCAGCTTTCTAGCAGGAGGGCACACTGTAGCGAAACCATGGTCAGTATGTAACCAAGGGCCATGTCATTACAAACTAGTGTAACTGAGGTCAATATTGTACCATTACGGACTGGTATAACCTAGGTCAATATTGTGCTATTACAGAATAGGGGCAGCATTCTAGTGTGAGGGCACACTATAGAGAAACCACAGTAAATGTGTAACCAAGATCCATGTAGTGTAACTGAGGTTAAAATTGTGCCATTACAGACAAATGTTGTGCCGTGACAGATCAGCATAATCAAGGTCAGCAAGATGACATTGTGGTCCTAAGGCTACTCTGGACAGCATGAGAATTTTGCTCTCTCCTCCGCCTGTCTCTGGTGGGAACTTCCCAGCCACACCTTTGCTGGGAAGCTCTGGTTCTGCAGAGCGGGGATTCACATGTATGCCCTACAAACATGTGCACGTGTAAGCACATGCATAGATGAAAACACATGTGCCCATAAGCATGCATATGTCCACTCAAACACATAAATACAGACATGTCAATGCAAACTAATTCGTATGCACATGAAGAAAGGCCCACGCACACATGCATTCAAACACACATATACACAAATGAGCCGACCCTGCAGTGGGCGTGGGTCCCATGGGCTGGGACGTCGGGCCTGGGAGTCATCTGGGAACCTAACTAACCCGAAGCAATTTTTAACAAAGAGATGACTAAACTCCATCAAACTTCTGCACCCTGAGGCCCTGGGGGCCTGGCCCAGGGCCAATCACACTTGGTTTGGGGCCTGGGACCTCTCCCCTGCGTATTGATGATAAGAGACAGAGGAACCTGGACTCCTGGGTTCTGTCCCCAGCTGCAGGAGGGGAGTGCGGTTTAGGAGTTGGAGTGGAAGAGGCCTTGTCCATCATTCACACTCCCATGGGCCTAGAAAACAAATTCTCTGAGCCAAGGGCACAGAATTCCCTCTTTTGGCTCCTTCATCCTTTTGGGTCGCTTTGGTGTGTGTCCACCAGCAACGAACACATTGTCTGGCACCTAAGGTGCCTGAGTGGGGGTCCAGACACCTGGCTTCTATTCCCAGCTCCACCAATGACTCCCCCACTGACCTTGACCAAGCCACATCACTCTGTCTTGGGTTTTCTGCCTCTGAAGTGGGGATAGAGCCCCCCTACTTCAAGGATTCAATCCATTCAGGATTTTCCATGCTCCCCAGTGCTACAGGAGTGGATGTACCTAGACAGGTAGTCCCAGGACATAACACAATTGCAGGACTCAGTAGAGACATGACCTGATGCATGTCCAGGCTGGAGCAATGGGTTGGGTTAGAATGCAATCAGGTCCCAGCTATGTGACATGTGCACTTGAGGGCTCCCACGAGATGTTTATATCTCTCATCACCCCAGCTGTGTCTCTTTACTGCTTTCAGAAGCTAGATTCCATCCGGCTTCGGAACAGAGAGACCAAAAAATGTAACTGCCCTTCCCACCCCGGTGGGAATTAATCATCCCACCTGCACTGTGGCCTGGCTGCCTTTCGCTAAATGTCCCCTCCTCCCTTCCCACCTGGTCCAGAATTAAAGCAGGGGAGAACATGGGGTCAGTTTTGAAGAATTCCATTGTGATTTGCCCTTTAAGAGTGTCCAGAACAATTCCCAGGCCCAGCTGGACTCATACTTCCCCACAGTGAAAACAGGTGTTGGTTGGATGATCAGGTTCTGATCCATCTTATCATGGTCACCCAAAGTTCTAGTTCACAGCTAAACTTTCCCCAAAAGTTTGGATCTGAAGTTCTGGTTCTGATCCAACTTTAGAGAGAGGAGCTCAGTCAAAGTTTATGGGCTTTGGGCTATGATGTTCTGGTTCCAATCCGCCTTAGAGACAGGAGCCCAGTCTAACCAATTCTGGTTCAGACCCAGACGGTCCCAAATGGAGACAAATGAAGTGTAAGTTCTAGTTGGCATGGAACATTCCCCAGGATGTAGATCCAGCAGGGATGATTTGTTCAATTTCACACTGTGAAGCTCTCCCCCCCCCTCTTTGTGTGCCAACATGAGATGTTCTGATCTACCTTCTGCCCATGGCTGGGAGATCCTGAACCGAGCTTTGGGGACTGGGGGAACTGGAGGGGAATTGCCTCATTTTTTAGACAATGCTATCTAGGCTGTTCCATGCATCTCACGCTCTGCAGGGCTAAGTTTCTGGGACAAGGGTGGGCCAGGATTTTGCAACGTTTTGTTGATTTACGGCTCCCGGCCCTGACACTTCTGCACATTTCCCTGGCTACAGATTTAAAACCAACTCCCCAGGGTGCAAGCAACACCGATCTATGTCAGGGCCGCCACTGTCAATTAGCAGTCCCCATGCACAGCTGGGTGGTCTAGTGAAGGGAGGGCTGGGATGAGATTCAAGAGAGATGGGTTCTTGTACTGGCTCAGCTGGGTGAACTTGGGCACGTGCCTGCTCTGTGCTTCAGTTTCCCTCTCTGTGAAATGAGGTTAACGATACTTTTGCCTCTTTTTGACCCAAGCAGCTAGTCAAAGCTGGGGGCCTCATGGGTGTTCCGGTTGGGAGTACAGCTTGGTGACAGGCGGCTATTTCTTGAATGCAGCTCTGTTTATTTACGGAGAGCGTGTGACATCCCCAGTCCCTGAATGCAGAAGGAATACAATAGCGGGAAACAATTCCTTTCACTCCCAGCCCCTGCTCCCCTGACCCAAAAGCCTCGGCCCTAGCTCCTTCCAGAGACAGAAGCTGCTATGCCATTGGCAGCTCCTCCCAGTTGTTTCTCCAGGTACGCCTACACTATATCTGGGAGTCTGCCTCCTGCCCAAGGAGACAGATGTCAGCTGGGTCTACTCCGCTAGCATGCTAAGAATAGCCATGTGGACTTAGCTGCACAGGTAGCAGCTCAGGCTAGTCACCTGGGCTTGGACGAGGAGGTTGGGCAGGCTTGGGTCACTGGGACGTTGGCTGTCTATTTGTACAGCACCTGGCACAATGGGACCTGAGCCATGACTGCGGTGCCTAGGTGCTACCGTAATACACCTAATATCCATAAAAATGTACAGTGCCTGGCACAATGGGGGCTGAGCCCATGGCTGGAGGACCTAAATGTTCCATAATAGACCTAATAGCAATTGAAAAGTACAGTGCCTGGCACAATGGGGGCTTGGTCCCTTGAGCCCCTAAATGCTACCATAATACACTTAATAGCAATAAAAATGTGCAGCACTTAGAACAATGGGACCGTGGACAGTCCATGCCTGGGGCACCTAGGTGCTACTATAATAAAAATAAATAATAATAGAAATCTGTGAAGAGTTTTGAGATCCTTGGGTGAAAGAGTGAAAGCATGGTTCATTCATCTTGGGGGGGGGGGCAGAGTTCAGTACCCTTGCCCCACCCCACCCCCATCTCCGGGCCTGATGATTGTCGGCCAATAATTGCTGGAAGGGAGCATTGCTAACAAGCCACCCTCAGGCTGCTGAAGGCAAGTGAGAACTTGTCTATGTGTGGAAAAGGATGGGCGTAGAATGGACTAATCATCCTGTCCTGAGTAGGCAGGAAGATCCCCCTGTCAGTACACTCGGCTTCAGAACTTACTCCATTTTGGAAGTGATGCAGGGGAGAGCTGGTTTATACCAGGGGAATTACAGCACAGTAGATAAGCCCCTATAGCTCCGCCAGCCAATTTGTCCTGCAACCAGGGAGGACAAGGCCTAGTGAAGCTGAGGTTGTTTTAGTGAGTCAGCAGCTTTGAATGGGTCCTTTCTGTCATGCTTTGCTGACTTGGCAGTGGGAAGGAGCCAGTGGGCTCTGTCTCAGGGATATAGGATAACTCTGTGGTCAGCAGATCAAAAATCATAAAGGCTTGGTAGGAGGGGGTGGCTTGGGGGTTCTAGTCCCACATCTGACACAGTCACGCTACCTGGGCCTTGATTTTTTTCACCTTCAATACAGCTCAGTCTGTCTGATGCATGGCAATTTTGGTTGTGAGTGTCAAGCCCCAAGAGATCTGGCTCTTGCCCAACTCTGTGCCTCAGTTTCCCCAGCTGGAAAACAGGCAGAGCAATCCTCCCTTCTGCCTGCCTAGTCTCCAAGTGCTCTCCTGACTTGGGTCAAGGCCTTTAGGTCCCTGGGCACTGCTCAGGGTAACTGAACAGGCAATATGTTCTCCATCTAAAATTGCATCCACCATTTTGGGTCCGTCTGGGATGAGTGCTCACTGCCTGTTTGTTCTGCTGTCTCTGATTCGCGTTGTCTGCCATGCAACCCCTCTTTTCTACTCTCGTTCTTTTCACTCTTCCCTTTGTTCACTTCACTCTCTTCTTTTTCTCCCTTTTGTTCTCAACACTGCCCAGCTTGCGTAGCCTGGCTCAGCCCACAGCCACCCGTCAGCGAGGGGTGAGGCTTTGCTAATGTTTGAATTTTTAGCATATTTAGTGGCACAATTGCAAAATCCAGAAGAAGCTGTGTGGCCTACTGCATAGTTGCCCTGGAGTAGGTCTAAGGGACTTGGACTCTGTTCCCTACTCTGCCCTTGACCTACCAGGTGATCTTGGGCAAGCCACATTGCTGGCTCTCTGCCTCGGTTTCCCTTTCTGTCCTTTGTATATTTGTAAGCCCTGAAGGGCTGGGAGCATTGCAGTGCCTGGCATATGAGGTCCCCAATCTCAGTTAGTACCTTCAGCTGCTACCATGGTGTTTAGAGTAGCTGAAATTTTTTGATTGAATTTTTTATTGCAATAAAAACTGCCCTTCAGGCCAACTCAAAATGTTTTGTGGAAACTCTTTGATTTAGATGATATTTTAAAAATTTTCATCACACAACCCCCTAATTTCATTTAATTTCAAATCCATATTTTCATTTCAATGAATGTTTTGTAAACCAGAAGGAAATGACCACTTCAATCTGATAGTCGATGAAAATGTCAATTCGGAATGATCCAAAAAGCCTCATTTGGGATTTTGTTGTTGATAAAAATGGAAATTTTCAGCCAAAAATTGTTCAAATTTTTTTGCTGAAATAAAATTCCATTTTTCAATTTGCTCTAGAGACACTAATAAGCGTGTGAGGGTGTCTCTATAGTTGTGTTTGAATCAGTGTGAATTAATGATTGTAGAACCTAGTGCAGAGTCAATACAGATGTTTGCTAGTTGCAGCAGTTAACCCAAAGGTCCAAGGAGAAAATTGTGCATCCTATCAAATAACTAGGCTGGACAGCAGGGCCAGCCCGACCATATACATGAATTAGGTGATCACCTAGGGTGCCAGGCTTGAAGGGATGCCAAATTATATGAAAGTGATTTTCTCCTCTATTTAAAAAATGTATTAATATGTTATCATTTTTCTCTATATAGAATGGGGGTTGGGGGGGGGGCACCAAAGTCATAGTTTGCCTAGGGCACCAAAAACCCTTGGGCTGGTCCTGCTGGGCAGAATTCAATTTTTTAAAATAATTTCAGTGGATAATATTGATGTTAATTTTTAAGCTTTTTCCCCTCCAGTTTTTTATTGATTTAAATATTCATGGTTATGAG